>CM032453.1:48774937-48791108 GCA_019049505.1 Pachyrhynchus sulphureomaculatus | reverse complement strand
GAATAAATTATGTTTTTCATTAAAGAGCCTAGAGATTTAACTAATAGACAGGGCCTCATTGTCAATTTTTTGAATTTGAAATAAACTCATTTTTAACATTACTTCCAGTCAAGTTGGTGGTAACTTTTTTTTATAGTTTTAATGGTTTATTACTACGATTATGGGTAACTACTTAGCCTAGAACACACTTCTCATTATCAAAAACAAATGCGGTTTTCCTTGCTGCAGGGAAGTCCCTAAAGCGTTACAGGAGCTACATGTGTGCGGAAAAAGCGATTCACGTTGTTCTTGAACCGCTGTAAATTGTACTCGCTGGGTAACACAGTCCTGGGCAAATTATTCCAAGGGGATGATGTTCCCCATATAAAAGACTGCTTGAAAAGCGTTGTACGAGAGTAACAAGGTGAACCTCATATGGATGTGAAGTATTAGCGCGACGTGTATTCGTAATATGCAACGCTCTGGGAGGAATTCAGCGGCTACATTCCTCGGACACTTTCCATGAAAATACTTGTAAAATAGTCTCAAGTTGTCAACCGTTCTTCGATGTTCCAGCGAATCAAGGCCGCTGGTCAGTTCCTGGTCTCCAATCAGACGAACAGGTCTTCTCTGAATAGAATCCAACAAATGCAGTGTATGTTTGGGAGCCGAGCCCAAACATGGGAGCAATATTCCATAGTTGGTCGAATTTGAGCTTTGTAAAGAATTAACAGTTGTTGTGGAATGTAAACCTTTCTGGTTCGAAATAATATTCTCAACTTTTGAGAAGCTCTCCTTGATAGGCCCTGCAACATGTTCATGCCAGGACATATTGGCTCCCAAATCAACGCCCAACAAATTGATTGAAGATGTTAGAGGAAGGAGTGCCCCGACATAACTATGTTGGGTTCAGCAACGTTAACTTTTTTAGAAACAGCTGCCGCCTGGTTTTTTTGTAGCGTTAAAATTCCACTTGGTTACTGTCATCCCAAGATAGAATTTCTTCCAGGTCTTTGTTAAGTTGAATGACTTCCCTCATCCCACATGTGCTCAATTAGATATTCGTCTGAGTAGCCGATGTCCGAACATTCAAAGTGTGTTAGAAAGGAATCCGTCGACTCCCACTCGTAAAGAACGCTCTCTGAGGAAACCTGAGAGCCACAAACAGAACTTTTCAGACATAGCATAAGAGCGTACCTTAGCCAATGGTCCATCGTGCTAAACACGGTTGAATGCTTTGGAAATGTCAAGAGTAACCGCTCGAGATTCTCCAAAGTTTTCAATTACGTTGTTCCAAACATGTGTTACATAAGTCAGAAGATCTCCTGTTGATCTATTTTTACGAAAGCCATATTGGTGATTGCTAATAATGTTAAATCCTTCAAGATTATTTAGAAGATGCTGATTGATAACCTTTTCCGTACGACTTTCGATATTATTGAAAGCAGTGCGGCTGGTCGGTAGTTATTTGGCAAGGTCTTCTTGCCTTTTTTAGGTATCGGTTGAACTGTGGCACATTTCCAGCAAGAAGGAAATATCCATTTCAGTAGGATAGGTTGAAAAGTCTACAGAAAACTGGTGTTTAGTGAGCTTTTTCACCACAGTCTGTAGGATTCTTCCCCACTCTTCCGCCATCGCAACCTTTAAGTCCCTCAGAGATGCAGAGGTTGGATTTCTGGCTCGAACCCTTCTTTTGAGCTCATCCCACATGTGCTCAATTAGATTGAGGTCAGAACTCCGCGCAGGCCAGTCTAATGTGGGTGTTCCTACTTCCGCCAGGTATTGCCGCACCGATGCAGCAGCATGTGGCCTCGCATTGTCGTGCATTAGCATGAACCTATCGCCAACAAACCCAGCATAAGGGACGTGTTCCTGCAGGATCTCCTCGATGTACCGGTAAGCAGTTAATCAACCTCTACGAGTCTCATCAGTCACGAAAACCAAATCGGTTTTCGCATTATCGCATCCCGTGAGATACCTGCCCACACCATGTCAAAACCTCTTCCATAGGAAACCGTTTCAGTAATGCAGCACTCCGCATAGCGCTCCCTAGGCCTCCTATAGACTCGTCTTCTTCCATCATTTTGCTGCTGCTGCTGTCAATTTGGGTCCGTTAGCTAGTCTCTTCGGAGTTAGATTAGTCTTCTTCTGACTGTTCAATAACTGACAGCCTGACCATGAACTTGTCGGAGCTTCTGCTGGACCTCAACGACGTCAAGTGACAATTTCTTAGAGTTGTGTTGACAAAAGTGGCTGTCTCGCTCCGAGGTACATAGTCTTCTTCCTGATCCTGGGCTCCGTGCACACGCATCAATCTTTTCGTAACGTTTGTTGACTCTGAAGACTGCTGGCTGTCTCAGGTGCGCAGCGACTACACGTTCACTATGCCCGTCTTGCAATAAAGCAATCAATGACTTCTGCCATTTCTTCCGGGGTGCCATTCATTTTTTTCGATGACGTAATTAGTGAGCAGGAATAGCAGAGATGTTGACGGTTCAAATTCCGATAAAAGGAATGATAGGAAAATGTAGCTGCATTTGTTTTTATAGGGATGAATAGCGCGCAACGAGTACGTTGCTGAGCGAGCAAAGACGGTTATATTAAGTAAAACCGTTTTAATCAGTAAAACTTTTTGGAAACTCAAATGTTTTTGGTATTATTAGAAATATATAGAAAATCAGCATTCTAATGACACCAAAAATAATACCATTGTTTGAAAATTAAGTTCAAGAATCGGTGTTAAATGAAGCAAAATCGTTTGAGCCGATTTTTTTGCTCACCAGTGTATATTGAAAGAACAATGTCCTTTCTAAGCCACTATCAAAAATTTGGTTGTAGAGTTTAAGAGAGGAAGAACAAATATCAGTGATGAACACTGTGCTGAAGGGCCGTTTTTTTTTCAATAATTGCGGAGAATTGACAAATTGGTTTGAAACGTATAGTACACACTCTGAACATCTCACACAAATGTGTTTTTCACGTTGTCCATCCTAACTTGGATATAAGAAATAATTCTTCATATCCACTATAACTGATATTTTGGCTAAATGGATTTCTAAATGACTGAAAGCCGACCAACAACGACTTAGAATTACAACACCCAAGTTGATTTGTAGCCATCTTAAAAAGAACAAATCTAACTTTTTGGATCGAACTATAGAAACGAAACATATTTCCATCATTATGTTACAGAGATAAAAGGAATAGATACATATTGGCATCACTTTGCCCCAGGAAGTTTCAGTTACAAAAAACGGCTGGAAAATTCTTGTTCCATTTTTTGAGATAAGGATAGAATACTTCTTACAGATTACTTGGAGCACAGCAAACTAGTGATTAAAAAATATTAGTCTTTAACAAAAAATTGTGGAAAAACGCTGAGAAAAACTGTCTAGAAAGGTGCTGTTTTTGCAAGACAATACTCCTGTTCACGAATCATTGTTATTTTCTCCAAAAAAATAAAAAAAAATAGAAGAACTGATTAATCATCCCACATATTTTTTTTGATTTAGCTTTTTTGGTCTATTACCTAATCCCAAAAAAAGACACAAATTTTATTCAAATAAAGAAGTAATATATGTTATCTAGAACAAAGATAAAGAACTTTTTCTGAGATTTGCTTGTTCTTTCTATGTTAGGCTAAACCTTGTCCATACACCCAGATACCAGTTTGCTATATTTCGGTTAGTTCTCTCAGATTACTAAGCAGATAAGTTTGGTCGATGATATGTGACTAAACAGACATGGAGTGTGATCATAACTATTTAGTCATATTGTACACTTGTCTACGTAGGTAGGAGAAGTAAGATTTGTCGTTCTGTTTTTATTCTCTTTTTTAATAAAAACGATAATAAAAATATTAACAGCTGTTACTATTTACAATTCTTAAAACGCCAAGTCGAGCTAACTGGTATCAACTCCTATTCATTAATTCTTTTTATACATAATTTACAAAAATTGGAATTGGAATTTTTCAAGGATAAAAAATGATTATGAGGACTTGTAAAATCTTAATTGGCAATCTATATTTACTAGTCTTTCACAATTATAATAATAAAATTAAGCATAACTAGTGAAAATTAAAATTATGTTATTTTACTCAACAAACAAAATAATAGCATCTCAAAAACTAAAATAAAATTCACTGTTTAGTAAGAATTATTTTTATTATTCTTTTTTTTTTAAAGTAAATATAAAATTTGTATGAAATCTATAAACCAATTTATTTGATTCTTTTTAAAGAGATCGTGTTTTTCAGTCGACAAAAAAATTAAGAATAATTATTTCTGAATTTCATGCAGACCCTGCTCATCTGCTAGATAATATTAGACAGTTTTATAATGCTATAAATAATTAGATTCAGAAGAAATTTTAGTTTCGCCACATTGCGTTGGAAAAGTTATAGGACAGATTCGAACATACAATTTGGAATAATAGCACAGAAACGAAATAAAAGGTTCTAATAAGACGAAAATCACATTTTACGTTTTAACGAAGACTCTAGTTTAGGTTTTCTCTGTTTAATAAAACTTTTAACAAACTAATTTTAATTATTTGGAGAAGATACTTTCCTTGTAGTAATTTTTAAATTTTATTCTAAGGTGACAAGAATATCAAATAATCCAAATTCTTCTATTCTTTTATTTTACGTGGAAGTCTAGGTTTTTCTCTAGTCGAGAGAATTTTTAACAGTATACTATCCCCATAATAGTGGTCATTGAAATGTAAACTACGTTGAAATTTTGGAATTTTTGGCACAATGACACTACACAACAGTTGTCACCACTATCACCAAACACTTTATTTTTTCTCCCCTCCCGATGCCCGTTTGGTTAGTCATGTTAGCAACGCTAAGAGCGATGATTAAGTCAATCATCGCTCCTGAAGATGGTAACTTAATTAGCGAAACACTCACAGGGTGCAAAAATAAAGCGTTAAGTTTAGTAGTGATAACTGTTGTGTACGGTAATTCATAACATTTTTTATGTATTCATATATACGAGTATCATACGGAATTAGCTATTAATTTGTTAGCAATGATATAACAGATACGATATGTTCAAGAACAGATCTCATGTCTTGCAGTGGTGTGGTTAAACTATAAGATAAATTGCATTTTTCGTACGAGTTTGATAAAGTATATTTTCGGGATAAGAATTGATAAGGTGATATTATTCTGAAAGATGACACAAAAAATGAAATATATACAAACAGCTGAACTTGTTTTAATATGTATTTTTCAAATTGAAATTCATTAACTGGGGAAAGGTTAAAACTCGATTTCCGTTTTAAAGCATAGCCATGATGAGATTTCAAAACATCTTCCCGTACGCAATTATGTTTTTGAATTTTACTCAAAAATCTTTGTTCCAATCTGCTTCTTTTAATTGCAACTTTTTACAAAAATTGTATTTTTAGTACATTTATTTAAGTTTAGTAAGCATTATATTACATAATATTGTGCAATATATATATATATATATATATATATATATATATATATATATATATATATATATATATATATATTTCTTAAAAGTGGTGGTATTATTTTTATGTTTATGTATTATGCAATATAGGTTTGTAATGAAAATTGAATCCATCCAAAATTTGATGTGGTGCAAAATCTCAAAACTTTCGAAGAAAGAGTAATTTTGTAACTATTGGATTTCTGGGTTTTAACTTTTAACAGTAGCACAGTGATTTTAAAGATAGATAATTTAAATATCAATTAAGGGGTTTATAGTGGAAGATATCAATTCCAAAATGACCGTATAGTTTACAAGATATATCGACTTGTATTCGTGAAATGATGAGCATTAATGTCCTTTCTTACGTATAAAGTTAATAAAATCCAGAGTTAAGTTTTTAAAATTCATTCAAAATCTGTCCCAAGATTTTTTTAATAGCTACTGGTAAATATTCGTATATTTTGTCAGACAGTTTTAAACCATGGAAATTTGGAACTTAAAAAACACATATATTATTGCAGTAATCGATTGGTCATTTTTCGATCGACAATAGAGGAAAAAGAATGAATGAGAAAATTAGTGCCAAAACTAGTAGGCTACGCAGAAAAAGATTCGTGAAAGTTAAGGTTTTTTATTTGTAAGAACCCTAAAGAATTTTGCCAATTTCAAGTGTTAACTTTATCCATTGGTTTATTAAGGATTATATAATAAAGTATCTAAAAACATAAATAAGTTGCGAGACAGCAACTACCTAGGAAATTAAATAGTAAGTTTTTTTTAGTATGTTCTATAATATTACAGGTAACCAAAAATTAAAATCGCAAATGTTTTAGGTAGAATAAAGTAAATATTTGTTGTTTTTACTTTTTTTTCATAGGACAAGGAATAAAAAGAAATAAGCATGAAAAATTATTCAACTGAAACCAACACTTGAAATGATAGGTAACGTGGAGATTTCTCCTTAAATTTAAAAAAAATTCTGTTCATAGATAGAGTTATATAATACGAGTAGTTTAAGCCATTTCAAAGTAGTTATGCAATATTTCAGAATGACGAAAAGTTGGGCCGTCAAAAAAAACTGTCCTAAGCGAAAACAACATCCAAAAATTGCGGTATTGTATCAATAAAAATCCAAAATCGTCCATTAGATTGAAATTAAATTTGTAATTTGAAAATTAATAGTTTACAATATTTTGATCGCTCTTAGGAACCCAGACTTTCTTGGAGCCAAGTGTGAAACAATTTTTAAGCAATTTTATGTGTTCGTTTATTGATTTAGCACACTCCGACTGCTTCCTTCTCTCACGGCACTATTTTCCAATGAAAGAGAATCGATGTACTAACACAGCTACAGTAACCACGATCCTCAACATTATCACGAAAGCCGATACAAAAAAAAGTTGATTGACGAAGACAGTGACCGAGCTAATTAATTGCCTGTAACGAAGACTATATCCAGGCTGAACGAGAGTAAAACTAAGTCCCACAGGCAGATTGACATCTATAAATAGGTTTTTGCAATGTTTAACAATCCCTCTTAGTTATCACTACTAGAAATTTCAAGGCATTAGCTGGTTCTGTTCATCTGCAAACGTATGTTGACAGTTGTTTATGGTGTCTGTCGAACAATCAACATGGCGCAACGCTCTGACATTACATTTTTGTTCTCAAGTAGATAAAAGTGATCCAGACACGTACGAAAACCATTAAAACTGCTTTAAATTTTTCTAAACGACCACTGTATTCTCTGTATTCCCAAGATTTGGCACCATGGGACTGCTAGGTATTCCTACAACTCAAATTGGCGATGATGGTATTGCATAAACGTACCGTTCCAGACGTCCAAACAACCTAAATCGCAGTGGGGCGATGGGTTCCAAATGAGAACTTTTTTAACTGCTCCCAATACTGTATATATTTAGAAGTTGTGTATTTCAAATAATCCATGATAAAAATCTATTAGTTTATTTTACAATAGTACCCGTTCCGCTAAGATACACCTTACAACTTCATTCTCTACTAAAAGTTTTCGCTCCTTTTTGACAAAAAGTTTAGACAACAACAATTAGGACAATTTCTTGACAGATTTCTGCTTCTTTTTTCTGTCCCATATATTCACATACGTCATGGTCTCTGTATCATATCTTCAGTTTATATTGAGGTTGTTATTCTCTGCTAATCGAAAAATGAATGCAACGTCCGGAACTCCACACTAGTCCCTGATATTCTGGAGCCACGAGTACTACTTTCTACCGGGTACTTGCTGACCCTCTACTTTTCCCTGAAGAATAAGTTTTGGAATTGAGTAGCGCGAGGTCGCCTCTTAGTATATATCCCAAATAAAACACCTTCCTTTGTTTTACTATATTAAGTAGTTGATTAGGTGTTCTGTCCAAGAAATTCGAAGCAAACGTCGCAGTATCCATAGCTCGAAAGCTTCGATACGATTCAATGATACTACTCAGTATATATCACCACTACACCAAACACTTTATTTTTGCACTCGACGCGCGTTTCGCTAACCATCAGGAGCGATGATTAACTAAAGCTAAACTACAAATCTACTCTATTTATATTTAGCCTAACCCTTGAATTACTTAGGCGGAACTAATGGCATAGGCAAGGCCACCAGTTCCTGTCAAGTAACCAGTAGGAATAGGCCCTCTGTCTTTATTTAAACTCCTTTTATATTTTATAATTTCCATACTTTCGTATGCGTTCAACAATCTCCTAACAGATACATTTTTTATTAATCTTAGATTATCTAATGTTACAATATGATCAGCTTCAAGGGCATATTCGGCAATGCTAGACTTTTCTGTTCTACTGTATTTTAAGTGTGCTAAATGTTCTTTAAATCGTGTTTTAATTGACCTTTTAGTTTGCCCAACATACTTCTTGTCACAATCATTACAACTAATTTCATAAATTCCACTTTTCTCACAATTAGGAATCAATCAATCAATGATCTCACTTTTAACGAACATGTCTTTATACCATATAAGAGGACCGGGTAGACAGCATTTTATTACTCGTAGACGCAGGGTGAGTAGCAATTTTCTTTGAAGCAGCCTATTTTTCAACTTTAGAAAGGTATCCTTTGCCATGCCAATCCACAGTTTAACCTGCAAAAATAAAGTGTTTGGTGTAGTGGTGATATATACTGAGTGGTGTCATTGTGCCAAAGATTCCACATTGCCAACTTAGTAAATGTGTTGATGTTGACACGTTAGATTCATAAAAATGTCTTATTGACTTTCATTAAGTAGATTTTAACTAAAGATTTACCAAACTTTTTTTAAATTTACTGACTAGGTTTTACTAAAAGTCCTCTACTATGTGTTAACTACATATATCAATTCATGTGACTAATTAGGTCCTCAGTTATTCTCACCCTATTTTATATGCTACGATATGCCCCATTACATAATAATTCACGGTAAATATAGAGGCAAACGTTGTGCGTATTTCTGTTAAGTTAGCGCTAAATTTGCTAAATTAAGGGGCGTCACAGATGGTGTAAATTATGACCAGATCATTTATTCACTAAATGTACTATTATTAATTATACTCTATTTCCTGATAAACATTAATAGTTGATTATATTATCAGTTAATAATAATAATATTAATTGTAATATTATATTTATTGTTGAAGGTAAATAGAGAAAAGGTACAATAATGCAATAAGATTAAAAATAATAAAAAAATAATGTAGTTTTCAGTTCACTCGACTCCGAAAATACTTAAAAGAGACCAATAATACGATATATTTGAAGCCATCGCTATAGCGCCCTTTAAAACTAATTTACACCCTTTTCTAAAATCTATTATACTACACTATAAATAATTTTACTAGTATCATTGTATCCTACCTTCGTGTCCCGTAACTTCTTGGATAAATACTCGTACAATATGTTCTCTTGTTTGTCAATCCTAGCCGGACTGGCAAGCCAACGGCGAAACGCGTCTCGAGATGGATTTGACGAATAAGAGAACAGTGAGTAAACTGCTGAAAAATGGGCCTTGTCCATTTTCAGTTGCCTGCCTTTAAGTGTTGACCGTGTCAACCACTCCTTGGCTTAAAAGCTGCTATGTCAGCTTTCGATGGAATATTAGGTATATGTACTTAGTAGCATTCGTTGTATCCTACCTTCATGTAATAAGAGAACAGTGGATAAACTGCTGAAAGAAGGGCCTTGTCCGTTTTTTAGTTATTTTACCTTAATTTTACTAGTAGTTTGTCAATTTTCTTAACTAATAAGTAGAAATAATTGTCATAATAGCATTAAAACTATATAAAATTAATACATCTTCACCCTTTTCAACTCTTCTCTTAAAGGATATCTCACGAAAACGACAGCTTCTATTGCTGCTTTAAATATTATATGTATGCTCGATTTGAAATCAATGTCATTTCGTTCGAGAATTATCATGCCAATCGACTGATATACCGACGGAAATGAGAAGTCATATCTGTCGTGCTCATAAACCCGTAAACGAAAAGAAATTCAAACATTATTGATGAATATAATACTTCCGCTTAGTAAGCAAAGTAAAAACATACATGGCAACGTTAAAAAGTATTGTTTGACCACGATTATCTTAAAAGCACTTGCTGAGAACTGTGGAGTAAGTTAACTTGAAGAAAACTTTGCTAAGTTGTATATGAAGGCATGTTGCTAATAAGCAAATCAAAGTTTTCTTATAAACTTGAAGTAGCAATCTACTTGGACTACTCGCTGCAAGACGAGCTATTCGATTAGAGCGGATAAACCAACACAAGACATTCATGCTGTGTCCACACGATCCACGTGATTTTCTTAATTTTATCGCGCGAACCATTTCAGTCAGGTTTCGGCACTATGTCTAATTTGAAAACTTTCATGTGGATCCAGTTTTAATTACGCTTTCATATTGCATAATCTTGTGAAAGATAATACACAAATTGTAACAAAATAACTAATACACAATATTATGTAATATGAATTCTGTTTACTTTAAAAAAAGAATTAAAAAACTAGGCGTTTTTGCGGAAGAAAATATCCAATTTAAAATCCTAGTAAGTATAGCTTCGTAAAAAATGCAGATTTAAAAATATAACTTATATAAAATACCACCATAGTCACCAGGTTTTAAAAAAACAATAAGAATTTTTCTATTTTTAATTTTGTAGGCAAATTCATGCTGTTCTATTTTTAATAGTACATATTTTTTACTTTTTTACCCAAATTACTATACGAAAATTGTATTTTTTGCAATACGAGCGTTTGTAAACAACAGAGCACAAAAAGACGTTTATAGCATAATTGGTGGAAATATACCAATATACCAATCAAAGCAGGCAATTAATCCCGACAAATTTTGGTTTCTATAAAATATCTACCCGTAGTCCAGTTCACAGACGTTTTGGGGTGTCATTAAATATTAACAGCCTACATTTTGGCACACAGATCCAAAATAAAATCAAAAATTCGGTTTTTCGGTAATATCTCGAAAAATAAAAGAGATATCGAAAAACTTAAAAAATACACACTTAAAAAACGAGAAATTTTACGAAAACATAGTATATAGATTTTTTTCCAAATTTTTTATTAGCGTGAGAATTTATTAAAAATTCGGATAGGTGATTCAAAAAACAAATTAATTTGAAAGTTACGCGCACTGCTCAAAAGTTAACCGAAATTACTTGTTTTCAAAGTGTAAATAAAAATTAAAAGATAGCTTCTTGAATAAAAGATTTTCAGCTTTCTGATGATACTAATAGTTTTTATTCTTATTGCTATATAATTTGTAAAACTTAAACCGAAATTTTTGTTTGTATGATTTTAACGGGCATACAGTAAATTACAAATATTTAATAAAATATAGTAGTGAAAGAAAAAAAATCCTTGTACATATATCATTATTATACCTGAAGTTTCAATATAACAATAATTAAAAATACTCACATAGTTCGTGTTATTTAAAAATTAAGTTTTAAAATACGAAAATTTGCCTGCTGTAGTGCTCCGCCGACAATTTTACGTTCAAAGCAGTACAAAATTGTGAAAAAAAGTTAGACAATTTTTTTTAGTTACAATTAAAAATATACTTGAAATTAGAAAATCATTAGAAACTTAAAAAAAAAACTTCCCTTTTTTTGTAATTTTCCTCGTAAAAAAGTATTCATGATTAACATGCTTTTTGCTTATTATTGATCATACAACTTAAACTTAAAATAAAAAAAAATATTTAAAGGTAAGAAAGGAAAGATAAAAGTCTAAGCTTCAATTATAAAGTGTTTTATATTTCATTTAAATATCCAGGTACAAAGAAAACAGTCACTGAAAACGTAAAAAATTCTAAATAACTTAAAGGAATTTTGTTAAGTGCGATCAGAGAAGAAAAGCGAGCACAGCGCCACCAGCCTGATCAATTTTCTGACATCTGTGCGATGCTTACGTGTATATATATATATATGTATATATATATATATATATATATATATATATATATATATATATATATATGTATAATATACTTGTAAAATAAAAATATATTAATTTTTTATATAAATAAAATATACTTTCATTTATTTTTTTATATCTGTCTCAGATTCTTAATCAGCACCCCAAAAGACCCTTTTATAGACACTCTAAAAAGAAACTTGGAAAATTAAATAAGTTATATACCCTCTGGCCGCCATATTCAATCCGCCATTTTGAATTTTTCAAATCTTTTTTTTATGGGTCTAGCACACATGCTGTAGGGAGGTCCCTAAAGCGCTACAGGAGCGGCACGTGTACGGAAAAAGCGATTCACGTTGCTCTTGAATCGCTGCAAATTGTACTCGGTGGGAAACACGGTCGTAGGCAAATTATTCCAAAGGGGCAAATTATTCCAAAGTCTGTCATCGGAATCTTAATCAGCACCCCCAGAAACCCTTTAATAGTCAATTTCAAAATATTTAGCGATATACAGAAACGTTAATTTCCCACTACAACTGAGAGAGTTCAACCAGCAATTTTATTTTAAATATTTTTTTTAAATTATAGTTAAACTAAAAAAAAATAATCTATATTCCATTTTGTTGTAAAATTTCCCGTTCTTTCACGTGCTGCTATTAGTTTTTCGATACCTTTTTTATTTTCCAGGACATTTGCGAAAAACCGAATTTTTCATTTTATTTTCGATTTTGTAGGCTTAGCGTGCACTTTAGAGCAGCAACCTTTTTTATCGTATTCTACGTTCAAAAAACTACCTGTATGCCAAAATGCAGCCTGTTAACATTTAATGAGAGCTTTAATCAAAATTTGCCTCTGACGTTTCCCGGCTTATTTTGTGTTGTAAAATGATACTTTCCTGCTTATAAATAATTCGACAAATAAATTGTAATTTTCAAATTTGTATATATTAATGAACCAAAAATGTAACGTCGCAGGATGGTGTCGCCCTCGGTCTGTCAATTTGTTTGCGTACTTTGAATATGCCATGCTTAACATCGTTTTTTGGGTTCTTGATGTCGAAAAATGTAAAAATTATGTCATTTATTTAATATTTCCAATTTTGGCAGAAGACCTTTCTCTGTCTAACTTTCTTTCCTATTACTAATATCTCATTATAAGGTACCTATTATTGAACGACATAAAAAGAGATACAAGAAAATTTCTTATCATTTAGACAGCAACTAAAAATTAACTCCATATTTCAGCAGTGACCACTGTCAATTCATCTCAGTATCACGAGTCATAAGTCGAGTTAGGATCGTCAAACGCGAGAATAAACCTAGAAGTACTTATTGTATTACTGGCATAACATCGCAGTATGATAAAATAAATAGCAACTCTGGCTTGTAAAAGCCTAAAATTTAAAAGCATATTTGATTTTCCTCGGAGCTGTTTAAGGATACAGGCCGACAGAGGAAGTGGTCACTGCTGAAATATAGACTTTGTACATTTTTAGTAGTAGTTTTATATTGATTTTTATATACGTAGCTATAGAACTCAAACCAAGGTGGCAGCCAGTGAAAGGAGCACCTCGATGCTTTTTTTTACCTCATAGATTCATCTATAGCACAAATTTTGATTGTTTTTGTTCACGCTGACGACCTACAGTATCTAAATAAGGCCGTAATATAATATTATTTAGTTAAATCTAAAATGAGGTTGCTAGAATATTTGAAATCTGTTTTGTTATCGTCCTCTGGGATTATCTAATAAATTCTATAAATTAAAGTCAATGGTGCTCGGTTTACATTTCTATCGGGTCATTTATTCTGTAAACCACTGACACACATTTGAATATAATTATTATTTTGCAGGAAATTTAATATATTGTTAGTCTAGTAAACATAATTAAGAATATATAAGGGTACAAGAATTATAAAAGTTAAAAGAGCCAAATCTAGAGCTTTTAAAAAGCCTGTATATTGTTTTTTTTTCCTATTACTATCCTCTCTGTAAGGCGTTATCTCTCATCAAGATCTCTGCATTTATTCGAGATCCGTGGATTACGAAAAACATAGTTTTCAATTTCTGTCAATCTGTCTCATTGTCTGTATCTTAGTCTTTCGGTCTGTTGACAGGGTGAACACATAAAATATATAAACCTACAGGTTCTTGGCGAAAGGGAGTAGTTAAATATTGTATATATCAAGAGTATTATGAGATTTCTTCCTGTTTTTTTTTTTACATAATAAAAAAATCTTAGGCTTAATTATCTATAGTTAAACATAAGAAAGATGAAAGGGGTGGGGGATTCGGTCGAAGGAATTCCTTCGGTTATATCATGTTACAATGTTAGGGTTCTTGAAGGTGGGGAATTTAAAAATTATGTTATTTTCTCATTATTTCCAATTAAAAAAAAAATAGTTGGGAAATGTCTTGATTTTGTTGTAAACATCTCTAAAACTGATTTAATGCTCAACCTTTTTTATGATTTAACTTAACATGTCTAATTTTTGCTGCTTGGTGGTTATTTTAGAACTACGTATTTGCAAGAGAAGTATTAGAGATTTCAGACTTGATTTATTGGCTAATTAGGTAGAGCTAGGTTCTCTAACTACTATTATATAAGCGGGAATACACAATTTAGATTTTAAGATATGTACATGTCAGTAACCTAATTAATTTAGCATTAGCTAAATGAGATAAAAACTTAAGATATCTGAGACTTAAGATATTTCACTTGCAATACGGAACTTCAGATATTTGAAACTTAAGACATCTCATGAAGTATTATTAATTCGAAACTAGTCTAGTGCTACGCTCAGACCACCTCCCCCTATTCTTGAAGGGGGGTTTGAGTGACGCGTTCTACCGTTGGGTGCAGTTACAGAAGCATTTCTGATGGTAAGGTTGGAGTGGAAAGTGGCTTTATCCAGAAATCTGAGCTGGGTATTGCTCATGAATTCCAGGAAGGTTGGAAACTAGACATCACGGTGGATTTGTGTATTACGGACGAACAATTGGGCGTTGGCGATGATGCGGGGGACCTTATTTTTAATTATCTAGAGGGTAGAATTGTGAGTATGTAACATCAGGCACCATGCCGAACTGGAGTAGGTGAGGCTGGCCCTGGTGATCGTTTTGTAAGTTTCTCAACTTAGTATTTCCAGTTCGAAAACGATACGGAATCATAGACTTCTGGAGTAAATAGTTCGCTACTGTTCACAGTGGGAAATAATTATGTTATATTTAATTAATTTCTTCACTCTATATTCATAGAAAGTTGTAGGTTTGAAAACAACAATTTTTCAGTATAGTTCATTTCTTTAGGTGGTAACTTTGGCATATTTTTCTTAGTTCTTGGATAGGGAGTGTTAAAGAAAATTTTTATTTCTTATAAACTTTAAATCCATTTTCCTCAAGAACATATTTTTCATGATGATGGTAACGATATCTCGATTTCTAGTAAATCATGGTTTAGTTTTATATAAATGTTTTTAAAACATATCCGAATTCTGGCAGGTAACAGAATTAAGCCAAAAATTATTATTACAGTCGTATACCTAATATATTACTGTTAGTGAAACAATTTTTTAATTCTTGTCTGTTTCTGCTACACATCCTGTACAATGACGTAGTACAGCAGGGCTGCAAGAATATCAATACAAACAACGTTCCCTTAAGGAACAAAAGAGAATACGAGAGGTAAAGTTGCTCGATAAATAGAACCTTTTACACAGGAACTCTGAAAACATAAACTCCATTTAATACAGTACAGTTTTTTTGATGTATGAATCAGCACTTTCAACGGTTGGTTGCATGATCTTTGACAGACGTTTTTTTTTAAGTTTTGTGTAGGTGAGGCCACCGCGCTAAAATTGGTCTAAGGGGAACGATGGGCTTGTGTATCTTTGATAGGCCATACGACTTTGGGCATCGGCTTGATTTCTCTCTTGGAATTATGAGTCTTTCAACCTCTGGTCCCAAGTTTGCAACAAACAGATGAAGCGCCCATGGGATCTTCCCTTTCACCAGTAATAGTCAATCTATATATGATGTATTTTGAAACAGAGGCCCTTATAAACTCACCACTCAAACCCAAACTTTGTAAACGATATGTTGATAACATCTTTATAATTTAGCCCCACGGACGAAATGAATTAGACAACTTCCTGACCTATTTAAATAGAATTCAGCACCGGATACAGTTCACTTTGAAAGTAGAAGAAGAAAAAAGCCTCCCTTTCCTTGATGTGCTCATAAATGGGGAAAACAACGGTCAGCTTCAATACTC
>CM032453.1:48674937-48769937 GCA_019049505.1 Pachyrhynchus sulphureomaculatus | reverse complement strand
AAATGAGCAACAGTACAGCGTATACGTATACAGAAATAACTCTTCTTTTTACTTTTGAGATCTCGCAAAATGAGTTCAATTTTTCTCCTATAGTTTTTGGTTTCTTTCTCTAGATCTTCATTTCGGGCTAGTTGGTCCGCCAATTTGTTGCGCAATGTTATATTAATTGCAGATAATGAATCCTTATTATCACTATCAGAATCATCGCCAATACTTGTAATATTCATAATGCCTATATTATGAGATAGAATTTCAACACTTTTCTTCTATTTTTGCTTTGAAGATCTAAGTATTCGTTTTAAAGCACTGCCAATATTTGCTGTTTGGTCACTACTTATACCTCCAATATCCATTATAGAAAGCTCTGAACAGCCTTATACCATTTGAACAAATTTTTTTTTATTGGTCTAGCACACGTGCTACAGGGAAGTCCCTAAAGCGCTACAGGAGCGACACGTGTGCGGAGAAAGTAGTTTACGTTGTTTTTGAATCGCTGTAGATTGTACTCGGTAGGAAGCACAGTCCTGGGCAAATTATTCCAAAGGGAAGATGTTCTCCATATAAAAGACTGCTTGAAGAGCGTTGTACGAGGAGTAACAAGCTGAACCTCATACGGATGTGAAGAATTAGCGCGACGTGTACTTCTAACATGCACCGCTCTGGGAGGAATTAAGCGGGCCACATCCTTCGAACACTTTCCATGAAAGTACTTGTAGAATAGGCTCAAGTCGCCAACCGTTCTTCGATGTTCCAGCGAATCAAGGCCGTCGGTCAGTTCAGGGTCTCCAATCAGACGAATAGCTCTTCTCTGAATAGACTCCAACAAATTCAGTGTATGCTTGGGAGCAGAGCTCCAAACATGGGAGCAGTATTCCATAGTCGGTCGAATTTGAGCTTTGTAAAGCATTAACAGTTGTTGTGGAGTGTAAAGCTTTCTGGTTCGAAATAATATTCCCAACTTTGGAGAAGCTCTCCTTGCTATGTCTGCAACAAGTTCATACCAGGATATATTTGCTCCCCAATTAACGCCCAACAAATTGAGTGACGATGTTAGAGGGATGGAGTGCCCCGACATAATTATGTCGGGTTCAGCAACGTTAACTTTTTTAGAGAAAACTGCCGCCTGGGTTTTTGTAGCGTTAAATTCCACTTGGTTACTGTCACCCCAAGATAGAATTTCTTCCAGGTCTCTCTCTCTGTCCGTTCAATACAATGGTGATTATTGTATATATTATAAATATATAGATGGTGCTGGCTGTCAGAGTCAGTTCATAAAATTAAGCTTTACAAGCTATTTCATAACAGCACCATGTCACGATAGCATTATATCACAACAAATGCGGAAAAAACTATTTATTCACCTCACTTCCGTTTCCCCATTTTCAGTTACTACAATATTTTGATTATGGATCTTCCCACTAGATTAATTTACATCTTATTTAGATAGCCTCGCGCTGTCATAATTATTAGTTGTATCCATATATTTTGTCCTTTCTTATTTTTTATCCGGAATGCAGATGTAAATCGGTTCAAAAATGCAGAAATATTTAGCACTGTTTTGGCTTTTTACACCGAACTACTAATAAATGCAGCAGCAAAAAACATCGAAGGACATCCTACCGCTGCCCTCCACTCGACTATCTTTCTCTCTCTCTCTCTCTCTATATATATATATATATATATATATATATATATATATATATATATATATATATATATGTATAAATATATATATATATATATATATATATATATATATATATATATATATATATATATATATATATAAATGCCACATCACAAATAATGCTTGAAGAAAAAAACCAACAAAAACAAAATTAAAAGAGGAATTAGACCAGGCGACTCAATATCCCCAAAGCTGTTCCTGTTGACTCTAGAAGACATGTTCAAATAGCTAAAGTGGAAAAATAAAGCAACTGAACGACTAAATTACTTAAGGTTCGCAGATGTTATCACTCTAGTCGGCAACAGAAAAGAAAATTCGCAAGAAATGCTGATGGAATTAAATAACAAGTGTCGAAAAATAGGTCTGAAAATAAACTTCACCAAAACCAAATATTTGAAGAACGAAACAACTATTAATAGAAGGTAAAAGAATAGAAAAGGGAAAAACATTCACATATTTAGGACAAAAAATCGAAATATCAAAAAATAATTTAAAGGCTGACTGGGATAGAAGAGTCGTTAGCTGGTCTGCGTTCGGAAGGTTGCAATCTACATTCAAATTGGACATCCCAAATATAATAAATCAATATGTACTGCTGGTATTAACATATGGCACTGAAACGTGAGCTTTAAATAAAACTATAATAAGTAAACTTCAGGTAACCCAGAGATCAATGGACTCTAAGATCGTATTCCTAACATCGAGATAAAAAGATCAAAAGTGGCAGATGTAATACAACGAATATGCATATTAAGGTGGAATTGGGCGGAGCATATTACAAAGATGAATAATAACAGGTGGACACACCCTATGGTTGAATGAAGGTCTAGAGAACCTAAAAGATGCAGAGATAGACCACAAACAAGATGGACGGACGACATAAAGAGATTAGTGGGACACGATTGGATCCAAAAAGCAAACAACAGAGCTCATGACAACTTGAGTAGGCTTACATCCGACTGTGGATGGAATAAGCTAATGATGATGATAATGATGAAGTAGGCTCTATGCACTGTTCTCTTACTATTGTTACAGTTTCCAGAATTAATGCTTCTTGAATCCATGCTTTTCTACTTTTACTGATATATATAATATTTTCTTTTTTTTATCAAAGCGGGATGATGATCTTTATTTAATTGCCGTAAGTTCTTTATTTAAAATATACGATCTTAGTATTGTAATATTTATTTTTTACGGGGTTAGTACCAGTACATAACAAAAGTCTGCCAATGGCATGACCATCTCAGTTTTATTAGATTTTCAGAGAAATATTCCTACCCGAAAAGACTAGTTTTTTACTTTGAGGATTTTCTTTTAGAGTTTCTTTATATTCATAACAGCACGTAATAGGGTGTAGATTTCCTTTTTGTAGTCCACTATAAGATCAGTCAATGAACAAAACGCTACGCCGGACAGAAAATACAGTCGTAAGCTCCTTGTCATCTGACAATCGAGCCTTAACTTTCACTGGGGCTGCTTTGCCAGACCTGCGCCACTACATACTCTTGGTATTGATTCGGGGGGGTGCACCTACGTGTCATAACAGGTTACGATGCAATGCAAAAACGTGTCACTTCTCTCTTCTGCGAACCATGCTGAGGTCCGCTAACAGAATTTTAAACATTTCAACTTCTCTTCCACACTCGTCTGATAACAAGCAAGCAACTTATTCCGAACTCAGCAGAAAGTTCGAGGTTGGTCGTCTCTAATAATGTCTCGAATCGCGTTTTCCATTTTCATTCCCTTCACGGTCTTTCATAAAATCCTTGTACCAGGCAAGCACACGAGGGCTAAACAGTGTTTCCTCCCGGAACTTCATCTTTAGAAATTGTGGTGGGTTTCACGCCTTCAGATGCGTTAAATTTATTAATGATGCGCTGTCCAATGGACCCAATACGTCTATAAGCGGACACATGTTCTGAATAATATTCTTCTTACAGAATAAAGTTTTATTTATATTTGAGTTACCCACTTATTTACTGTAAGGCATATATCATAGAAACAAATAAACAAAATTAAAAAAATAAAATAAACAGAAAACCAGCAATAGAATCTCTCTCAATATGTATATTTTGGGGCACAACAACACCCTAGGGAAAGAAAACCGGAAAGCAAAAGAAACCAGAAGAGTGGCGCTAAGCCGGACCGCATTTGGGACATTTGGGAAACTGATTTATATTCTAAAAAATCCAGAGATCCCCAAAAACCTACAATGGAAAGCCTATAACTCATGTATCTTGGCTATTGCAACATACGGGATGGAGATTATGGCCCTGACAAGACAGAATGCAAACAGGGTAAGGAAGAGTCAATTAAAAAGCAATGGAACGTGCCATGCTGAACGTATCTTTGACAGATCGAATTAGGAGTGAATATGTAAGGAAACGAACCAAGGTGAGGGATGTTATGGCGAAAATAGAGGGTCTAAAGTGGAGATGGGCAGGTCATGAAGCCAGAGAAGATAGCGACAGGTCGAAGTTGAATACACTACAGTAGAGGTCTCACGAGACTAGAGGAAGACCACAAACTACATGGGTAGATGACATTTTAAAGACAGCAGGTTAGAAACTCGATCTAACAAGTTGAGCATAGACAAAAATGGAAGAACATTGAAGAGACCTACATCTAGGAGTAAATGACTGAAGGCTGATGAACAAGAAAAAATATATCACACGATGATCCTTATTTTCATCGTGACTGAAACTATACTTTTAAAGGAGAGGGAGATAGAGTGACTTTAAGAAAATCATAATTGATGTAAAGTGTACAAATTGTTGACTTCAATATAATTACAAAATTTTCCAGTATTCTTACTTATTCTAACACAAATAATTTCATGGGATATGCGGAATACCACAACCTAATATGAGCCACATTAGGTCAAAAATCTAATATTTATATGATCTCACTTCCGATATAACAGCTTAAAGTTTTAATATTTAAAGCTTTGTTGCATATCCTACAGAAATGGTTATAAATAAAGTGAAAAATAAAGGATATTACCCTGTACAAAAAATATTTACCAAATAAAACGTGACCAAAATGAAGCCATATTAAATATTATAAAAGCAGTTAAAAGTATTATGTCATTATACCCGTAAATAAACGAGGTCTATCTTTTTAGTAATCTCCGTTACCCAATGAAAACTGCCCATAAAAAAGTTCTTATGGGATAACAAAAAGTAAATCGGGTTTACAGACCCTTAACTAACTTTGTATGTAACTCGACTATGACGGTCTCTAATTTAGGAGAGTTACGGAAAAACTCTAAGGGTTAAACAGTTAACATTGAATTAGAATATTTTAATAATACGAGGGTTGTGTAAAAAAAAAATAAGGTTCCCACATTTTTTTCAGGTGTAAGGCATTTTTTATTTGAACTGAAAAAAACATCATTGGAAAGCCTAATTTCTTAGCTATTTTTCAACATAATCTCCAGATTTTTCCACGCATTTTTGTTGACGACTAATCCACTTTTGGAATCCCGCTTCAAAGAAGTCCGCCGCCAGTCCGTGGAGGAATTTGGTGACCGCTTCCTGCACTTCTTCATCAGTCTCGAAACGTTATCCACCCCAGTGTTGCTTTAATTTTGGAAACAAGTGGAAATCACTCGGTGCAAGATCAGGGCTGTAGGGAGCATGTTCAACGAGATCCCAGCCAAAATTGTCGATTAAATCCTTGGTTTGGCGAGAGACGTGCGGGAGCGCATTGTCGTGGTGCAGTCTAACGCCTTTTGTCAGTCTTCCTCTCCGGCGATTTTGGATGGCTCTTCTGAGTTTTTTCAAGGTCTCACAATAATTTTCCGAATTCTTCGGTTTAGGCGATTCGGTATGGCACCATTGTCGCGATTGTTGTTTTGTTTCCGGGGTGACGTAATGACACCACGTTTCATCTCCGGTAACAATGGAGTCTAAGAAATCTTCGGTATTCTCGGCGCATTCTCGAAGAAACTCCTGGGCACACTTGACGCGATCGGCTTTGTGGGTTTCTGAAAGCATGTGCGGGACCCACCGCGCACACACCTTGTGATAACGTAACCTTTCAGTCAAAATCGTGTGGATTGTTTTTTCACAAACCTCAGGAACCCGAGCAGCCAGTTCCCGAATCGTTATCCTCCTATCCTCGAACAGAATTCGCTCAATCTTCGACACAACTTCGTCGGAGATCGATGGCCTTCCGCTTCTTTACTCATCGTGGATGTCTGGGCGTCCTTCGGAGAACTCCCTACACCATTTGCGGACGTGTTGAACGCTGATACAAGCTTCTCCATAAACTTCACACAACTGCCTATGAATATCAACTGGTGGTAACTTTTTAGCGTGAAAAAATCGGATTACCGCACGAACTTCGCACCTGGCGGTGACGGCGATCGGTGGTTCCATCGCAGATGGCTGTCAGGCCGGCACTGAACGTCGCAGCGAGTTCTACCAAGGCGGGATCTAGAGTGGGGGAATCAGCGCACACGGCGGTGTTGCCGGATTTCGAATAGCATCTCGCGCGGCTAATTTACAGCATTGGGAACCTTATTTCTTACACAACCCTCGTACATATACTTTTAAAACTTTGTTTTAACTGTAGTGACGTGAGCTAGAAAATGTAGTAAATCTGCAAATACATGGTGTAAAAAACATTCTAATTTAAAAATATATTTCTTCATTACTGGTTTCTTCTGAGAAGGAAAAAGCTCAAGAGTGAGGGAAGATCTTAAAACAAGAAGAAGAGAGACGAAAAATGGGTCAAGTCCAATTACTTTTTTTAAAAATTGCTTTAGAACTTTTTAATTGTAAAAAGCTTGTTGAAATGTAATGATATGAATAGAAGTTGTATGACATCATACAAAAGTGATTAATTGTCAAATTATTATCACTGTAATAAGTATATTGAAGAAGTTTTCTATGACGTCACACAGTGGAAAATAAGGGAAAAAACTCCAAATTTCAAAACACTTTTAAAAATTATTATTGTAAATTTTTATTGTAGCTTAAATAAAGTTTCTTATTTTGACAAGCTTTTTTCCAATAGCGTTCACAGAGGAATAAAAACGGCCTCCAAAGTAGTCCGAACCAAAGATTACAGACGATTTTTGTATGGAAATGTTCTTTGAGGATAACACTGGTCAACACAAGTCTTGTTTCCTTTATTTTTTTTTTCTGTTATTGGGTATTTCTATGGCCCTGACTAGGAAAAAAATACTGGGAGATTGCTAACAGCTTAACCTTTTTAAATATACAGTTTTATTATTTTGCCAAAAAAATACAAAAAAATAATACATTATGTTAACAAAATTTCTATTGAACACTAGCAAATGATCTTTTATAAGATTTCCTTGAATGAACGACTTTAGGTAGATCTCGTTGCAAACTCCAGCAGTAGTCTGCCATCATATGTGAGTCCCACCGCCCCCGATAACGCTCTTCCATTGTCCGAAGATCCTGATGAAATCTTTCACCCTGCTCCTCACTAAAATCACCCAGATTTTGTGGAAATCGGCCTAAATGCGAGTGCAGGAAGTGGATTTTTATGCTAATGTTACACCCTAGCTCTTGCAAGTTCGATAGCATGCACTCAACAAGCTCGACGTGGTCGTCAGATTTCTTTTTGCCTAGGAAGCTACTCATAACCAAAACAAATGAATTCCAAGCTTTGGATTCGACTTCAGTCATTGATTTGACAAAATTAGGATCTTTCACGAGTTGCCTAATCTGTGGCCCATCAAAAATACCAGCTTTCAATTTTTCTGAACTTAATCCTGGAAACTTGCGTGAAAGAAAATTAAAACATTCGCCACTTTTGTCAAGCGCCTTCACAAACTGTTTCATTATGCCGAGTTTAATATGAAGTGGTGGAAGTATGATGCGGTCTCGGCTAACTAAAGGCACGTATATAACATTTTTTGTACCAACTTTTAGCTCTTCCCAAACTGGCCAAACTTTTTGTGACCAATGGTGTTGTTTGTCACGACTATCCCAGAGACACATGAAACAAGGGAACTTTGTGTACCCCCCTTGTTGACCTAAAAGAAGGTTAACCATTTTCAGATCAAGACAAATGACCTATTTGTGGTCTTGTTACTCAATTTTTTCCATAACCTTAGAAACATTTACGTATTCTTCTTTTAAAGTCGTCGAATGTGCAATAGGTATAGATCCGTACTTGTTACCGTTATGAAGCAAAACACACTTTAAACTTCTTTTGCTGCTGTCTATGAAAAGACGCCAATCATTAGGTTGGTACTGTTTTAATCCCATCTGCTGCAAAATACTACCAACATCGTTACAAAAAACTAAATCCTTGTCTTGAGAAAAATACGGTAACAGATTTTTTTCTCGGGTACGATAAAATGTAATGTTGGTTTCCGGAGTATGCAAATTTTTTTCTTTTAAACGAGATGCTAAAATTTCAGAAGCTTCTTTTGGTAAGTTCAGATCTCTTACTAAGTCATTTAGTTCTTTCTTATTAAATGGTTGAGGTTCTGAAAGGCTACATTTGTACTCTGAATCAGAGTCTTCACGTGATGTATTTCGTTCCGGTTCACAGAGATTTGGATCATCAGAAGATTTAGAAGTGCTGGGTTGTACCTCTTGTGATTTAAATTGAGGTCGTTGAGCAGAAGATAAGTTAGGATATGACCACTTACTTCGATTTCCAGGGTTAATTCCGTTTATTTTCACAACGCAGAAGTAGCAGTCGTCATGATGGTTTCGAGGTTCTCGCCAAATCATGGGTGTTACGAACATTATTGCATCTCTTTTTCCACTGGACCATAACCGTAGACATACCACACATTTCTGGCATACAATATGAGGAACCCATGGCTTGTCCTGATTACACAATTTTATTTTAAAGTATTGATGATACGCAGTTTTCACAAAGTCACATAGGTTTTCGATATTTTGCAAATACATTTTCACCACAAATATAGCAAAAACAATCGGAATTAAGTACACAACATCTTCTTGACGAAGCCATATCTAAAACAACAACAAAATATATTTTGGTGTCCAATAAAAAACGAAAATCTAAGTAAAAATAGTAAATGAGGGTAGTTAGCTATAACTCAAAAACAAAAGCTGTTAGAGAAAAATTGTTGCCATATTTAAAAAATACGCGTCAATTTGAGATAGAAACAAAAAAAAAATCACAGGAAACAAGCAATTTTCTTTTTTTTGTTGACCAGTGTAATAAACTTTAAGTTGCTTATAACGTTGTCCAAAGGTTTTTATTCTTCAAGGAATTCGTCCAAATTAAGCAATCATGTAGCGAACATGAATACCGTATATTTATACTCGTATTAGCGGTTTTTACTTTCACGAAAGTGAAAGAACCTCTTTTTTTTGCTTAGATGGTAGGTACCATGAAGTTTGATTTCAAGCAAGGAACGCTACCGAAATCGATTTCAGTTGATAGTTCAATAAACAGGGGACCAAAAGTGATCATCATAAATCGGATTTACAGAACCTTAACTATATAAATATAAAAAAATATACAAGTTTTTTTATCATTTGTAGTTTATATTTTTTGGGGAGCTAAATCCGAATTTCAACTATACAACCTGGTAAATATTGCGAGTTTTGAGTAAAATGCAAAAAACGGCGAAAAAAAATGCTCTTTTTTCAGTTTCTCGCTTATAACTTGAAAACACACTTTTCGACTAAAGCATTCTTATCCAAAAATAAGCTACATTGAATTTCCTATAAACTATGTTCCATAGTTTTTTTTTTTTCAGGCAATCGGTTTAGCCGCTAGAATGCTCTAAAATTTAGCGATATTTTGGACGTAACGCTAAGCCAAGAACACTCCCTCATTTGTCGCTCCACGCTCTATTTTCACGATATCTTTATTTAAAACAATTTAATTAGTTATATCTAATAAAATTAATAATCTACATTTGTAACTAGAGAATAAAGCTCCGAGTGAGAAATGCGGTAGTTGCTTTTGGCTTAGCGGTATATCCAAAATTTTATTAAATTCCAAAGCACTCTAGCGCCTAAACCGTTCACCTGATAAAAAAAACCCTATAGAACATAATTTGCAGGACATTTAATGTAGTTTATTTTTAGATAGGAATATTTTTCTCAGTTTTCCAGTTATAACCGAAAAACTAAAAAGGTATGCTTTTTTTTTCGGCAGTTTTTTTGCCTTTTGCTCTAAACGCACAACATTTACGAAGTGGCAAAGTTGAAATTTAGATTCAGCACTCCAAAAATCATAAAGAACAGTTAAGAAAAAACTTCTATATTTTTTCCTGAAATGACCACTTTTGTCCCGTGTTTACTGGTTTGCCACCTGGAATTGCTTTCGGTGATATTTGGTGGCGTTCTTCGCGAGAAATCGAATCTCATAGTATCTACTATCTAAGCAAATAATAGGTTCCTTGGAAGTGAGTGGAGCTAGTTTTCAAAACTCAAGGAAAACAAAAACTCTCTGGTGTTTTGCTCTACTGTGCGTCGTCGAGTTTTGCAGTAGTTTTAATTTTTCTTTTTTTCTGAAAAATGATTTACAGTAATTTGGAGCATCGTGCAGTAATAAGGTTTCTTGCTTAAAAAGGACCAAAAGTTATCCCTGAAAAAATGTGTCGGGTTTACGAAAATAACGGCCCATTTTATTTTCAAGTAAAATTTTGGTCGATAAAGTTTCAATTCAGGTTGATCTCAAATTAGGAAGACTAGTTGAGGTAAGAATTGGGCCCGTTGATGATTTGCTACCGTCCGATTAACCAATGGGAATCTCCATTCTGGTTAAAAACGCTGAGGTATCCGAAACCATAGTTTTCAAGATTCCGCATGAAAATTTGAAGGTGTTTAATAGTTTTTGTACTATGGATCTCCAAAATTTATCTCCTACTACGTTTATAGAAATATGTCAAATTCTAAGTTATTAATATTTTTAATAATTAAAATATATAGGAATTTGAATTGTTCTTTGTTTTTAATTTCACAATTATATTTAGTAGTTACATGGGCTATTTATTTTGGAAATACAATCATCTACATTTAACATTCCTGTACTTAAAATCCCGAATACATCACCAGCATACCTCTACCACACCCATGGAAAGTACTTAAATTCTTGCGCGACCTGAGATTCAATCATAGTCATGAATAAATTGACCATAAAAGATGACAAGTAATTATTTATAGCTGTGGCTTCTCTTTGAATAAAAATTGATTTTTTTTAAGGGTATAGCACAGGAGCGACGCGTTCACGTTGGTCTTGAATTGCTGCAAATTGTTCTCGGTCAGAAACACAGCATAGGCCAAATCATGAGGATGAGTTTCTCAATATAAAATAATTTTTAAAAATGGTAGTACGAGGAGTGACAAGCAAAACCTAAAACGGAGGTGACCCATTAGTACTATGTGTATTCCTGGCATGCACCGTTCTGGAAGGAACTAAGCTGACTACATCCATGGAATACGTTTCATGAAACTATTTCTGGAATAAGCTCATGACATCAGTTGTTCTGCGATATTTCAAGGAATCAAGACTGCTGGTGAGTTCTGGGTTTCCAATAAGCTTAGCTTTCTTCTGAATAGAATCTAGTAAATGTAGTGTAATTTGGAAACAGAGCTCTCAACATGGAAATGGTATTCCACCATTATTCACATTTGAGCGTGGTGTAAAATTAAAAGTTGTAGCATGTAAAGCTTTCTGGTACGAAACAATTTGTCAAGAACCACTATAGCACCACTCACACGGCTAAATAATATTATTGCAACCACACCTGTTGAGAAAACCAACTTATTGGCTGAACTCTTTGCTTTATATTCTGCTGTGCTGGAACCAGGAAAAATAGTACCCACTATTCCTATAGTGCAGTCAAGAATGCCCGATATTGCCTTGAAATAGCGTATCATAAAACGTTTTAATGGAGGTAGATACCAAAGAAGCTTCTGAGTTGATGAAATATCTGCTGTGTACTTAAAAAATGAAGAAACAAACTAACACAAGTTTTCTGTAGACTTTCGAGTCTAGTCAGAGAAAGGAAATAATTTTTTATAAATATCCGAAGGTAGATAGGTAATAAAATTAAAACTATATGCTAATGAATATTGCTGGGAAATCCATTCTGAATATTAATTGTATAAATTGAGTAAAGGGGAGTTACCATGTTGTACCACGTTATATAAAACTCCAGACTAAAAACACTAGTGTTGCAGCCTCGAAAGCAGCCAACATAGGACATAAAAAATGGATTATTGAAGAAAGAAGGATCCAGTACAGCAAACGAGACATCTATAATGTTTATGTTAAGGTAATCCATTCTGAATTAACGTTTCGATTACACTCATTAGAATTTTTTGATCTAGATCGAAAAACGAGGGATAAAATCAGAACTATAATAAATAAAAAATACATTAATCAAAAAAGAAAACTTGATTCTCTTATAAGGGGAAAAAACAAACATCTACCACAGCCTACCACAAAAAAAGTGTTTTCAGATTTATAAATTTATCAGCAACAAATTTTTCCAATCAAGAAACAGCCCTCTTAAACAAAGGTTTTAAACATAATATAAATAATAAATTTGATTTAAAAGAATCTGAAATCTTGGCTGTAGAAACAGAAGTAGCTTTAATAAATGTACCATTCAACACGCCAAAAAAATACATTTGCGCAGATATTATAAAAAAGGAATTTCTTAGCAACAAACCTAATTTGGATAATGAAATAAATATAGCTAGACCAATACAAAACAAGGCTAAAAATAATAATATCATTTTCACGAAAGCAGATAAGGGTAACACAATAGTCGCTATAGATCAACAACAATATATAGACAAAACATTAGAATTTATTGAGGAAGGAAATTTCAAAATATTACTTAAAGATCCGACAGAAAAATTCAAGAAAGATATAAGAACAGCGTTAGGTAAAGCTTCTAGCATCATATCAGACAATCAAATCTCAAAATTAACAGTCATGAATCATCAGCCCCCTCTACTTTATTCATTAGTCAAATTACATAAAGAAAATCATCCTATTAGACCTGTAGCCTCCTACATATCGGCCCCAGCTTACAAACTCTCAAAATTTCTCATAGATATCATTAAAACGAACATTAACTTCACCCTAACTTAAAAAATTCGTTAGAATTAACGGAAAAAATTTCCAACGTCTTTCTACCAGATAATTCAAAACTAGTATCATTTGACGTCCAAAACCTTTTCCCTAGCATACCCCCGGATGAAACAGTAAAAATCATAAAAACATTTCTAATCAAAAATAAAGTTAATATCGTTATACAACAAGACATACTAAATTTATTAAACACGAGCCTCAATCAAAATTATTTTTACTTTAATAATACGTTGTATAATAGTTCTGAGGGTTTCATAATGGGTAGTCCACTTAGCCCGCTTTTAGCAGAAATATTTATGGATAACCTAGAAAAACAAATACATCGACAAGAATTTAGCAAATCATTTTTGTATTGGTACCGATATGTAGACGACATCTTTGCTTGTTTTAATGGTACAGAGCGTCAACTTGACAATGTTTTTAACTATATAAACTCAATACATAAAAATATTAAATTCACTATGGAACTAGAAGTCGACAATAAAATTAATTTCCTTGACTTAACGATAACCCGACATTACAACAAACACAAATTCTCTATTTTTCACAAACCCTCACATACAGATACTACAATAAACATAAAATCAGCTCATCCCCTACAACACAAATTGGCAGCTTACCACAGTATGTTGCATAGACTTGTAAGCGTCCCCTTATCTGTAGATGACTTTAATAAAGAATTAAATCTAATAAAACAAATTGCTGTTAACAACGGATATTCTCCTGACACCATAGACTCAATTCTAAACAAGAAATTAAAAAATGAAGCTAATTCTTTAGTATACCCCAAGAAAGAAAACACGGAAAAAATTTAATGTTTTAACCTATTTTGGTAACACGTCAGAGAAAATTAAAAACCACTTAAACAAATATAATATCAACATAGCTTTTAGAACAAATAACTCGTTAGGAAAATTCATTAAAAACGCAAAGGAAAAACAAAATAGATCAAAAAAAATCTGGAGCGTATCAGTTAAATTGTGGTTCTTGTCATAAAAGTTACATAGGTCAGACAGGTCACTCATTCGAAACTCGGATTTTAGAACATAAAAGAAGCTATTTAAAAAACAAAACTGACTCAGCGTACAGTAATCATTTAACAGAATCAAATCATCGTTTTGACGATAAATGTAAAATTCTACACATACAAAAGAAAGGCGTAAAATTAAACCTATTAGAAAATTTAGAAATAAATAGAATTAAAAATTCAGACATCATTTTAAACGAACAAAAAGATACCTGTCTGGCCCATGGTAACTCCCCTTTTACTCAATTTATACAATTAATATTCAGAATGGATTTCCCAGCAATATTCATTAGCATATAGTTTTAATTTTATTACCTATCTACCTTCGGATATTTATAAAAATGTAACAACACTAATACTCAAATATCATTTTGTATCAGAAGAAGCTATAGTATAGCGAAACGCGTCATACAGTTTCAGTGAAACTAAATAAAGTAGAAATTTGACAATATTAGTCTTTTCATTACATTTGTTTTGTTTATGCCTGTCATGTTTTCTTAGAGTTCTTTACGAGTAGCGGTCGGCGGATTTCTTTCTAATAACTTCACTATCCAAGCTGGTGTACCCCAAGGCTCCATACTGTCTCCTACTCTCTTTGTGATTTAAACTAACTATCGGTAAAAAGAACCAGGAATTCAATCTACAACTTTGCAGCTGACAGGGTGTTTCATTCTCGTTGAACGCTCGAGCATCAGCTACTCACGCAAATATTCGCAAACAGCAGAAAATTCTTCAACTTAACACAGATCTGGAAATGTCATACTAACCAAATAGAATTTAGCGCCACAAAAACGTAGGCGGCTGTTTTTTCTAGAAAAGGTAACATTGCTCAACCTGACATGGGTATATATGGACACTCCATTTTTTTAACATCGCCAGTTAATTTCCTGGGCGTTAAGTTGGGAACAAATATATCTTGGCATAAACATGTCGCATGCAGAGCAAAGAGAGTTTGTCAAAAGCGGGGAATATTATTTCGGACTAGAAAGTTGTACAGGGTGGGCCAAACCCCTTTATCTAAAGGAGATAGACGAAAACTGATGTCGGTGTCTGAGGCTCAATTTTTATGTTAAACTCAATGGTGAAAATCGCATATCGATATCTAGTATCGTTTCAGATATACAGGGTGTTTTTCAAAAATCTCCATTATGGAAAAATGTTTGTAATTCTTTTCATATTGAAAATTTTTGATCTCTGAAAAAACATTCTCAAAGCACTTTTTCACGTGGATTTTAACAGTGTAAGTTACATTTAATATTTTAATAGTTATTAACGCAAAAATATATTTTTTAAACGGGATACCCTGTATATTTTTCCTTATCCGAATAGAACTTTAAATTACTATTCTAAAAATATAGCACACTTTATATTTTGCTTAAATCTACTTCAAAATATAAAAGTTTTTACGCGTTTTAAATGCACATTTTGTGAAGTAGGCTTGGGACGAAGCGGCTATATGGTTTAGTTCAATTGTTTACTCATAGTTGTCAAATTTTACTTCAGGATCAGTTATTGATTGTCAAATAAATCGCAATGAAGTTTGAAAAATATGAAAAATGGGATATGATAGTGTGTTTCATTCAAACCGGAAAAAATTCGGAAGCGGCAAGTAATTTGTACCACGAACGGTATCCAGAGAGGCATCAACCCTTCAAGAATATATTCGCTCGATTGCGATAAAACCTAGTTAATAGGGGCCAGTTTGAAAAGAAACGACCCAAAAATTATGCATCAAACAGGGATAAGAAGTTAGAAGAAATAGTAGTTTTAGGAACTATCGAAAATAATCCCAACACTTCAACCCTACAGTTAAAAGAATCCACTGGACTACCAAGAACTAACGTAAGTCGCATTTGAAGAAGCACAAATTCAGGCCATATAGGACAAGAAAAGTTCATCACCTTAGAGACGAAGATTTTCAACGGCGTATGGATTTTTGCCAATGGTTTCTGGAGAATTGTAACCATGTTCCGAATTTTTCATTAAATTGAATTTGGACAGACGAAGCTTATGTAAGCAATGCAGGGACCGTTACAATTTTTATACGTGGGCACAAGAAAATCCTCATTTAGTTGTGGAGCAAAGCAATCAAAGCAGATTTGGATTTAATGTGTGAGCAGGAATTTTTAGAGGCAGGGTTATAGGTCCATTTATTTTCGAAGGAACACTCATCTCTCAGAGATATTTAGAAGTTTTAAGGCAGCAAATAGAACCTCTTGTTGATGAACTGCCGTTCATAGACCTTAGAAATATATTTTTTCAATACGATGGGGCACCCCCTCATAACGCTGCAGTTATCAGTTTTTTTTATCGGCCAATTTCGACAATAACTGGATAGCCAACCAATGTCCGAACCATTGGCCGCAAGGTCACCAGATTTAACACCCATGGACTTCTATCTCTGGGGAAGATTGAAAGACCTAATTTTGAAATTGCCGACAAACACCAGATAAGAGTTAGAAGTCGCAGTGATACAAAGTTTTGCAGCTCTCATTTGTCTTGAACTAATCAACTCGGTAACAAGTATCCAGAAAAGGTGCCGCCTATGTGTAAATAAAACTGGTCGATATTTCGAACATCTCTTATAGAAAATTGTTTTGTTTTAGTTTGCTCTACTCGGAATAAATTGTTTTATTGTTGTTTTGTTTTATTTTCTACATAGTTTAAAGTACTATAGCAATTTCATTGTAATTATGACTCTTAGAGTTACTTCTGGCAATTTTTTTTTACGATTTAACTGCTATCAGGAAACAATTGATATTGCCGCTCTGTTCAAAGCCTACTTCACAAAATGTGAATTTTTTTTCAGAAATCAAAAATTTTCAATATGAAAAGAATTACAAACATTTTTCCATAATGGAGATTTTTGAAAAACACCCTGTATATCTGAAACGGTACTAGATATCGATATGCGGTTTTCACCATTGAGTTTATCATAAAAATTGAGCAGCAGACACCGACATCTCCTTTAGATAAAGAGGTTTACCTTTGAAAGTGACCAGTTTGGACCACTTCACAACAACTGTTAATTCTGCTCAAATTTTACCAACGATGGAATACTGCTCGCATATTTTGGGCTCTGGTCTCAAACATACACTGTGTATGTTGATTTCTAACCAGAAGAAAGCTATTCGCCTGAATCGACACCCATAACTGTCCATAAACCTTGATACCTTGGAACATCGAAGAACGGTTGGCGACTTGAGGCTATTCTACAAATATTTTCATAGATAGGGTTCGATGGATGTTAGCCCGCTTAATTTCTTCCAGAGCGGTACTTGCTAGGAATACACGTCGCGCTAATACATCGCATCCATATAAGATTCAGCGTGTCATTCCTCGAAAGACCCTTTTCAAGCCATCTTTTATATGGAGAACATAATCCCTTTGTACTGATTTGCTCAGGACTGTATTTCCCACTGAGAACAATTCACAGCGATTTGAAACCAACGTGAATCGCTTTTTCCGTACACGCGTCGCTTCTGTAGCGCTTTGGGGACTTTTCTGCTGCACGTGTGCTTTGCCAATAATACTAGAGCATCAACAACTGACGCCGAATAAAAATAGCCGGTCAAGTGCAAGTTGAACTTGCACAATTAGTGTTCCGTACGTTAATTGCTTTTAAAATAAGAAATGTTGTGACGGTGGTATAAAATCATCAGTGACTTCACAAAACACAGCCCAAATGAGTTTTCAACAAAGTTTGTTTCCAATCTTTACTGAAAATTGATGACTATGAAATTTTTGTTTTTTTTTATATATCAGACAAATTATTAAAGGTTATGCACTCGTGATAATTTTCGTTCAATCTACACCCCCTGGAGAATATTCCAGAATTTTTTCAAAATTTTTTGATCAGTACTTTTCGAGATAAGGTGGGGGGACAGCGATTTTTTAAAAATAATACAAAGAAAAGTGTGAGCAAGTATTACATTATATATATTTTTTACTCGTGTTTTCACAAGCTTTCATTTGACCCCACACTCGATGACCTACTAAAAAAATTTTTTTTTCGATTTCGATTTCACCCCCCAAAACTAACCCCTTAAGTCAAAATTTGAGCTTCAAAACTACACAGCTTTGATGAGGCCATTAATTCCTATATTATTACCAAATTTTGACTTTCTATGACAAATAGTTTCGGAGAAAATCGGGTGTGACAGACAGACACACATACAGACAGACAGACGGACAGACAGACACCGAAGTCATCCTATAAGTGTTCCGTACGGAACACTAATAAAACTTCGCCTTCGAAGAAAACTAGATCTGTAGTATTGTTAATGAGTTTTTTGCTAAAAATCCTTATCCTATTCACTATTATCTTACATGCGTGGATTAAATTATTCTGTCATGATACTAAGTAACGTTCAGTACTTATTTTATAACTTGATTCTCGATACTGAGTAAATAGCATTAACACTTCATGTGTAATTGGAAATCATTGATAATAATTTATAATTTAGAGCTAATGCCTAAACTATTAAGTTTAGTTACATTGAAATAGACAATTATGACCCAGTTTCTCTTTTAAAATAAATTAACATAGTAGAGTCGCCACCCAGAATAGATTGTCCCGGTTGAGATCACAGAAGAAGCTAATTAGTAAACAAACTTTAGCGTCAAAACCTCTGTGATTAGGGCGGTAAGCACCGTCGGGCTAAACGATGATTAAAACAAAGATATCCCGAGAGAAAATTCCTTCGCTTAACTTTCAAAATGCAATAAGGATTTCGGCACAGTGCCATTGCATTGTCACTTTATGGGTTATAAACGTCGCTATTGCGGTTTATTTAAATAACATTGCCCGATTGCAATCTCTTTTGTACTAAGTTCAAGATTTTATTAAGAAGTTTGTGATTTTTAAAGCGAAAAATTTATGACCAAATTATTACGAGGCGCGTGTTTTAATTAGGTACTGTTTTGAAATATAGCCGGCGCATCGTTGCTGTCTCCGTTCTACGCATATGCGATGAGTACCTACATCTACTGGCTAGGGGTAGACGACATTATGGAATCAATCGAGTCGACGTTTCCTTGCGCGTGTTTAAAATGCTGCAGACTACTGAAAATCCCGCGGATTGTGAAATATGTGCTGTAATTCGTTTCTTAAATATAAGAAAGAGACGTAAAAGCGGCTAAAATTCATCGGTAGATTAGTGAATGTACAAGAAGTGTTCTCTATGAAATTGTAGCTGAACATTTAAATTAACGGAATTTGTGCTTATGCTGAATACAAAAAACGCTGACTAGAGTGCACAACACCATTTGTTTATCCAGTGCTTTGTCTTTCCTACAGAGGTAAACTATTAAAGGTGGTCAGTTTTTAAGCCAAGTTGTCACTGTTGACGAAACCTGGGTTGCTTATGTTACACCTGAATCAAAACAAAAGTTCCCCAAATGGAGGTATTCAATATCACCAAAGAAAGCAAAGTCAAGCAAACAATTTTAGCACAAAAAATGATCCGCACTGTGTTTTGAGATAGGTAGAGGGTGTTTGTTTGTAAATTTTATTGCCTCAAAGGGACTTAATAAACGCTTGTCCATACGTGGATCATCGAACCCAACTTCGCATTGCGTCATATGCCTGGGAACAACTTGATTTTCTTCTGTATAGTGCTGACCTAGCGTTCAGTGACTACCATTTGTTCCTGAAACTAAAGAATTACTTTAGCGATGAGCGTCAGCACCGACGACGTTGCCGGAACAGCCGTGTTTGTAGTGATTAACAAAACAGTCGACATAGCTCTATGAGGATGGAATACACAAGATGGTTGTACGACACGACAAGTGACTTAGTATAGGTAGAATTGTTGAAAAGCGATGAGACTAAAGTATTCTACGTAGATGCAAAATTTAAAGGCTTGAACAATTTTTAGGCAAAAATTGAATTACTAAAGGATTTATTTTTTTACATTTTCTGTTTATTGATGTGTTGGTGAAATCTACATTGGGCAAAATGTTAAAAAAAAATACCAATATCAGATTATTTTTAAAGGATTATGAAGTTATAAAAATAGTCAGTTAAGTCTTATAGATAAATGCTATAATCAAAGTGTATTTTGATCCACAATATACATGTGTGTTTAAAATTTAACAAAACTGCTTTGAATAGAAGAAGGAAAGGAACTTCTTGGGCAAAATTCGCCAGCCTTTACTCAAAGTGTATTAACATATATATGCAAGAATATCCACTTGAAAAAACAATTCAGGTCAATTTCGTTTAAGAAAAAATCGGTCAAGTACTAGTTGGACGCAATTAGTGCTCCGTACTTGATTGCCTGTAGATTAAAAATTTTTGGTGTTGAGGTATAAATGATCAGTGACTTCACAAAACACACAAATGAGTTTTTAATAAAAGAATTGACAGTCAAGATTACAAACTTGTGTAGTCAGATACTGACACAACAGAATAATTACCTTATCATAAGACGACCTATGGAGCTAATACCTTCATGACAAGATCTATGGGCATTGTAAATAACTTGTTTGCCAGCTCCTTGTCTCTATTTAAACGGCAAAGCGGGATCGTTTTTTAAATTTCTTAGTCTTTAGTTTTAAGTGTCATTTATAAATGTAAACTTGTGTATTTTATCTTTATGTGTTGAATGGGCATGTCCCGTAAATAAATAAATAAATAAATAAATTTTGCTAATTATAATATATTAGTAACACTATAAGCCTAGTTATATCCAATGCTGGATGTAGGCCTTCCCCCTGAATTTCTATTTCAATATATTTGTAGTTGGTGTCATCCATCCAATGCCAGCAACCCTCTGTATATCATCCCGCCATCTTCTTTTGGGACGTCCTACGCTCCTTTTCTAGTCTCGTCGTCTCTATTCTAATGTTCGTTTAGTTTATCGATTATCGGTCGTGCGTGCTACATGTCCAGCCATTTGCCACTTTCTTTCTGCTACGTGCTTTATAATATCCTTTAATTTAGTTTTTTCACGTATCCACTTGTTTCTTTTTCTATCTTTAAGTTTTATCCCGATCATCTGTCTTTCGTGTGCTCTGTGGGTCCGAGCTAGTTTTTGCATATCGGCTTTATTCAATGTCCAAGTTTCCGCGCCATATATAATTACGGGTACGACGCACTGGTCGTAAACTTTGGCTTTTAACTTATTTGAAATGGCTTTATCTTTGAATATATAACTTAATTTTCCGAATGCCACCAAGCCAGGTTCTTCTTGAAATTTCATCCGAGACACTGTCTCTCCTCGTAGTAATTTTTTGTCCCAGATACACATAATTTTTAGCAATCTCGAGAGCTGTTACTTCCCAATTTATAACTATGTTGGTATTAGTGTTGGTTAATATTTTTGTCTTACGTTTATTCATCTTAGGACCAATTGTCTTTGAGTAGTAATTTAACTCTTTTATCATTTCTTGTAACTCATGTGGATTACTACTGATGACGACGGTATTGTCTGCGAACCTTAAGTGATTCAGATTGACACCATCTATCTTTAGGCCTTTCTATGTCCAATCTAGTTGACCAAATACATCGACTGGAGCTATAATAAATGGCTTAAGATAATTATAATATATGCTACATCAGTTAATGTATATGTAAAGCAGAAATAATTTTTTTTAAAAAAACTTCGTCAATGAATGAAAAAGCTTTACTTGCCTCTTACAAAGTTTAATATAAAAATAGCCAGATGGAAAAAAAGCCTCCCACCATTGGTGAAGAGCTTGTTTTGCCAGCGGTAATTGAGATTGTAGAAACTGTGTTTGGAAATAATTTTGCCAAACAATTGCTATCCATAAATATATTAAATGATACTGTTGCCCGTCGAATTGGTGATATAGCTGAAGATGTACAGCATCAACTTTTCGGGAAGTTTCGTGACAAATTGTTTTCAATTCAGCTTGATGAGGCAACAGATAGCAATAAAGATGCTCATTTCATTGCCTATGTTCGATTTTGTGATGGTATGTCAGCAGTAGTTTTTTTCAATTCAGTATTTTCAAAGTAGTATTTATATGGAGAACATCATCCCCTCAGGACTGTGTTTCCCACCGAGTACAATTTACAGCGATTCAAGAACAACGTGAATCGCTTTTGCCGCACAAGTGTCGCTCCTGTCCTTTAGGGACTTCCCTGCAACACGTGTGCTAGACCCATAAAAAAAAATTGATATGTTAATTATTAGGTAAATACATTGTGCAGTACTAATACAATCCTATTTATAGGTGTATTATATCAGTGTAAATGTGTATTTTATTTTTTATTATGTCAGAATGTATTTTGTTTTGCTTTCCTTTCAATAAATTATATTAAATGTTTTTAATTAATGTTTTTAATAATAACTTCTTTTTGATACGCTCCCGCCCCCCCCCCCCCCTTCCCCAATAGTGTAATCACGTCCCTCTAGTGTGGTACGCCCCACAGGTTGAGAAACGCTGTGCTAAATATAAAATATTTACAGTTAGCAATAAGTAGTTTTATAAAAAAAACAAGGAGTTTTAAATAAAACTGCAAAATCGGTATCAATTAGAAAATCTAAGACAGCTAGAAAATCTAAGATTATGCACCAATGTATTTGAAAATGGGCGTCGAAATAATCATGTAAGTCCAAATTACTAAAATTATAACGATAGCTCTTCTAACAAATTTTTACTAAGAACTCCTTCTGGTATACCTCGTATGTTTTAATTTTTACAAGAATAAGTTTTTTCCTTATAAAATTTAATCCGCTTGCCTACCGACAATCCGATTATAATCCCGATATTTTTTTTAGGAAGCAGCACAAAATTTCATGAAATCCAACGTTTCTATTCATGAAGGATTTCATAACGTATAATCACTGTACCTCTGTAAATCAAAATAATAAAAAGTTTTGTCCATTGAAGTATGAAGAGCTTAATAACTTTAAAGACTTATGTGTGGATGTACTGAATGATGTTAAAAACCTGAAAATGTAGCAGTTTCTTTTCAGCTATTTAATATTTTAATGTTCAGTTCGATTTGAATCAAGATATACATCATCTCTGCGAGCTTTCCGTAATAACTCACTTCACGGGATAATATTTGTAACTGACAAAATCAAACTGGGTTTTTTTGCAAAATTTTTCCCAGAAAAAAGAAATAATTAAAATATTATCACGAAGCGAACAAAAAAATAACTCTTTTTAAACAAACAAATATGTAAAAATCATTAAAGATACATTCGGAAATGATTAGAGAAATAGAATAAACACTAGGTAAACTTACCAAAAATGGCCGAACATCGAGTCTGCCGAAAGGCTAAAAGCCTTTGCCCGATATTGTCTTCAGAGAGCGTATCATAAAACGTATTTTAATGAAGCTAGACACCAAAAAAACTTCTGGCCCTGACGGAATACCTGAGATAGTTCTCAAAAACTGTGCCAGGGAACTAACATCAGACTTTTCAAATCCTACAGAAAAGGAATATTTCCTTCCTGCTGGAAATATGCCACAGTTCAGCCGATACCTAAAAAAGGTAAGAAGATCTTGCCAAATAACTACCTACCAATCGCACTACTTTCAATAATATCGAAAGTCATGAAAAAACTATCAATCAGCATCCTCTAAAATATCTTGAAGGATTCAACATTATTAGCGATTATCAATATGGCTTTCGTAAAAATAGATCAACAGGAGACCTTCAGATTTATCTAACACACGTTTGGAACAAAGCAACTGAACACGTTGGAGAATCTCGAGCGGTTGTTCTTGACATATCCAAGGCATTCGACCGTGTTTGGCACGATGGGCTGTTGGCTACGCTACGCTCTTATGGCATGTCTGAAATGTTCTGTTTGTTGCTCTAATGTTTCCTCAGAGAGCGTTTTTTGCTAGTGGCAGTCGACAAAGTTCTTTCTAACACCTTCACTATCAACGCCGGTGTGCCTCAAGGCTCCATACTGTCTCCTACTCTTTTTCTCATTTACATTAACGATCTGCTGGAAAAGACCGAGAATCCAATCTACAGCTTTGCAGATGACAGTACGTTTATCTCTTCATTCACTTTGAACGCTCGGACATCGGCTACTCAGACGTATATCCGCAAACAGCAGGAAGTCATTCAACTTAACAAAGACCTGGAAGAAATTCTATCTTGGGGTGACAGTAACCAAGTGGAATTTAACGCTACAAAAACCCAGGCGGCAGTTTTTTCTAAAAAAGTTGACGCTGCTGAACCCGACATAGTTATGTTGCACTCCATTCCTCTAAATCGTCACTCAACTTGTTGGGCGTTAATATGTCCTGGCATGAACATGTTGCAGGCTTAGCAAGGCGAGCTTCTCAAAAGTTGGGAATATTATTTTGAACCGGAAAGCTTTATACTCCACAACAACTGTTAATTCTTTATAAAGCTCAAATTCGACCAACCATGGGATACAGCTCCCATGTTTGGGGCTCCGCTCCCAAACATACACTGCATTTGTTGGATTCTATTCAGATAAGAGATGTTCGTCTGATTGGAGACCCAGAACTGACCGGCGGCCTTGATTCGCCGGAACATCGAAGAACGGTTGGCGACTTGAGCCTATTCTACAAGTATTTTCATGGAAAGTGTTGGAAGGATGTGGCCCGCTTAATTCCTCCCAGAGCGGTGCATGTTAGAAGTACGGGTTGCGCTAATACTTCACATCTGTATAAAGTTCAGCTTGTTACTCCTCGTACAACGCTTTTCAAGCAGTCTTTTATATGGAGAACATCATCCCTTTGGAATAATTTTGCCCAGGACTGTGTTTCCCACTGAGTACAATTTACAGCGATTCAAGAACAGCGTGAATCTCTTTCTCCGCACACGTGTCGCTTCTATAGAGCTTTAGGCACTTCCTGCAGCACGTGTGCTACACCCATAAAAAAAAGCAAATGAATATGCATGTACAGTCTGTCAAGTAAGAACGTGTCGGCAATAATTTATTTTCGATAGATTCGATTCTAGCAATTCAACAAAAAATCGGTAGAGGGAACTTTGGTCTACGATGCATTTTAGTAAAAATACCAGTCGATTCCGAACTGTCGGAATCGACTGGTATTTTTAGTCTTTCTTTATTCCCATCCAAAGGGGCCCAAAACGACACATTCCGCGGCCTCTAAATATATAAAAAAAGTCAGTGTCGTTTGTGAAAGGAAGTGAGTAAATCATTTTAACGAGACTAAAAATGTCGACGACTGGCCAAAACGTGGCTCGATAGGCAAAGTCGAAAAATGAAATCGTGTTTTTGTTTTCACGAGATCTGAAATTGACGCTGCATCAAGGAGCAACAAAATCAAGAAAATCGGGTTTGAATGTGTCTCATGAGACCATTCGACAACATCTTCGTGCTCATGATCCAAAGCACGTTGAAGAAATCTTTGCTGGGCGACAATCACCTAGCGAAGCTGCTCGCTTGGGCTCCCGATAAGATACTAGAGTAACCCTCACAGTCGCCGGACGTCAACCCTATTAAAAACGTATGGTCCCTTGTAAAGAGAAAGCTTAGAGGAAAGACTCTGAGGACTTTGATTTAATTGTCTCGCGAGTTCGAAAAATTTGCAGAGTATTCTGAAAACCTCGTCGATAGCATGCAGGAAGCGATTGGATAATTGCGCCATTGTTAGCACATCAAAGAGTACATTGATGATAGTGATTTATGAATAATAAAGAAATATATGACTTTGTCTTTCTATAATATTAGGTTATCGAAAAAGTATTGAGCTTTGTAAAGTCAAAATTGAGGCAACTGTTTTTTATATGTTAAAAAAACATTATTAAATCAAATATATGCCATTTGGTTCAATAATTTTTCTGCCATTTTTTCTTCAAAAGTCTTAAGACTACATGCATACTTTTCCTAGGATCTTGCCAAGGTTGGGTAGACGGCTAATTAGTCAATAACTGCATAACACATCTAGGAATCAAGGAATTACAAATAAATTTAACAGAACTGTGAATTTATTAGCTTATCTATTATTTCATCCATGTTACCTAAAATGGCGTTAAAATTGTGACCTTTTTGTAACTCAAATTTATCTAGTCGCAAGGAAAGAAATTTAGTAACACGTTAAAACCAGGGCTAACCCAACCATTTGTAGACTTTATTCTGAAAAAAAAAACACTTATGCATGTCAGTATCGGTTTATAGCGTCTGATAATGCTACCTTATCCCCAATGTTTAATCCGTCTTAGTGTTCTAATATTTTAACTATGATTTTTCCCTAAGGTTCTAGATCATACCCGCTTTCGTTTTTCTTATGCTTGCCACTGCCTTTCAAGTTCTGCGAGTCTTCTATCTTACGCTTTATTTACGTTACCCCATACCATGAGTGTTGTTTTATTCGATGACCGGCGTTACTGCTTCTTCAATTCTATAACTTTTATCTTCTTCTTGTGATTTTTTATGAGCCTCGAAGTCTCGCAGCTATATTATATTATTATATCGTTTTACATATATTTAATTTTCATTTTTTTGTTTATTTTTTACTCCATAGAACACTGTATGATTCTGATATCTACCTCCCAGTCATCTAAATCCTAAGCAGAGAAAATAAGCCCTAAATTCATAGTATATCACTCTTTTATAATTAGAACGTTTTATCTATATTTACCTTAATTTTTAATTCTTCATCATATTTCTCGAAAACTGAAGAATTTATTCAATGTTCTCTTTATGGTTTGCTAAGACGATTTGGTTACCAGTAAACTGTATTGTATAGAGACATGCATCATCGTTCAGCTGAATATCCACACCTTTAATCTTTCTTTTCTGATGTTTTAAAAAGCCGTTATGTAAATTTTCAAACATCAAGCCTTTTGTATCTGTGAAAATGTGAAAATTGTTTTTTCCTACTTTTATCCTGGACTTTTATATGGTATATCATGAAGATTCTTTAATGTGTTTATATTGAACAATTTATATTTGAATTCTGAAGTATCTCCCAAAGTTTTTTAGTAGAATGTTTTTTTCGTTCCGAATCTTGCTAAGTCTACCGCTTTTTCATTACCTTTTATCTCCAAATGTCTACGGTAATTGTTCCTGGAGAATAGTGCTAACAGATCACGTTTACACTCCATCGTGATCTTGGAGTCGGTCGAATGGGATCTGGAGCCTTTAGAGCAGCTTGCCTATCTGAGAGAATATATATTTCTTGGTTGCTTGAACATATGCTTTTATTGCGTGAATATTGTTTCACCTGTCCCCAGTGGAATGGTCAAACTCTGTTTTTCTGCATATATACCAGTGTCTATTCCTCTCCAAGTTTTTGATCCGTCTGTATAATAGACCACACCCGTTTCCTTCGTCAAAGTTTCGACCTTCATCCATAGATTTGAGTCGCACCCAAGTCTATATGGTTTTTTGAAATTTTGAGGCGTTAACATATGATCAGATCATATATTCAAGGGTTTATAGTTGATTAGATCCACAACCCTGGTGTGTTCAAATTATACAGGTTGCTGTTTCCATTTTCGGCCGTACAGGCGGCTGATACGACTTGTGGAGAATACCAGTGGTGAGCCTTTTTAGTATTCCGTGTGGAACACTTATAAGATCACTTCGGTGTCCGTCTGCCCGTCTGTTCATCTGTCCGTTTGTATATCCGTCTGCCTCACTCGATTTTCTCCGAAACTATTTGACATAAAAAGTTAAAATTTAACAGTAATATAGGAATTGATGGCCTCATCAGAGCCGTGTAGTTTTGAAGGGTAAATTTCGACTTAAGGGGTGAGTTTTGGGGGGGAAATCGGAAGTGAATAAAAGAAATTTACCAGCTCATCGAGTGGGGTGTCAAATGAAAGCTTGTAAAAACACACAAAAATATATATAATATAAAACTTGCGCACACCTTCCTTTGTATTATTGTTAAAAAATTGCAAAAATGGCTCGAAAAGTACTGATTAAAAAATTTTTGAAAAATTCTGGAATATTCTCCAGAGGGTACAGATTGAACGAAAATTATCACCAGTTATTATAATTTATTTGGTACATCAAAAACACAAAAATTTCGAGATCGGAAAAAACCCTTTGTTGAAAACTCATTTGGAGTGTGTTTTATGAAGTCGTGGATCATTTTATACCTCCTCAACAAAAATTTTTATTGTAAAAGCAATCAACGTACGGAACACTAACTGTGTAAGTCCGACTTGCACTTGAACGGTTATTATAAATTGGTAGTATGTTATACCTTCTTATATCTACTATGTGATATCCGGGAAATATATAAATATTTTAAACAAATCCTCAAAGGATGACACATAACATATGTAAGTTTTAATATTACTTGTTAATTTTCACCTAATTATAAGTATTAAAAGCATGTTTGCCCTCTACTAAGGGCAATGCCAGTATAGGCCGCAAATTAATATAGAAATTTTTGCTAAAATTACCGCTAGGTGACGCCACACATATGACTTACAGAGGTGTATATCATCCATAATTTTCAAAGCCAAAACACAGGTATTAATCTTGACGAATGTCCTCCATAATATGCGAAAACTTTCATTAAAATAAATTTATGACCTAACCAAAAATTTATTTGTCTGTTTATGTGTGAAGGAGTGTATATAAAAATAACATCTACTAAAGGCGCTTAATAAATGATGTTCATTACAGCGTGATAAAAACACTGTTAAGAAGATTACGACATCAAAGTCATTATGTCGGACGTTATGAAAATGACATGAGTTTTTAATAATAAAGGTTTGAAGATGATTAGCAACGTAAAGTGAATAACAGAAGAGCTCTTAAAATGACAAAGTCTTCTACTAAAAGTGTTTCATTTAATCCCTCTTCTTATAGGAACATAGTAACAAAAAGAGAATAAATTATTTCGGCCTGGCACAAATTGCTTTTCTTGCAACAACGGGGGTCCCTAGGGTTAAGTTATTAATGTTATTAATGATTTAATATTTTATGTACGTTTTGTTTATGTGTATATTTATTCAGTTTGTTCAGCAACCCTAAGAACTTTTCCCTTATCTGCACTTCATTTCTTATTCTTGATAATCTTCGGACCTTCAGTAAATTTCATATTTAATAGGTGTTTTGTACATAAAAACCTTTGTTATGTAATTATACGAAAGATCCTTCTAAATACTTATATTTTGATATTTGAAGAATACAATTGAGAAAAACTCTTAACGGCAAAAAGCATGTATACATTTTGTCTCACAACTTCTTTGAGAAACCACCTCTTATACACTGGAAACGTGGGAAACTTGAACTAAGGATACAGTTTGGTCTCTGCCGTTTACAGAACCGTATCTTATTTGCGTAACTGTTTTTTCAATAAAGATGTTTCTCTGAGTATTGAATATGTAGCTATAACCACCTGGTATGAACTTGTAAATTGTATCTTTAAAAAAAAATTATTTAAGTATTTTCATAAGCTTGTTCTCATAGTAATTTCGCTGAAAATTTACTCATGATTAATTTTTACGGTTCTGACGGCTAGTGGCTCTCCTGAATCGGTCTGAATATTTAGTCATTTTTCTCCCTTCAATGCGGCTATCGTTTTTGGTTTAGTGATCTTTATTTGAAACAACATTCTTAGAAGTAGAAGGCATAGAATATTTGTAGCATATAATACTTTAGTCATCACTACGTACATATTTTCCGGAATTAATGTTTCTATGAAGTTTTGGAAAGTATCTTGTCTTGTTAAAATTTTCTCTACTCCCTTAAAGCTGTTTATTTACCTTTTTCGTTCTAAATATATCTCTATCTTTAGTTAACACAATATAAATTATAGTATTGTCATCTGTTTTTAAAATCTTCTCAGGAATCCATTATCTTATTGTTTTTTTGCACTATAAGAGGTTCTCTGTTTAATTATTGACAAGGATTTTTATGTTTATTACGATTCGAAACATGAATAGTTCAGGTTAGTTCAGGTTTCACTGTGAGACGTCGTTTTTAGCGTCGGTCTTTCTCATTAAGAGCTCTGGAGGTGATAGTATACCTCGTTTTGAAATGAATACTAATCCAAACTAGTAAAAGTTTTAACACCGATAACACAGGCCGATAAAAATGGACGACACTCCAGACTCTGAGACCAGAGTATACTTCCCCAAAGGTTTTTGGTGCGATCAATCCGAATCTGCCTCAGAATTGCTCATAACATCAGGTTTTTTAGATATCTTAACCTAAAAATGCAAAAAAAAACACGATTTTTGGCTATATTTGGGATTATATTACACCGCGAATTAATTTTTCTCTACAAAACTCGTTACTGCATATGACAGTACTACTCTTCTCTATTAAAATGCATTTTGAATTTTTCAGATATCTTATTTCTTCTAAGAGAAGTGTTCCTTCTAATAGCAATATTCTTTATTTGTTATTATACACGATCTCCTATTTTAAAGTACCAGGCTTCTTAATTTTTTTATGTCAACTTTTAGTAAAAAAAGTTTTAGACAAAAGTTGAAGGATTTTGAAGGATCAATCAAATGATATAATTATGATGACCTTCGAAGATAATTTTGAAGGTTATTTGAAGGTCAACTTTGATTTTTTAAACGGAAACTCGTATTTTTTTATGACGGCATCATGTTTCTCTAGCAAAAATACACAATTTTTCTTCGAAAAACTTTTCTCGATAGTAATTTAGACTCTTCAGAATCCCGGCCCGTCCGTCATATCGGATACGCCATTTTGAATTTCTTAAGGTTGGGGACAAATCATGACTCGATGGGGTTAAAGCGACAACAAATTCGGATTCCGCATCCCAAAAATCAAAAAATTACACTACTCTCGCCTGTTGGATCATTTTTTTTTTGATTGGTTGTAACCAAAACGCCAAGCTAATTAATTTTAATGGACGATTTCTCCGAGAAGAAATAGGATATCTGAAAAATTCAAATGCATTTTGAAGGGGAAGAGTTGTACTTCCAGATGCTCTAACGAGTTTTGTAGAGAAAAATTAATTCGCAGTGTAATATAGTTCCGAATATAGGGAAGCATTTTTAGGTTAGGATATTTCGAAAACCTGATGTGATGAAGCAATTGAGATCGGATTTGGATTCAGTGCATCAAAAACCTTTAAGAAAGTATAGTCTGGTCTCAGGGTTTGAAAAATGTTAGCCTGTGTAATAGGTTTATAATTTTCTGAAACAGATTTTTGAGTACTTTTTTATTTAATAAGTCCTCGTCCTAATTCAATGTACGTTTTACAATGAATTAGTAATGACTGAAATGAGTTTTCTAGCTCCTCTTATGAATGCCCGAAAAGCACGTGTCGTTTGAATGGCCTTTGTGTTCCCGAAAGAGCATTCCTTTATCTTCATTTCAAGTTTTGGGAATAATGAAAAGTCACAAGGTGCTCAGTCAGATCGATATGGGGAATAAGTCAACACCCAGACGTCATTTCAAATCAAAAATGCATAAACATTAAGTAAAGTGTAAATTGCTAGATTATCACTTAAGAAGAGCCAGTTGTTTGTATTACGATATTCAAGTCGAATGCTACTCTTTCCAGACAACTGTTGCAAAACCATTGATCTTCATTTATTAAACTTATTTTGCGCAAACCTTTGTTTTACCTAAATCTTCTTTTAAAATCTGACCTTTAATTCTGGTTCAGATTTTTGTTCATAGGGCTCAAAGCTTCCTTACTATTAAGTGTTTATCGCTGACGATTATCTTTTCTTTCCATTTGTTTGCATTCTTATCGAAATATACATTGTATACATGTGTTAATTCTGGTTTATTTCATTTGAATAGTATTTAAATTTGTATTAAAAATTACCTATTCTTTAAAATGTGGCTTTGCAATAAAATTGTCAGCACCATCTTTCCTACCATTTTTTTCCCATTGAGTAACCTGATGTCTGATAGTCTCTCAACATTTTCCATGATTTTTTCATATTATTATTATTATTATTATTTATTTTTTTTTTTTATGGGTCTAGCACACATGCTGCAGGCAAGTCCCTAAAGCGCTCCAGGAGCAGAATGTGTGCGGAAAAAGCGACTCACGTTATTCTTGAATCGCTGTAAGTTGTACTCGGTGGGAAACACAGCGCTGGGCAAATTATTCCAAAGGGATGATGTTCTCCATATAAAAACTGCTGGAAAAGCGTCGTACGCGGAGTAACAAGCTGAACCTCATACGGATGTGAAGCACCAGCGCGACGTGTATTTCTAAACATGCACCGCTTTGGAAGGAATTAAGCGGGCTACATCCTTCGACCATTTTCCATGAAAATAGTTTTCTTTGTTAAGACTTGTGATTTTATTATAGCAACGCATGGTGTGTTCGTTGATTCCTGTTGTGTAACTCATGCGTTGCTTTGATTTTCCCGCCTTGGTGGATGTCGACTTACTCGCCGGCACAACACTTTTGGCAGGCCCATTTTCAGTTGCCCGGTCTTCATCGTTTTGGTCACCGTTACGTTACTCGCCCGATGCTTCTTCTATTGGTCTACTGTGGTTTGGGATGTTTTTAGTGTTTTGTGGTGTCAGAAGCTCAAAGTGTCCCGACAATGGGTTGCCTGTTAGTAGAAGGTAAATAGTTTTGGTGTGTTTTCTTGTGCTAATTATTGTTGGTCTGTCCCAAAAAGTTATTTTTGTATCCCTTGTTCTTCGTTGTTTTGAGAAAATATGGAAGTTGCTATTTTGGGTTTTCGAGACGGCAAGTATCTCTAGGCTCGTTCCATAGGGGTCATTTTTCTTCATATAGTTATAGTAGTTATTGAAGTCTTTCGTATCGTCGTCCCCAATTAATGAAAATGTTTGAAGTTCCGACCAGTTTTGTTGTATATATCTTAGAGCAACCTCTCGGAGTCTTTCATGATGGTTTTGGTGGCCATATAAGTGTAAGCTAACTGCACGGAATGCAGGCAATTTCCATCACCTACAATGTTGGATCTGGTAAAACTAACGGGAGTAGTTTTGGCTGAGGCGGTTGTTTGGATCGTCTGTGGTTGTTGCTGTTGTGGTGGTGCTATAGCTGTTTGTATGACAGGAGTCCGCCTCCTCAACACCCTACCATTATCACTAATATAATTATTGCTATGTTCATGCTCTTGCTGGTTCTTATCTTTAATAATTCGCCCTATGTTTTAGCATTAACATTCACGATGTGCCTGAAACAGATCTTTAATGACTTCGGCGACCACTCCAAATTTTCCGACGGTAATCGATTAGTGTAGTATTACAGAGCACGTGTGAAACATTTTAAAAATTTTTTTAGAGCCGTTTTGAAAAAAAGTGCATTGTTGTTGTTGGTGTTCTGGAACCAAAATTATGGTAATTTTTTAGAATTCCCGGTCAAAAATCAAAATTAATTTTCTCGACATGGTATAAATGTGTAGGTGATAGATATATAATAGATTTTAGTTTGAGTGAGGTCAATAATGCTATTAGTTGAATTTAAGTTCACTAGGTATAAAGTTGTAGAAAATAACATAACAGTTGTTAATTTCTTTGCCTTAGTATATTAATATTCAATTCAACAAAATATTTAAAAAACGAGAAGATAGTGCCCTTACTCCTGAAGAAAATCAAGAAAATGTTTTATGTTTGTTATGTTTGGAAAAAAAAAAAGATTAGATGAATAAAATTTCTGGATCTTTAAAAAATAATATTTTAAAATTCATTAATTTCGACTCAAACGACAAACGTCTTCCCACAGTAATTTTCACTTCTTGTAAAATCTTAGTTTATGAAGCTGTTAAAAAAAATGAAACATTTAAATTCATTGAGTTACCTGATTCTTCAACATTTTAAGCATTGCATAGAAATATGAGGCCTCAAGATGAAAAATTATGTAAATGCAGTTTGTGTGATTTAGCGTGAAAACCAGGACATATTAATTTTTTAAATAGTGAATCTAGAGTGGAAACAAAAGGAAAGGTTGCCAGATATTGTCCAAATGTAGTATGGAATTGACATGGGGAAAGCCTCATTTTTGCTCAAATAATTTCGAAAATTTCTCTCTACTTTCGAAAAAAAAACAAGTACGTGATTTGTTAAAAAACATTAAGTAAGAAAAATTCTTTCTTCTTTATCTCAAAAAAGGGGACGCCATTAATATTGTACTAAAGATAAATCATATTATTTCGACGTAACGCAAAATTATACCTCGATTAGAAAACATGTAGATTATGAAACTATAAGTTAAACCCCTCAATATTATTTTTTAAAGAAATTTCTAGATGATCTAGAACTAAAGTTATGAAAATTTTTTTAAAAAAAAACGAAAAAATGAGAAAAATATATTTTCACATAATTTTGTACCTGGGATTTTAAAAAATCTTAAAATTATCATAATTTTGGTTCCAGAACACCAACAGACTTCTACCACGTCTGAAATTACTGAAATTGATGGTTTTCACGTATACTATTACAGACAGTTGCAATAATATCACATAAATATGATGTAAATATATTTTAAATAAATTCGATGAACATTATTAATGTAGAAGATTTTGGTTATTTTGAAATTTTCCATTTTTAGTGTTCCGTACGGAATACTTATAAGATCACTTCGGTGTCTGTCCGTCCGTCCATCCATCTGTCACACCCGATTTTCCCCGAAACTGTTTGAGATAGAAAGTTGAAATTTAGTATTAACATAAGAATTTATGGCCTCATCAGAGCCGTGTAGTCTTGAAAGTTAAATTTTGACTGAAAGGGTTAGTTTTGGGTGGTGAAATCGGAAGTCAAAAAAAATTTTTTTTGCTAGGCCATCGATTGGGGTGTCAAAGAAATCTTGTAAAAGCACGAGTTCAAAAACATATATAATGTAATACTTGCGCACACTTTTCTTTGTATCATTTTTAAAAAATAGCGAAAAAATCGCTGCCTCCTCCCCCCTATGTCGAAGAGTACTGATCAAAAAATTTTGAAAAATTCTGGAATATTCTTCGCAGGGTGCAAATTGAACAAAAAATATCATTACATTTAATAATTTATCTAGTATATCAACGGATTAGAAACAAACTTCTCGCTTGTCCCAACAATTCCAGGTCCTTTTAGTCAGTCGCTAAGGCAGTTAGTCAAAATTTTATCAAATCCACCATACCACCACTCACACAGCCAGATAATTCTATTGCAACGACACCTGTTGAGAAAGCGAACTTGTTGGCTGAACTCTGTCGATTTCCAAGGAAAGACACCACCTAATATTCCCATAGTGCAGTCAAGGATGCCCGATATTATCTTCAGACAGCGTATCATAAAACGTATTTTGATGAAGCTAGACATCAAAAAGGTTTCTGGCGCTGACGGAATACCTGCCATAGTTCTCAAAAACTGTGCGAGGGAACTGACACTAGTTTTCTGTAGACTTTTTAACCTATCCTACAGAAAGGGAATATTTCTTCCTGCTGAAAATGTGCCATAGTTCAACCGATACCTAAAAAAGGCAAGAAGATCTTGCCAAATAACTACCGACCAGTCGCACTGCTTTCAATAATATAGAAAGTCATGGAAAAGGCTATCAATCGGCATCTTCTAAAATATCTTGAAGGATTTAACATTATTAGCGATCACCAATATGGCTTTCGTAAAAATAGATCAACGGGAGATCTTCTGACTTATGTAACACATGTTTGTAACAACGCAACTGAACGCTTTGGAGAATCTCGAGCGGCTGCTCTTGACGTATCCAAGGCATTCGACCGTGTTTGGCACGATGGGCTGTTGGCTAAGCTACGTTCTTATGGTAAGTCTGAAAAGTTCTGTTTGTGGCTCTCATATTTCCTCAGAGAGCGTTCTTTACGAGTGGCAGTCGACGGATTTCTTTCTAACACCTTCACTATCAACGCCGGTGTACCCCAAGGCTCCATACTGTCTCCTACGCTCTTTCTCATTTATATTAACAATCTGCTGGAAAAGACCGAGAATCCATCTTGCAGATGACAGTACACTTATCTCTTCATTCACTTTAAACGTTCGGACATCGGCTACTCAGACGAATATCCGCAGACAGCAGGAAGTCATTCAACTTAACAAAGACCTGGAAGAAATTCTATCTTGGGGTGACAGTAACCAAGTGGAATTTAACGCTACAAAAACCCAGTTTTCTCTAAAAAAGTTAACGTTGCGGAACTGACCTGCGGCCTTGATGGCGGCGGGATATGGAGAACATCATCCCTTTGGAATAATTTGCCCAGGACTGTTTCCCACCGAGTACAATTTACACCGTGTCGCTCCTGTGGCGCTTTAGGGACTTCCCTGTAGCACGTGTGCTAGACCTATAAAACAAAAAGTAAACAGAAACAAAAATTTTAAGTCATCAGTTTTCGGTGAACATCGGAAACAAACTTTGTTGAAAACTCATTTGTGGTGTGTTTTGTGAAGTCACTAATCATTTTACACCTCCGTAGCAAAAATTTTTATTTTCAAAATTAATCGACGTGCGGAACACTAATGGCGCAAGTTCAATTTGCACTTGACCCGTTATTTTATTAATTTTTAAATGCACTTTGTTCAAAACGACTAGACAACAAATTTTTAAATTGTTTACACATGTCCTCTATTACTACAGTAATCGATTACCGTCGGAAAATTTCTAGTGATTCAGCATGTCAGATAATGATTTGACATTTTATATTCCTAACATATTTTTTTCAAGCGAATTATTTCCTAAACGCGTGAGTAGTATTACCCCTTCAACAATCTTTCTCTTTAATTCAAAATTCTCTTCTTTAACTTTCTTGATAACTTGCATTTTATTTATTACTTCATTCCATGCATCTGACAAAATTTTTTACAAGAAATGACAATATATTTCGGTATCCGATATTTACTGTGCCTCATAAGATGTCCGAGGTATTCCAACTTTCTTCTCTCAATAGTTATTCTCACCTCTCTTTCCTTACTGATCCGACGCAGTACCTCCTCGTTAGTGATGTGGTCCGTACAAGATATTAGCAGGATATGTCCTACATTTCAAACGCCTCAACCTTTTTCATGAGCGTTTCGGTCATTGACCACGCTTCTACTCCGTATAACAGTACCAAAAACATATAATATTGAAGCAGTCTGATGTTAAGAGGTAGGGTTATACTGTTGGAGATAAATATGCTCTTCATATTATTAAACGATGTTCTCGCTCTTTCTATTCTCACACGTATTTCTGTTACCTGGTCCCATCCTGAGTTAATTATTGTTCCCAAATAGGTGTAAGATTCTACGTGTTCAATTCTCTGGTTGTTTAGTATTAATTGTCTTGCTGGTTATTGGTTTTTACTTATAAGCATCCTTTTTTTTTTGGCGAGGTTTAGGCTTAGCCCATACTCTTCACTTGTTCTTCGTAACCTTTCCATCAGGTTATTTAGCTCATCTGTGCTGCTACCGAGTACCACTGTATCGTCAGCTATATCTTACATTATTAAATATTTCTCCATTTATCTTTATGCCTTCAGTACTTCCTTCTAGTGCTATCTTGAATATTTCTTCCGAGTAGATTTTAAAGAAGAGCGGGGAAAATGCAACCCTGGCGTACACCTTTCTTGATATCAATATTCTTGGTTAACGCAGACCCTACTTTTACTCTAGCCGACTGTCCACAGTAGAGATTCGCTTTAGTCCGGATGTTTCTGCAGGTGATAGTGCTTAACGTTATTGAAAGCTTTAGTGTAATCTATGAAACACAGATATACATTTTTATTCATGTCTTTATAGCGCTAAATAAGAACCTGTAAGCTGAAGAGCGCTTTTCTTGTGCCAAGGACATTTCGAAATCCAAATTATGTATCTCCGATGTTTTCTTCACATTTTTTGCAAATTCTATTGTATATAATCTTGGTGATGCGTTGGTGATGTGGTTAATCAGGCTTATCATTCGGTGTTAACCACAAGATTTCATCAATTATTATATAATTTTTAAATAGAACTTATAGAGTTTTCACGATCTCTGCCTATAAATTTTTATGAATTACGAATTTTTAATCCATAACATCCAGTTCTCTCCCTACCCTGTTTAATATAATATTCCGTTTCTATTTTATCCATAAAAGAGTTGAACAACTATCTAGTTTAAGTTCCTTTGAGGGCCTTAGTGATGCACTAGTTATCATTATGATAAAATTTCTCTTTATAATTCGCTTTTACTCTGCTACCACGCTTCAAGTTATTTTTAAGTAAGCAATATTTAATCAATAGGAATACCAAAATGTATGTGGACACAAACAGAGCAAAGGCTATGTTTTTCTCTTTAGAGTGAATGTAAAGTAATATTGAGCATATATTTATTTTGAAGGCAGTGTCTATGAAATTTAGATAGAGAGGCTGATAATTTATGCAGAACCTCTACGAAGATAAGACAAGCTTTCATTTGACATCCAACGCGATGACCTGGTAATTTTTTTTTCACTTCAGATTTCACCCCCCAAGACTAACCCCTTAAGTCAAAATTAAACGTTTCAAACTATATGGCTCTGATTGGACCATCAATTCCTATATTTGTGTCAAATTTCAAGTTTCGATGTTAAATAGTTTCAGAGAAAATCAGGTTTGGCAGATGGACAGACGGACAGACGGACAGATGGACAGACCGACAGACCGACAGACGGACAGACGGACAGACGGACACGCTGACACCGAAGTAATTCGATAAGTGTTCCGTACGAAACACTAAAACAGCATATTAATCAAGCATCTAATATAATTTCGGGCCAAATTAAGAAATAATAGGCTTATTCATGTTTTTTGATATTATCGATTCGGGTGAAATATCTGCCATTAGTATTTAGTATAAAATCACTAATTCGTTGAAAAACATTTAAAATTTAAATACATTCTAATAGACTAAAAGCTTATTATTTTTAACGTGATGTACGGGTATATGTCAGGAAAGAAACTGTTTTATAGAAAGTTTAAAATAAGAATCCTCCTACCTACACGAAGAAGATCACGGCCTTGATAGGGCCTATCTTATTGCCAAATTTCAACTTTCTGTGACAAACAGTTTCGGAGAAAATTGGGTGTGACAGACAGACAGATGGGCACATAAATGAACAGATGGACAGGTACCGAAGTGATCTTATAAGTATTCCATACGGAACACTAAAAATGCTCCTGCTATATACAGATTTACGATGCTTAAGATGTTAGATTTTCATTTGACACAATAAAGAAATAATGATTTAAAGGGCCCACAAAAATTTAGATTTCTTATTGCTAAGAGCTTTAAAAATGATTATTCTTGCTTTATTTTGCTTTATCGTTAATGGCACTATTGCTAACGCAATTGGCCAGCTCCAGATCCATCTCGTGCTTAGGTGGAGCATCGGCGCGCGGCGACCCATCGGCTCGGATCCCGAGAGAAATCTAGTGTTGTTGAGCCTGTTCTCAACCCGATCCACAGAATATTCATCGTTATATATAAGGTTATAATCAATTAAGAAAAATTTTCTTAATCGTAGGTACTGATAAAGAATCTCTTCGCCATTGGTTTTGTATATAACCGTTCCCTGTTAGCCCGCCAGTTCGATTACATAACTGTCACGAACAAACGGCTTTACATGTTAAACCACCTGCTCAAATCACATAACCTCAACCGACTTTTTAGGGATCAATGCTCACAGCAGTTAGTAACCCTCTGTGATTAGAACCCCTAACCAGCAGTATGTGGACCACCATTCCACACGTCCGAACTTCGCCTTGAGGGGCTTCAACCGGGAAAGCGCGTTGGCGTTCTTTGATTGTTGAACGGAAGTGTTGTATATACTTAATAGTATTTTCAGACCTATTCTCAAACTTCTAGGACAGTTTGAATCCCCACGTATCAAAAATACATATTATGGTGACCTATATGAAGTGTTCTGAGAAAAAAAAAAAGGTAGAAAATTTACAATTCTATTTAATATTTAATAGAAACCTGTTTATACCTGTCCATAATGCGTCTCCCGATTAAGTAGTCCCGGCGCGTCAATAGACAATGCGCTGTAACTCCGTTATTTTTTAATAATTTTAACAGGATAATTTAAAATGATTTTTCCGAAGATGTGTACCATATAAATAGATTTCCGTTCATCCGATTGTAAAAGCAAGCTTCTAGAGATGAGATATTATTAAATCACAATCAACGTAACTATTAAATACACAGCCCCACAAAAAAAAAAGTGGGGTATACTTTTGATGCGATATATCAGATCCGTAGTATTTTTGCCCGCTGATCACGAATCTGACGTCAGAATATCGCCATCACATCTCAATTTTTTTCTAACCTCAAAAAATAGGTAAAAATTAAGAAAAATATACTCCTAAAAAATTGATTCAAGCTTTTTCATGAATCCAAAGATGTATTAATATGTATTCGGACACGCTAAGCTAATATTCAGCGGTTGGATTAAGCCATACAGTTCTGTTTTCTTTCTAACCTCAATAAATCAGACAGATATAGTGCTTCTCGAATGCAAAAACGAATTCAAATTAAAATTCAACCGATTCTTACCAAATTTGGTACACAGGGGTTTTTTGGGTTGTTGATCATGAATCTGAGGTCGGATTTGCAAAATTCAAAATGGCGGATCCAAGATGGCGGACAAAATTTTTGAAAACCAACCGATTCCTACCAAATTTGGTATACAGTTGGGGAATCCTCAAACCTGATACTCTTAAACCCTAAACCCTGAAACCTTAGACTCCCACACCCTGTAACCTCAAAAAATAGACTTCAATAACCCTGTAACTTTAAAAATGAGACCCAATAAACTCAAAACCAGGACTTTTAAACCATATACTCTCAAATAGTAGACCCTTAAGCCCTAGAAACGCGAAGGTTAGACCCGCGCCTAACTTTCCTTTTTTTGGCTGTATCTTGTTCTTTTTTCCGCGAATGACCTATTCAAAGGCTTTCTGCCCAAACGCTTTTGAGGACTTGTTTCTCTTTTTAGCGACCAGCAATAGTCCGCTAGCATATGGTCATCCCATCGTCCTTGATACCGATTTTCTATGATTTTCAGATCTTGGTGAAAAACGTTCCGCTTGCTCCTCACTGTAGTCATCAAGATTATCTGGGAAATCATCGATGTGGGAGTCCAGGAAATGTAATTTTTAGATTCATTAAGCAACCTAATGTTTGAAAATTTTTTACCATTTTCTCGACTATTTCTTTGTACTTAGGGCTTTTATTATTTCCCAAAAAGTTTGTTGCGACTTCTTTAAAACTAAGCCAAGCAGCTTTTTCAACTTTATTCATTTTAGTAACAAATAATGAATCTTGAAACAATTTTCTTATTTGTGGCCCGTCAAATACGCCTGCCTTAATTTTAGCTTCAGAAAATTTCGGAAATTTTTTATGCAAATATTTGAAACATGGGCCGTTTGTATCTAATGCTCTCGTAAATTGCTTCTTAAGTCCAAGCTTAATGTGAAGCGGGGGAATAAGAACTTTTCCTGGATCTACCAATGGTGGAAACAATACATTATTTTTACCAGGAGTGAACGATTCTCTTGTTGGCCAAATTTTTTTCTTATAATGACGTTCCCTGTCTCTGCTATTCCACTGACATTTATAACAGGGATAAAGTGTAAACCCTGACTGTTGGCCAAGCAATATTGTTACAATTTTCAGATCTCCACAAATTTTCCAGTTATGATCAGCATATTTTATTTTTATCAAAAGCTGCTTCATTTTTTCATATTGCTCTTCCATAACTGTGGAATGAGCAATCGGAATGGGAGCGTAAACGTTGGTATTATGCAGCAAAACTGCCTTAATGCTCCGTTTAGAAGAATCAATGAACAGTCTCCATTCTTCAGGATCGTATGTGTTATTTTGAAATTCATCCATTAGACCTTTTACATCGGTACAATATGAAAGTGACAATTCCTCGTCCATTGTGAAATATTTTCGAAATTCTTCATCTCTGTTTCTATAATAAGAAATCGTAGCTTCTGGCTTAAGTAAATGCTCTGAACCATCTTTGGATAAGCCTAAATCTCTGACTAGATCACTAAGTTCTGACTGTGATACGAGTATTGGTTCTGGTTTACGGTTGTATGGTAGAAATTCTTTATCTGTGTCACTAGTATATGATAGGTTGTCACTAGAACATTCATTAGTAACAGTGTTTGAATCTTTTTCGACAGTCTCAATGTTTTCGGCATGAACTGATAAGGTGAAATCATTTGTTTCCATAACATCAGCATCAAGTGGTTCAGGAGGCGGAATTAGTTTAGTTGGTCTTGTTACTGTCGAAACATCGTTATAAGTAATAGTGCTTTTATTTTTTCGGTTATGCCTAGATACAACATTCATACAAAGTAGCAATCATTTTCACTGTATGGTCTATTCCATATTGCTGGTCTGGAATATTTAATCGCCTTCTTATTGATATACAACATTATTTTGCAAAAACTGCAAATGATGTGGGGAACCCAATCTGTATCCTGGTGCTGTATTTCAATGTTAAAACAATCCTTATATAAGGTTTTAATCTTATCCGTTATCGGTGACCCCATTTTACTCAATACGTGTTGACAGCAAATATAACAAAATGAATCACTGTTTTATCGCACTTCACAAATTCCTTGTACCGTGAGACCGTTTTCTTGTAGCATTATACTCTACATGAGCCAAGTCACCCACACATGAAGAGCTACGGTCGCTGGATGACGACGGCTGCGGGCCCGCTTTCCCACCCTGACCAACCGCCGATACTGGGTTTCCGAGTCCCTGCATCGTAATTCTCTTTCTTCTACCTGCCATGACGGCATCTAAGCCGTTATCCAGGGACTCTGCCGGCTAGTGGAGTAACACCGTTGCCCATCGTCACCACGTGGAGGTGCCCTGGATGCAGGTAGAAGAATAAAAATCGACCGATGAATTTTCTCGGCGTTCAAAATGGCGCGAAAACATCTGCCATCTTAAATTTTGCAAATCCAACCTCAGATTCGTGATCAGCGACCCAAAAAATCCCCGTGTACCAAATTTGGTAAGGATCGGTTGAATTTTAATTTGAATTCGTTTTTGCATTCGAGAAGCACTATATCTGTCTGATTTATTGAGGTTAGAAAGAAAACAGAACTGTATGGCTCAATCCAACCGATGAATATTAGCTTAGCGTGTCCGAATACATATTAATACATCTTTGGATTCATGAAAAAGCTTGAATCAATTTTTTAGGAGTATATTTTTCTTAATTTTTACTAATTTTCACCTATTTTTTGAGGTTAGAAAAAAATTGAGATGTGATGGCGATATTCTGACGTCAGATTCGTGATCAGCGGGCCAAAATACTACGGATCTGATATATCGCATCAAAAGTATACCCCACTTTTTTTTTGTGGGGCTGTGATATCAATATTACAATCCCACCTCAAAACCATTTGAACAAAACTTAAGTGATACTCCTTTATTGTAAAGGATTATTTTTACGACTATACAGCTTGTAAATTTTTATACAAAACAAATTACTCTTTAATATGGGTCTCTTTCGGGAGTTAAGGATGTGTTCTCCAGATATTAACTTCCTGACGTTTCGTTGACACTGCGGTCAACATTTTCAAAGGCGATGTGGCAATGGACATATGACATACAGACAAATCTGCCGTAGCCGAGCACACGTTGACCCATGAAGACCACAAAATACTGTTCGACCAGACACCATGTTCTAGCCAACGTATAGAGCTACTTCCCGAGGTTATAGAGAGAGGCTATTGAAATCCACAAACACAAACGTAATTCCAATAAAAAAGACAAAGGGTTTAATCTCAGCAAAACTTGGACGCCCGCACGAAAAAGAAAAACGTTAAGAAACAGGGAAATGTCGTTGGCACCTGATTGGCCGAGAGTCCAAATGGCCACGCCTACTCCGTAACACATAAGACCAGACAGCGTTACATCATCGAACACAGTTCATAGTGAATAGCCAAGAAGAAACCTCCGACTACTGCTACATCACCTTTGAAAATGTTGACCGCAGTATAAAAGAAACGTCAGGAAGTTAATACCTGGGGAACACGGCCTAAACTCCCATATTAATTCAACCGATCGTGAAAGCCTGCATTCTTCCAATTACTGTTTACTTTATAGATATAGATTTTTTAAATATTCCACTTAATTCCTTATCAGAAACATTGCAAAAGTAAAATTAATTGATTTCTAATTATATCCCCCTGCTTTTATTAAATACAAAAGTGGCTTCTCCCACGGCATACGATGTCTCAAAAAACTGAAAATATGTACAACAAAAACTTGTGGCTACTTAACCAAGGCCTGTATTAGACAAGGATGTTTAGCAACAAAATTAAAGAGTGATCTAATTCTAATTTTAATAATCTCTAATCTCTCTCTAATCTTTTTTTATAGTTTAATGTAAAACAACTGAAAACGGACAAGGCCCATATTTCAGCAGTCTACCCACTGTTCCCTTATTTGTCAGTCTCCCTGCGTTGAATTATTGACTTTGTCAACCACTCTGTCGACTTGTGGCTGCTGTCAGCTTCCGAAAGAGTATTACGTAGTTAGTACAGTTCGTTGTATCTTACCACTCTTTTTTTTTGTTATTTTATTTTTAAAGTTCAAAAAAAATCTTCATTCCTACTGAAAAAAAAATCATATACGTTGAATATGCGACATATATCTGGTCACTTTTTAATTTGTCAGTTTTATAAAACAAGTGATTGGAGTGGAAGAAATTAACCCCAATTCATTAAATTCTCTCGATAACGCGACAATAATTATACGCAGCAGAGTTTTATTGACGACTAATTAACGTCGTTAAAAGTTTTTACTGCTTAGAATAAATCTTTTTTTTCCTGTTCGCTCCGTACATTTAATACAAGTTAATCTTTTGTTTTGACTAATAATAATATGCCTAGTTCTTTTACTATTATACATTTTATTACGTTACATACACCTTGAATTTTCAAAAATTCGATTTTTTTTTACGAATTTTTAATCTCATACTTCTAAGAATTACTCAACAAAAAAATTTTAAGAAAATTTCATTCCATTACAAAATTATAGCTTTAAATTTGACCTGGTATCCAATTGGGACCGCTACCTGTTTTCAGATACTGTCTGCAATATTATGGAGTCAATTTTTAATATTTCTTATTTTTTTTTCTTAAATCTTAATATTTACTTTTTCTAGAAAATGCCGAGAGGTTTTTTTAATTTTTGTAATAGACAATTTTTTATAAATAATTAAATATAATTTTTTTGCATACTAAAGTTTGAAACACCGTAAATTTTTTATTTAAACAAAAACAGTTCGACAAATTTAACTACTACATTATTTTACAAAATTAATTTTTATTTTTGCAAATTGGATTATTTTTTTGAAGTTTCCTGCAGATAAGGAGGCGCCATAGTTTTCATCAGTGGTCCATTTAACACTTAAAAAATAATGTTAACATTTAAAACATATTTTTAAAAAAAATCGTTTAATTTAAAGTACAATAAAAATAGAATAAGTCCGGGGGAGTTGGCCACAGTTTTTTTGAGTTACTTGGACACCGTGATGATTAACACATGGGCTGAAAAGTCCCGGGCCTAACAAAGAAAACACGGTTTTTTTTGGTTCAAAATTAGCTTTATTCATCAACGTAATCTCCATCAAGAGCAACGCAATCATTCCAGCGCCGCTCTAACATTTCAATACCACTTTTGTAGAACGATTTATCTTTTGCCTCAAAATAGGCCTCAGTTTCAGCGATAACCTCTTCATTCGTGCGAAATTTCTTACCGGCGAGCATTTTTTTCAGGTCTGCGAACAGCCAGTAGTCGCTGGGAGCTAAATCTGGCGAATACGGTGGATGTGGGAGCAATTCGAAGTTCAATTCATGTAGTTTTGCCATTGTTTTGATTGACTTGTGACACGGTGCGTTGTCTTGATGAAACAAAATTTTTTTCTTTGCCATATGCGGTCGTTTCTTTGCAATTTCGGCCTTCAAACGCTCCAATAACGCTATATAATATTTACTGTTGATGGTATTTCCTTTCTCAAGATAGTCGATGAATATTACACCACGCACATCCCAAAATACCGAGGCCATAACCTTTCCAGCCGATTGTTGTGCTTTCGGGCGCTTTGGACGAGGTTCACCAGTTGCTGTCCACTCAGATGAAGATCGTTTTGATTCCGGAGTGAAGTGATGGATCCATGTTTCATCCATTGTCACATATCGACGCAAAAATTCCGGTTTGTTACGTTTAAACATGGCCAAACACTGCTCAGAATCATCAACACGTTCTTGTTTTTGATCAACAGTGAGCAAACGCGGCACCCACTTTGAACAGAGCTTTCTCATAGTCAAATGCTCATGCAATATAAAGCCAACACGTTCTTTTGATATCTTTACGATGTCAGCTAACTCACGCAACTTCACTTTTCGATCATTCAAAACGATTTTATGGATTTTTTTGATGTTTTCTGGTGTTACCGCCTCATTTGGACGTCCACTGCGTTCTGCATCATCGGTGTCTCTACGACCACGTTTGAAGTCAACAAACCAACGTTTTATTGTTGTTTCTGATGGAGCGGAGTCCCCATAACACTTTTCAAGCCATTGCTTCGCTTGAACGGTATTTTTTCCCATCAAGAAGCAGTGTAAAATTAAAACACGAAATTGTTTTTGATCCATTGTTTTGAAAATAACAAAAGTAGCGTCACTCTTAGCACAATAACTCACAAACTAATGAATAGAATATCATGAAATTTTAACAGCTGTCTTTTGAAGGTTAGTATTAACTGAAAAAAAGGTGACTGCAATAAAACTAGAGCCATCTATGTGTTAGGCCCGGGACTTTTCAGCCCATGTGTTAAAACGCCCATTTTAATTGAAAACAAAACTTTAATTATTTTTTAAATAAAACGTAATTATAATTAGTCTCTTAATTAACTTAATATATAAATATTAATCAATTAAAAAAATTCACAATTGGCCATCTCCCCCTGAGTGATCGGGAGTCATGACCATAGGATTTGGGGGCAGATGGCCAACACCCTTTTTTTTTTTTTTTTTTTTTTTTCCTCTTCCTTTGCCTTTTGCATCTTTTAGCTCTTTCTTTTTTATATTACCGCAGATAGAACACATGTTTTCGAACTCCGTACAATTTTCGTGGACCCAAAACTTACATGTGTTACATTGCAACCACTCTTCTATAAATTGCGTCTGATAATAATTATCGCCACAACTACGGGAGCTATCTTCTTCTTTATCTTCGCTCTCACTTTCAGAGGTATTGCACAGAATCATATCATTTTCTTGCCTTTTAGTTTATCAGTCTTTTTCTCTTGTTTTGTCATCTTTGGTCCTCTCTTATTTTGACTTCTGATTTCTTTTTCAGCCTTATCTTTTCTTTTACTGAACTTTGGGATCTCAAACCCATGGTTTACCCTTCCATACACAATCAATCTCTGACAAGAAGGCAAAACACCATATGGAGAAGACTTGCAATTGGCCACACTTACCTCACCCACTCTAATTTATTCAAAAACGAAGTTGCTTCCATCTGCTCGACTTGCCAGTCAACGCTCACGGTGAAACATATATTTGACTCTCCTCACTTCAAGCAATCCAGAGAAACGAATCTTTTACAAATGAATATGAAACAAATTCTAGCACCTGATCAAATTCTATCTCATATTAACCATATTGAGAATTACCTAAAAGAGTATGACTATTATCATCTGAGTTAATGGGCAATATCGCAAATCTTACTTAAAAAACCAACATGTTACGGGGTGCTAAATGACCTTAGTAGTCGATACACCTACCATAATCCCCACAACATCCATCCATCTTTTTCTTTCTGTTTTTGCTTTTCAATATGTTTTTTAGACGTTAAAAAAATGCCTACCTGCTTGGCACGTTTGCGGACTTCGTAAAGCTTTTGAGGCAGGAGATATTTCATTCGGTACTCTTGTTGATGTAGGTTTGTCAAATGGTGATTTTGAAGTACTTGGGATTGGCTCTGAAGTATCTAACTCTTGAACCATTTTTAGTTGTTCTCTTCCACCACTAATTGTGCAAACCATACGATCATTTTATAATCATTGTATGGGATCTTCAACATTTTCAAGAAATGCGTACTCTGGTATGGCTCCAGAGTTAAATGCTATAGCTCTAAATTCAGAAGTCGCATTTTCAGGAGAAGCTAATTTACCCCAACTTTGATTGAGCAGGGTACAAAATTGATAACTCGTGATCTCGGATGCTGCTTTATCCAGAGCCTACAGGATTCGTAGATATAAGTCTTGAGTGATTTAAAGACAGCTACATCTAGTGGCTGCAAATAATGGGACGTGTGGCTTGGCATTCACAATAAGATGATATCATTTTGATTTGCATACTCTAACATCTCCACGGAATTGCAGTGGGTAGAGTGACCATCGAGCAATAGGAGCACTTTACCATCTGGTTTTCGAGGCACGAAGTGAATCTTTAACCATTCCAGGAATATGGCATTTTTCTGACATAAAAATTCTTGCCCCCGGAGGTAATCCATCTTCAAACTCCGGTTTCTTGGTTTTATTTTCATGGCGCATGCTGGTAGCAAAAAATTACCCTCTGCATTACAACAAGCAATTACTATTATAATTTCTCCTTTTTCTGTAGATGTAGAGATAGCAGCTTTGGAGCCTTTTTCAGCCAAAACATGCCCAGGACGATTGTTTAGCTGCAATCTAGTTTCTTCCGTATTAAACACGTTGCCAGGTTTATCGAACAATTCATTTGCATCTAGAGTTTTTTTCGATCATCTGGAAATAAGCATTTACTTCTTTTCTATTCATACTTTGACTTCTAGCATAAGATACCCCTTCCTACTTTCTTAGAGTAATATCAGGATTTCGTCTTAAACCATTTGCAGCCAATCTTAACCAGCTTTTTCATTTACCTGACTGAATCTGTATTTTAACTTTAACTGCTCCGCGAAATGGAATGCAATTCCTCTTATATCATCGATAGTCAAGGGAAATCCTTTAGACTGCATTTCTTTAATATATGTACAGAGTCTCTTCTCGTTATCAGTGTCAAATGTAGAAGAGGGGCCCATGGCTTCCTTAGTGTTATTATTAATTGTGAGCCTCCTTTCTAAAGTTTTTTTCGGTATGTTGTAAACAACAGCTGCTCTGTAGAATGACATCGTTTTATTTCGAACCGCAATCATGGCTGCTTTTAGATCTTCTTCAGTCAGGTACTACGAACCGCAACTGTCTTTCGCAAATAAATGTTTGGCATCTGCAAAAATAATAAAAATTAAGAACTACCCTCAAAACGTGAATAAAGATATTAAGGTCAACTATCCTGGAATAGATATGGCTATTTATCCCGATTGTCCGGGAGAGAGATGATTAAAAACAAACGGAGGAGTATTCTTTGATAACTCATTTTAGGTTAGAATAACAGAAAAGTTATTCTTTTCGAAATAAAAGTACAGAAATCAGTCAAATTTATGTAAACTTTATGTGACCTTAAAATATATGAACCCCTTAAGTGTTCAAAAAACAAAATGGATTTTACTTACTTTTCCATTTATTTTCTAAAAAAATTAGCACAAACACTTGTGGCCATTCACGAAAAAAAGCAAACTACCTTGTCATTTACGCTATCTGTCTTTTCTTAACTGAATTTTTTTCGACTGGCCATCACCCCGGACCCTATATAATCCAAATTTTTTGTATTATTCACTTAATAACCTTTAAGGACAACAAATTAGTCAGTCTAGTCTTTCAATACTTAAATTTATGTAAAAGAAATATTCAGAACTTTCCTTTTTCTGTTTAATCTTACGTCTAGACATTTATGTAATTTCAGAGACTTTTGTGGAATAAAAATCAAAAAGGCGTTGAAGTGTAAAGGACCGCTAAAGCCAGTTTCCAGAAAATAAATTATTTGTAAGAGTAGAAATTTGTCAAGAAATCGTGACTACTCTACTAAACCTAATTTTAGGGCGTCTCTCCAGTAGCGTTAGTGATATGGTAAAGTTCTGACGATTAATGGAATGCGACTGGCCTACCTTCAGCAACTAGTTGCCGCAACATCTTTTCTCAAAAAATACCATCATAGCAACGAATGATATCTGTAATATTTGGCGGGGAACTACTACAAAATATTTCAAAATCAATGTAGTACGAGATAAAAGTAAATAGTAATACTATGCAATAAGTTGATGATCTTTCTTTCACCTCTACACATTCACAAAACACCTACAGTATCCTCCATATATGATTTAACAACGAGTTACATCTCCACATACATTTTGTAATCTCGCAACTCGCATAGGCAAGATATCCCAAAAAAATAACCGGTCAAGTGCAAGTTGAACTTGGGCAATTAGTGTTCCGTACGTTGATTGCATTTAAATTAAAAATTTTTGTTACAGAGGTATAAAATGATCAGTGACTTGACAAAACACACCACAAATGAGTTTTCAACAAAGTTGTTTCCAATCTTTACTGAAAATTGATGACCTTAAAATTTTAGTTTTTTTTTTATCAATCAGATAAATCATTATGATTATTTTCGTTCAATCTACACCCCGTGGAGAATATTTCAGAATTTTTACGAAAATTTTTGATCAGCACTTTTTGAGATAAGGGGGGAGGACAGCGATTTTTTAAAAATAATACAAAGAAAAGTGAGCGCAAGTATTATATATATATATATATATATATATATATATATATATATATATATATATATATATATATATATATATATATATATATACATATATATATATATATATATATATATATATATATATATATATATATATATATATATATATATATATATATATATATATATATATATATATATATGTATAACTGGTGTTTTCGCAAGCTTTCATTTGACACCACACTCGATGACCACTGATTTTTTTTTTCTCTTCCGATTTCACCCCCCAAAGCTAACCCCTTAAGTCAAAATTTAACATTCAAAACTACACGGCTCTGATGAGGTTATCAATTCCTATATTAGTACCAAATTTCAACTTTCTATGTCAAATAGTTTCGTAGAAAATCGGGTGTGACAGACGGACAGACAGACGGACAGACCCCGAAATGATCTTATAAGTGTTCCATACGGAACACTAAAAATGGGCCACTTGATACATCTTAACGAGAATTTATTTTGTTACTGCCCAAGAATTGATATACAGGGTGTTATGGAAATCATTTAATATAGTGAAACTAGCATATCTCTGGAGCAAAAACAACTGTAGAAAAATACTAATAAATAGCGTCTTTTGATATTAACACGTAAAACTAACTTAAAGAAGTCACTAATTCCATATCTGAAATCTGAAAATTAAATATAGAAATAATGTATTAATTACTTACCCATATCTATTTTACCCCTGTAATTAATTGACTTCTCGTTATAGGTATGGTTCAAAATAAGTGAAACAACTGTGACAAGGACGATTCAATAATTTTTTGTTTTACGTAGTTCAATGATTTTGTAAATTTTCAATTATATTCAAATTTATTAAAAATAAGTATTGGGTGTGACTCCAACTGATTTCAGAAATCATCCGTTATATATATATATATATATATATATATATATATATATATATATATATATATATATATATATGTATATATATATATATATATATATATATATATATATATATATATATATATATATATATATATATATTGGGTGATTGCAAAAGTTCCTGCCCGATGAGAAACCAAATGAAATACAACACATTTTCACGAAAAATAGTATTATTAATCAATTATGTACTCTACATCATACTGTAACTGTCCCCAATTGTTGAACAAGTTTTTGAATTCCTTCTTTTTAGAAACTGGGTGGTTTCTCTTCAAAGAAAATCGTAAGAGAGTTCTTGACTTCTTCCATAGAATCAAATTTTTTCCCATTCCAATTATTTTGTAGAGAACGAAGCATATAAAAATCTGAAGGTGTAAGGTCAGAGGAATACGATGGGTACTGGAGGATTTCCAATTTTAAATCTCTAAGTTTTTGCAGTGTCAGTTGAGCGACATCTGGTCTAGGGTTGTCATGATGAAAGATAATGCCTTTTCAATTGATCAGATTTGGACGTTTTGCTTGGATTTCAACATTTAGATAACTGTCAGTTAATGATATAGTTATAAAAGAAACAGCACAGTCAAAAGTACATGCTTCGGCCATCTATGAAAATCCGTAACCTTTTGCAATCACCCAATGTATATATATATATATATATATATATATATATATATATATATATATATATATATATATATATATACAAGGTGCCCCATATGTATGGATTAATGACAGCATTTATTAATCAGGGTATCAAAAAAATCTTTAAATAAAAGTTATGGGTAGAGTAATATATGGCGCACATGCCGACGTTGACAATAAAAAGTTTTGAACTGTCAGTTCAAAGAAATTACGCCATCTTGATTTTTTGAGTCCTACTAAAAATTCTATATATTATTTGTTTAACATACCTCATATTGAATTCTTTATTGTAAGTCTTTTACAGTTTCAGGTCGACATCGGTAAACTTTAATTTTCAAATGACCCCATAAAAAAAAAATCGAGTGGCGTAAAATCGGGACTCCTTGCAGGCCATTCTACAGCACCTCTTTTGCCTATCCACTGATTAGGAAAAATTCCATCCAAATATCTACGAACATTGATTTCATAGTGAGGAGGTGCTCCGTCCTGTGGATTCCTGGGTATCCAAATTATTTTCATCGGGAAAAAGATCTGCTCAAGTTGGAATAACTTGCTCTTGATGTAACTGTAAATATCGCTATCCTGTAAGATTTCCATCGATAAAAAAAGGCAAGGATAATCGACGGTCATTCTCAAAGACCACAAAAGATGAACGTGTGGGCAGGGATTTGTGGACGTCATATATATATATATATATATATATATATATATATATATATATATATATATATATATATATAATATGTATATATATATATATATATATATATATATATATATATATAATATATATAATATGTATGTATACGATTTAAAACCATTGCATTACTTTTCCCTTCATATACAATTATTTATTGTGTGTTAAACATCTAGCGTAACAGTTGCGATTTTACCTTTGTTTTTCCTACGGCAAGTTACCAAAATTGGCCATTAAATTTCTTACCAGCTGATTTATGGCTCAAAGTGTGATAAGACACCGAAACAGAGCCAGCGCTCTGTCCAAAGATCGTAACTTTACTTGGCTTGGATCCCCTCCAAAATATTTTATGTTTTACTGGATCCATTTTAGAGCCAAACTTTGGTCCTTTAAGCCGGCATTTCCGGGAATTACCATGTCGTTTGTAGAGGAGAATCCCATACGGATATGAATTTATGTAATGCAAGAATATACATTATTCAACATTTATGCCCATATTATCATGTACGGTTGTCGGGAATTATCTCAGGAATGTTTACACTGTAGCGTAATACAAGCTGCAATATTCTTATGTGAGTTAGAGGAATAGAGATGATAAGAAGCAGAACATCGAAATAAATAAGTGTTGGTATTATTGTACTGGATTTCTCCTAAGTTTATTGAAAAAAATGATACTTATATTTAGCCGATCATCCTGTTTACTTCTTCAGAGCGTGTACCGAGACCAGTTCTTCGGAAACTAGCATAAAAATGATTTAATTCCGCAACTGTTACGTTTGAATAAGTGATGCTAGCTTATCGCCGATCATTATGACGGCTTCTTTAGAGTTTTTTTCCCTAAGGCCGCTCCCTGATTTGTCGGTGCAGTATCGTTTTTCTCGGTGTGTCTGACTTGCGCGGGATGCGCGGACGAGGAACATAACAGGTGGGTTTCATTCAAATATAAGCGTTCGGCATATTTTCGTTACCGAATCGGTACTGAGCACATCGAGAAAAACGATACTGCACCAACAACCAGGGAACAGCCTGAATGTCGGACTATAGAGCCAAAAAAATTTAATTCTAATTGTGAACGCCTTTTATGTTAGCGGACCCTTCTTTTATGGATGATCTATTCTCAGAATGGTTAGAGATAAAGACCAGTGTCACGATTAGAGCTGTTGGGTATTTTAAATCTTTCGATAGACTTCCGAATATTCTTATGATAGACACAGGAAATTGTTATAAGGATCTTTGATTGGTTAGGTCTGGAAAGATACAGCTGTCAGAAAAAACACAAAGTTAATGTTGCTATCCAGCCTTATATTCCCCATAGCAACTTACGCATCGGAAACATGAATCATTAAACAAGCAAGACGAATCGATGCCTTTGAGATGTGGGCATATCGAAGAATCCTCAGAATACTGAACATACTGAACACCGTACTAATGTATTTACTCTCAAAGAGCTTAGTATAAATGACTTACTTTGAAAGAGAATGAATAGATAGTAACTGAAACGCCATGGAAAAGCCTGTAGTAACGGGAAAAGTAGAAGATTAAGAGGTGTCTCCAGAAAGATGGTCCGACCAAGTAAGATCTCTTCTAGGTATGGATATGCACGAGTCAAGTCGGGTCGCCTAGTATCGAGATGCTTGGAGAATGACTGTCGGGGCAGCAATTACATAGTATCACCGATACTCCTATTGAGATGAAAAGATTGAGAGAGAGATTGATAAGAGAGAATTTCCTATTTTGTTTCAAGCTGGTGTTCTGCAAGTGCTGAAATGGAAATGTTACAAAGTCCTACTGCCTTGATGTTTTTTAATTCTAGTATCTATATTGCCGGCCCTGTTGCCGATATAGATTTTCTCACAGCTACAAGGGATACTGTAAACACCTGAATTTTTAAGGAAGCATTTTAGGGTAAAGAATTAGTTCTCAAAACCTTTTGAGATTCCAATTAAGGATTTTTGTTTTCTTTTTTCTATTTTAATTTTTTGGTTAAATACTAATACTATATTATTTGGTACTGCCTTAATAAATGAAATTAAATTAAGAAGTTTCTCACTAAAAATATGGATATAAGTATGATTATAAGAAATGCATTAAAAGCAAAAAACTGACTTCGTATTACGATAGGTTTACGATATAGAAACGATGATAGATACTTTTATTTAATTAAAAATATTAATATTGGCCCTTTTGTATGTTTTCACTTGTTTGCTATACACGACTATAATATACGAAGGCTAACTGACATTATTATAGACTTTCCAAGACTTAATGTAAGTAGAAATTGTTTAAATTATTATTCAAAAATATATATTAGTCAAGTACTTCATATTTCTTAAGGGTTATCGAGATCAAATTTTAAATAAAAAAATTTAAAATATTCTCATTCTGAAGACACAGGAATCAGAGATTTAAATTTTAATGACCATTTAATTTTTAAAGCAAAAACATTTTCAAGTTGTACTGATTTCTGTTTGTTTGGAATGGGATCACTTACCGTAAATTTCCGTATTTTATTTTTATTTTAGGTTTAATTCATTCGGGTCTCCTTTGTGTTGATTGAATAAGTGATGCTGACATTTCACCAATCACGTTTCAAAGCTTGTTCCGAGCACTGACTTTTTCTGAATGTAGCACAAAATTGATTTAATTCCGCTTGTACATACCTTTTACATTAAGGAGGAGGGATTCGCGAAAGTTAGAGACCAGTATCACATTTTCAGTCTTGGGATATTTATGTATTTCGATGGACTTCCGCGTTTTTGTAGGCTAGAAAAAGGAATTTGTTGCAAGGATCTTTAGTTGGTCAAAGAGAATCTGATAATGATGATCTGCAAGAACTAAAATGGACATATCACAAGGGCATATTTGATGTTTTTAAATTCTAGTATATATTTTTCTATTGGTTTTACTGATTCAAATTTTACCACAGTGATTTAGGTGACTGTAGACTCTTAGGTTTTCAAGAGAAAGCTTATCTTTGACAAATCTGAATTTGGGGTATTCGTATCGTATTATTATTTTATGTTTGAGTAGGATTTTCAAAATGCGATTTATGAAATTCTTAATATATAGAAGGACTGCAATACCAAGAGACTAATCTACTTATCTTCTAGTCATCTAAGACACTTAGGAAGATATATGTTTTTGCATGAAGCATTTTATATCTTACTACCAGAAACTGACAATCGACACAGGAGAAATCCAGAGGATCTGCTCTGTGATCTGTAAAAGTTTTATATTTTAATCTATCCTACAGAAGGGAAATCATTTCTTTCTGCTGGAAATGCGCTACAGTTCAACCAATACCCAAAATGACAAGACAACTTTGACAAACGACTACCGACCAGTCGGTAGTTGCTATCCTGCTTTCAGTAACATCGAATATGGAAAAGCTATCAGTCAGTATCATCTAAAACATCTACGAGTAGTTAATATTGTTAGCGACTATTAATACGGCTTTGGTAAGCAAGAGAGATATCGAGGAAAATTAGAAAAAACAAAAGATAAAAAAATGCATGGGAAATTAAAAACGTTGTAGAAGAGAATAAAAGCTTAAAAGTCTTGAGAAGGAAGAACACAATGGGAAGGAAAGACATATGGAAGATTAAAGACATGCATGGTAATGTAATAACAAACAAAAGAGATATTTTACAGATCATCGAATTATAAAAAGAAAATAATCGGTCAAGTGCAAGTTGAAATTACACAATTAGTGTTCCGTACGTTGATTGCTTTTAAAATAAAAAAAATTGTTACGGTGGTATAAAATAATCAGTGACTTCACAAAACAAACCCCAAATGAGTTTTCAACAAAGTTTGTTTCCAATCTTTACTGAAAACTGATGACCTTGAAATTTTTATTTTTTTATATACCAGATAAATTATTAAACTACACCACACATTATATTACCACTCGTGGTAATTTTCGTTCAAACTATACCCCGTGAAGAATATTCTAGAATTTTTTCAAAATTTTTTGATGAGTACTCTTCAAGATAAGGTGGGGGCAGCTATTTTTCGCGATTTTTTAAAAATAATGCAAAGAAAAGTGTCGCAAGTATTACATTATATATATATATATATATATATATATATATATATATATATATATATATATATATATATATTTTATTCGTGTTTTCACGAGCTTTCATTTGACACCACACTCGAAGACCTAGTAAAAATTTTCTTTTTTTCAGTTCCGATTTCACCCCCCCCCAAAACTAACCTTTTAAGTCAAAATTTAACTTTCAAAACTACACGGCTCTTATGAGGCCATCAATTTCTATATTATTGCCAAATTTCAACTTTCTATGATAAATAGTTTCAGAGAAAATCGGGTGTGACAGACAGACACCGAAGTCATCTTATAAGTGTTCCGTACGGAAGACTAAAAAGAACAGAAATCCACACACTAAAATGCCTATATCAGGGGTCGGAGAATATTCCAGACATTACAGAAAAAGAAATTACATCAGCCTTGAAGGACATAAAAAATAACAAAGTTCCGGGTGAAGACAATATTATAGTAGAGGCAATTAAACAAGGAGAACAACAAATTATCAAATCACTTAAAATGTGATTCAATAAATGCCTCCTGGAAGGAATAATTCCGACGCAATGGAATGTCATCATGCATAAAAAAGGCGATACGTCAGACCTTACGAACTATCGACCCATTAACCTCCTGAGCCATGCATACAAATTATTCACGAAAATACAAACGTCTAGCAAATATATTTGAGTTTTCCTTTTCAAAAGAACAGGAAGGTTCCCGCTCGAGGTATGGAACAAACGACCATTTGCAAATGTGTAGAATATAAGCCATTTGTACTTATATTCATGGACTTCGATAAGTTTTTTTGATTCTGCAGATCAGCAAAGATTTTTGGAAGCGCTTGCTGAGTGTTGTATTGATCATCGATATTCCAATGTAATTAATTATATATATGAAAATGCCGCCGCTCATGTTAAAACATAAACTAATCAATCCACCAGCAAATTTCGAATCGAAAGAGGATTGCGGCAGGGCGATACGCTCTCATCCAAACTTTTCATAACACTTCTGAAAGTATTCTAAAATCAATAAACTGGGAAAGAATGGGACTTAACATTGACGGTGAAAATTTAAATCATCTGTTTCGCCGACGATATTGTCTTAATAACAGACAAAATGCTAAGGCAAAAACTATGCTACAATGCTTCAGGAAGTTTCAGGAAAGGTTGGTCTGAAAATCGATCTATCCAAGAGCCAGTTTATGACAAATCTTGTATTAAGCGATATATAAAATTGAATAACGTAGAGATAGAGCAATTGCACCAATATAAATACCTGGGACATGAAATCAGCATAGAACGAGATAACCAAACACATCAAATTCAGCTGCGAATAGGTCTCTCCTGGGTTGCAAATGGCAAACTGGTCTATGTGTTCAAATCTGACCTTCCTATGTGTTTAAAAAGAAAAGTATATGACAGATGCATACCCCCCGTTCTTACGTACGGAGTCGATACGCTCACAATGAGGAAGAAAAACATCAATAAAATATGTGTCATGCAACGGAGGATGGAGAAATCAATGTTAAGCGTTACTTTTAGAGATCACATCCCAAATTACATTATCAGGAAGAAAATGGGGTTACAGCACATAGTGAAATTCATTCGACATCTTAAATAGAACTGGGCTGGGCATGTTGTTTAATGATGAGCGATGGACAAAGAGAATTGTAGAGTGGCGACCAAGATCTGAAGCCTATCGGAGTAGAGGTAGACCACCAAGTCGGTGGACTGATGATTCGAAAAGAGTGGTTGGAAATTGGGTACAAGCGGCCTAGAATAGAGAAAAGTGGCAAAACTTGAGGGAGGCTTTCGTCCAGCAGTGGACAGTATAAGCTGATGATGATGATGATGAAGCAATGATCAACATAACATCTTTTCACTTACGTAACACATGTTTCAAAAAAACGCAATTGAACATTTTGGAAAATCTCAAGCACTTGCACTTGATATATCCAATGCATTTGACCGTGTCTGGCATGATAGATTGTTAACTAAGCTACGCTCCTATGGTATGTCTATAACGTTTGGTATATGGATTTCGCGTTTCCTCGAAAAGCGTTTTTTACGACTGACAGTCGGTGGATTTTTTTCTAATACCTTCACTAACACCGCCGGTGCGCCCAAGGCTATATACTCCCTCCTACTCTCTTTTTTATTTACATTAAGGATCTGTTAGAAAGGACCAGGAATCCAATCTACAACTTTGCCGATGACAGTACGCTTACTTCTTCATTCACTTTGAACGCTCTAACATCGGCTACTCATGCACATATCCGCAGACAGCAGGAAATTTAACGTAACAAAAACCTGGAAGAAATTCTATCTTGGGGTGAAACCAAATAGAATTTAATACTACAAAAATACTAAAAAAGTTAACGTTGCTGAACTTAACATGGTTCTATCTGGACACTCCATCTCTATAGCATGATAACTAAATTTGCTGGACATTAACTTGAGAGCAAAGGCATTTTTTCAAAAGCTAGGAATATTATTTCGGACTAGAAACTTTTATAATATACAACAACTCTTAATTCGGTACAAAGCCTAAAGTCGACAAATGATGGAATACCTCTAAACATAGAATGCGTTTGTTTGATTTTGTTCAGAATAGAGCTGTTTGCCTGATTGGAAACCCAGAGCTCAACAGAAACGTTTATATCGTGGATCATCGAAGAATGGTCGGCGATTTGAGTCTATTGTACAAGCATCTTCATGGAAAATTTTTGATGGACTTAGCCCGCTTAATTCCTCCAAGAGCGGTACATGCTAGGAATACATGTCGCGTTAATACATCACATTCGTATGAGCTTCAGCTTGTTACGCCTCATGTAACCCTTTTCAAGCAGTCTTTTATATGGAAAATATCATTCTTTTGGAATGATTTGCCCAGGACTGTGTTTCCCACCGAATAGAATTTATAGCTGCACACGCGTCGCCCCTATCGCACTTTAGGAATTTCCCTGAGGCACGTGTTTTACGCACATAAAAGAAAATATATCAACATTATTTATTTATAAGTTTTAACATTGGTTTTGTTTATGTTATATTTGCTATGGTAATTTATTTTATTTCGGTTTTATTTATTACCTATGCTATATATTATTTTATTTTAACATGGAATGGAGAACAAAGAACATCGAAGTCATACAAGTGTTTAAGAAGATGAACATAGACATTTTAGTAACAAGCGAGACGAAGAAAAAGGGAAGTGGAATGGAAGAAATAGATGAAGTGGTGCACTGTTGGAGTGGATTAAAGAAGGAAGAAAGAGCAAAGGCCTGAGCTGGAATATTAGTAAAAAAGAAGAGGAAAAGGAAAATAACATCTTGGAAATCCATCAATGAAAGAATCATAAAACTAAATATAAAGTATGGTAGTAAGACGTATTGTAATATTAGGAGTATACGGCCCAACAGAAGACAGCACTATAAGAGAAAAAGATAATTTCATGGAAACACTAGAAACAGAAACACAAAAAGTAAAGAAAAACCAAGAATTAATAATAATGGGAGATCTGAATGGGAGAACAGGAAGGAAAACAATGTACAATACCGTAGGACCATTCGGAGAAGACATTACCAATGACAACGGAGAGAGACTAATAGAGCTGTGTGAACTAAACGGTCTCGAAATAACAAACGGATTCTACAAACACAAAGACATCCACAAATAGACTTAGATGCAAGAAACACGAAACTTAAAATCAATAATAGACTACATTATGATTAAAAACGATACCACTACCAAAATAAAAGATGTAGGAGTAAAGAGAGGGGCAGAATGTGGAACAGACTATAGACTATTAGTAGCAAATATAAAAGTACCATGGTACAAGACAATAAAACAAACAAGAACAATAGATAAAGAAAACAGAAATAATAATGAGATAACAGAAAAAACAGACAAAGAAATGAAATACAAAATACACTTGCTGCAAGACGAAACGATACGAGACGTATATAGATGCCGATTAGATCAAAAATTAAGTGAATTTAACTACGACAACCTCCAACAGATGTATGACCACATAAAAGAATGCATCAAACAGGCGACCCTAGAGGCATTAGGTAAAGAAAACAACGAGAATAAGAAACATAAAATTAGAATCCGTGAAAAAACCAAAGAAACCATAAAGGAGAAAAAAAGACTATACGAAAAATGGCTGAATACAAAATCAGAAGAAGATCTACAGGTATATAAAGAGAAAAATGCAGAAACGAGAAAGATGATAAACAAACAAAAGAACGAGAGATGGAAAAAAGCGTGCGAACATGTAGAACAGTATATAGGAGGAACTAGAAGCACAGGGCCATGGAGAATAATTAAAGCATTAAGGACCAACACTAGAGAGAAGACGTATATAGAGTATATCCCAGAAAGCGAGTGTGAAGAATATTATAAAAAACTGCTAACAGAAGATACTTATGCGTTTACCTATTTAAATACATTTTACCAAAACTGAAAATCAAAATTATGGCAAGGAATATAAAAAATAAACTCATTCATAGTAGAGTTGATTGATTAGTCCGTTACTTTGTGTTAGTACATTTTAACAATTAAATTACTTAATTACTTTTTTAACTGACACTAAATATATTTTTGTAAAGATTTACAAATGCTGTATAGCGATTTCGTAGTACAACCACATTTTCAAACTCTTCAATAAGCCTAGTCAATCGTGTGAAGATGTAGTTGTACTGCGAAATCGCGATATCGTAATACAACTATATTTTCAAACGCTTAATTAAGACTAGTCTTAGTTAAGCGTTTGAAAATTTAGTTGTACTACGAAATCACGATAACGCATTTGTAAATCTTTACAAAAATACATTTAGTGTCACTTGATAAAGTAATTAAGTAAGTTTATTGTCATTCATAGTAGCCCAGTCGTCAAAGGCAAATTTTGGGGAAAAGCTCTCACTAAAGGTTAACAGGCTGCATTTTGGCATACAGGTAGTTTTTTGAACGTAAAATATGATAAAAAAAAGTTTGCAGCTCTGAAGTGTGCGCTACAAAATCGAAAATAAAACGAAAAATTAAGTTTTTCGCAATTATCTCGAAAAATAAAAAAATATCGAAAAACTAATAGCACCAAATTTTACAAAAAAAAATAGTGTACAGTCCCTGGCCAAATTATTAGACGCACTGTATTTTTTTTAGTAATTTTATGTTTCTTAAGAGTTTTTATGCAATAATGGTATATTTAAACTACAATATTATTGATTTTTATTTAAAAGAATTGTTGTAGACTACATATTTGTATTTATTTTTAACATATGGCAACACTGTGTTGACAAAGTGATACATGAACGTAAACAAGTACAAACCTGTATCAGTCGCGATCGGAATCGAGTCAGGTACGGACGTGTTTCTGTGGCTTTATGGACTGTGATTGTTTGTTTAACAGTTTTATACTACTCAGTTATTAGTTTATTTTGTATGCAGTGTTTTAAAAAAGTAATTGGACTATTTTCATTATGGGTAGAAAAGGCGATCTTTCACCACGTAAAAAAGCTGAAGTGAAGGCCCTTGTGATTGCGAAAACATTTACAAACCGAGAAATATCACGAAGATTGGAAGTTTCTGAAGCTAGTGTACGACGCATAAAAAAGAAAATTGAGTCAGGGAAGGAATTAAGCCCGAAAAGAAAGAAAAGATGCGGTAGAAAACCAATTTTCACTCCACGGTCAGAGAGATGTTTGAAGAAAATTTGTGTAGAAAACAGATTTGCTACCACAAAGGTAATAAAATCACAACTCCAGGATGCTAGCGTAAATGCTTCTGAGCGCACTGTTCGAAGAAAATTGAAAGAATTAGATTTTAAGGCCTGTCGCCCCGCCAGGAAGCCCAAGTTAACAGCTGCAATGAAAACAAAGCGCCTGAAGTGGGCCAAACAATGGCAAGACAAAGATGTGGACTTCTGGAGATCGGTAAGATACAGCAATTTAATCAATAATTGATACATTATTATCATTTTCAGTTAAATAAAGCAAATAAACATGGAAGTTTATATATTTTTCCTATTTTTGACAGGTCTGCTTCAGTGACGAAAGCACATTCGAAATTTTGCAGAATAAAGCTCAGTATGTGCGTCGTCGTCATGGAGAAAAGTTTCATCCTGATTGTGTCGTCCCGACGGTTAAACATCCCACCAAAGTGATGATTTGGTCAGTCATCAGCGGCAAGGGCACTGGACGTCTGTACGTCGTCAAAGGAATAATGAGGCAAGATCAGTACAAAGAAGTATTACAAAATCGGTTGATTCCGCAGCTCAGAGAATGGTTTCCAAATGGGGAACCATTCACTTTCATGCAAGATGGAGCTCCCTGCCACACTGCTCGGTCTGTTAAAGCTTTTTTGGCAGAAAAAAATATCCCTCTGTTGGATTGGCCGGGTAATAGCCCACTGAAAATGTGTGGGAGCTGATGAAAAGAGAAGTGGCTAAAGATGTGATTACCAACAAAACCCAGCTCCTAGAAAAGATTATTCATGTGTGGAATCATCATCCTCAAATGCCGGAGACAGTGCAATCTTGCATTGATAGCATGCCGCGCAGAATTAAAGCTTTGATAGCGGCTAAAGGTGGCTCAACTAAATATTGACTTTTACTAACATTAATTTCACTTTTCTTTAAAACTTAATAAACTTATGCTTTTCTAAATTAATGCTGTTTTATTTATGTCAAATAAATAGGTAATTGATTGGATAATATAAAAATAAAAAACAAATCAATTTAAAATAATAAAACGGTACAATATCACTCGGTAATTAATATTTTACATGAAATCTTGCAGTGCGTCTAATAATTTCGCCAGGGACTGTATACTAAGTTGGGAATGTGGAATCTTTGGCACAATGATACTACTCAGTATATATCACCACTACACCAAACACTTTATTTTTGCACTCGACGCGCGTTTCGCTAACCATGTTAGCTTCATCAGGAGCGATGTCAATCATCGCTCCTGATGAAGCTAACATGGTTAGCGAAACGCGCGTCGAGTGCAAAAATAAAGTGTTTGGTGTAGTGGTGATATATACTGAGTAGAAAAATAGTGTATAGATTATTTTTTAGTTTTATCGTAACTTAAAAAAAGTATTTAAAATAAAATGGCTGGTTTAACTCTTTCGGGTGTAGTGAGAATCATTTACCTCATTTATGATTAAATTAACGCTTCCGTATATTTTGAAATTGACTATAAAGGAGTTTCTCAGGGTGCTGATTAAGAATCCGATGACAGATTTGAAAAATTCAAAATGGCGGATCCAATATGACGGCCAGAGAGTACGTAATTCATTTAATTTCTTCGAGTAATTTAGAATTTTTGTGTTTTCAATAACAGTTTTTTTTTACCTGGATTTTTAAATGAAATAAAAATACTTTCTACTAAAGCTTAGACTTTTATCTTTCATTATTCACCTTTACATATATTTTTTTTAATTTAAATTTAAATACATTTTTCATGAACACTTTTTTTAAAAGCAAAATTACAAAAAAGAGAAAGTTTTTAAGTTTTTAAAACGGTTTTTTAATATCAAGTATACTTTTAGCTATAACTAACAAAAAAAATGTCCGACTTTTTTGACCATTTTATATTCCTTTGAATTTAAAATTCCTGGCGGCGCACTACAGCAGACAAATTTTCATATTTTAAAACTAAATTTTTAAATAACAGACAATGTGTGTATTTTTAATTATTCTTCTATTAAAAGTTAAGGTATAAGAATGATATAAGCACTAGGATTTTTTCAATACTATATTTTATTAATATTTGTATTTACTGTATGCTCGTTAAAATTACAAAAAATAAAAAAATTTCGTTTTAAGTTTTACAAATTATAAAGCAACAAAAATAAAAACTATTAGTATCGTCGGAAAGTCTCCTCTTCAAAAAGATGTCTTTTAATTTTTTTTTACAGGCTGAAAACAAATAATATCGATTAACTTTCGAGCGCGTAGACTCCAATTTACCACCTACTACCAATTGTATCCTACGTTCAAAACACTACCTGTGTGCCAAAATGCAGCCTGTTAACGTTTAATTAGAGCTCAAAACCCCTGCGACTGGGATATAGCAAAAGGTAAAATATTTTTTAGAAAAAATTACTTGTTCGCTTAGGTTGTTATTGTTGTTTTCCAGATTTTCAAATTTTAAATGAAAGATATCGCCTGTTCCTTCCTTACAAAAGAAAATAAGTATTTAAATTCATCGAGGCTTGAAATTTATCTCAAAACCTTTTCACGTAGTCTTTATCAAATATGACAAGCATTTTTTCTTCAGAGTTTTCTCCCCAGGCAACACCTTTTTCTTGCAGACAAACAAAACAAATGACACGGAGCATTTACTTTATATATGGTGACAAAAGTAACACAAAATGTCCGCATATATCCCTGTCCTAAGGTGTAATTTTCGCACACCAGATAAGAGATATAGAGCGGTATGTAAACAAAACATGTAAATGACGCCATTCAAAATGTTTCCACATTTCTTTCGAAGGCTACAAGTGTCTATTGAGGGAAGGTATCTTAAAATCATCCCATTCACGAGCAGATGTTGCACTGATTGCGTACTTTGCGCCATTTTTGTTACGGTCTTCTGAGCTCAAGAGAGAAAAGTTTTTGTTATGGTGGGATTAGGCTTTTTAAAGATGCTGAATTTAAATAACATGATTGTGTGGGTTTGTTTAAAAAAGAAAATAAATGCTTATGAGGAATATTAACATGTAGATTTAGTGAAGAAGGTTAAAATTTGAACAAACTGAGATTTAAAATAGAAATTACTTGAGAATTTCAAATTATAATCTCAAACGAAAGTTTCCTGTCATAAAGGAGAATAAGCCTTTTAAATCTCAGATCTTTTTAATAATCTGGGGCTTTGATTATAACTTTCCTTGCCGAATTAATCTGAACTTATTTATCCATATGAAGCTTATTAGTACTAGTATTAATACATACCTTCTATTTTGGGATAGCAAAGGAGCATTTTTGAAGAAAGAACTACACGAAGCATCTAATTATTAGCCGACAATTGTTCGTGTCTAATTATACAGTGACGTATAATTGAAACGAATAACACGAAAAAAATTTTAACATTAATTATAAAATGAGGCATTTTAAACAATTAGTACATTATAGTTAATGGTGGTTGCAGCAATGGCTTCATTGACTATTCCATGTTTACATTTTTTCAGTGTTTAAATATATATATTTATATTTATATATATATATATATATATATATATATATATATATATATATATATATATATATATTATATAATAATGGCTTTATTCCCAACAGTAACAGGGAAAATAAGAAAAAATATGAATGAAATTTTCTCTTAAAACTAAGGTACTAAAGTAACAACAAAAATAGAGAAAAACAATAAAGAAAAGAAGAAGAAAGAAGGAAATAAAAATGAATAAAGAAATTAAATGAATCAGCGCAGTACAAATTAGAATAAAAGAGAAATCAAATAAATACTAGTTGCATACATCCAACAAGCAAAACAAGCTTGTAAAAAAATTTCTATAAATGTCTTATCAAGCGAAATGATCCATGCATATTTTCGGTGTCTGCAAAAATGTCACATTCATTACTAATTAAGTTAAATTTATTACACATAACATTGATTGGTTCGATTATCCTGAGATTAGTCCTAGCACGTGAACAAATAAAACTAGCAGTATTTCGTGAATTAATTCTATGCACCAATATAGCCACCTTCGATAGCAGCTGAGGACAGTCGATGACTCCGTGCAACAATTTATACAAGAAAACTATAGACGAACACTCTCTGCGAGCCTTAAGTGATTGAAGATTAAATCTTTCCAATAACAAAGAGTACTCTATTCCTCTCATTGGATAGACATCATCTACCTTATATGATAAATATTTTAGAAACCTTCTTTGAACTGTTCTAGCATTAGTTTGTAGCATAAATAATATGGGCTCCAAATAAGACAGGCATACTCCAGTTTGGATCTCACATAAGACTCATATAGCAGTATTAAAGATCGTTCACTAATACTGCTTCTTATTAATGTGATTAGAAAAATTCATTTTGTTATCGAATACTACTTCTAAGTTCCTTACACTGTTGGTGCGCCCGAGAGTTGACGTTCCTAGTGAATATTCATATGTTATTATATGGTTTTTTCCTCGTCACCGACATAATTTTAAATTTAGAAATATTCAAGTCTAATTTACTGTGTTTACACCCAATCCGCAAGCACGCAAAGCTCAGTCTGAAGCAGTTTACAGTCTTGAATACATGATACGGGCGCATACAGCTTGAGATCATCAGCGAAAAGCAGCCTGCCACAATTCAGAGCATCACAGAGATCATTAATATATAGCAAAAATAGTAGGGGACCAAGATTGGATCCCTGTGGCATGCCCGAGGTTGCGGTATAGGAATCGAAAATATATCCATTACAGTGTACTGACTGAGAGCGGCCCCCCAAATATGAAGAAAACAAACTGCACGCATCCACACCAAAACTCATACGCCAAAGCTTCTGCAGTAAAACAAAATGAGATATTCTATCAAAGGCTTTAGAAAAATCCGTATATATTACGTCAACCTGCCCTCCTGCGTTTAATATGTTCTCTGTAAAGTTTGTATAAACTCTCAAGTTTATTACAGTGGATCTACCATCAATAAATCCATGTTGATGGGTTGACAGAATGCCTCTAATCTGAGTATATACATATATATATATATATATATATATATATATATATATATATATATATATATATATATTTAAGGTGGTATGAAAATCGTTTAATATATTGACACCAGCAAATCATTGCATTAAAAGCAACTACTCAAAAATAAATAAAAATATTTGTTGCAATTCTTGAATGAGTTAGACCCTGTGAAAGAATAGTCCGAGCTCTTTATTTAAAATTATCCTCAGAGAAGTGCGACTAATATTTATTTGTTGATATCTACGACGAGTTTAGCTTTTTTAGATTGTTACGCACACTTTGGGCCACAGCAGCAATATTTTTGTTTACACAAACTGGACGAGTCCGAGGATAGGTTTAGTTATCAATAAGCATGTCTGTTTTACGAATTTCCTTATACTAGCCGCTGAAAGAGCTTAATTTCGACGAAAATTTTTCGCACAGTTTCTGAAGCTACTTTGGAAATATATTTTTTTTATATTTCTCAGCGCTGTTTAGGCGTAATCGATACACACACACACACACACACACACACACACACACACACACACACACACACATATATATATGTATATATATATATATATATTTAAGGTGGTATGAAAATCGTTTAATATATTGAAACCAGCAAATCATTGCATCAAAAGCAACTACTCAAAAATAAATAAAAATATTTGTTGCAATTCTTGAATGAGTTAGACTCTGTGAAGGAATAGTCCGAGCTCTTTATTTAAAATTATCCTCAGAGAAGTGCGACTAATATTTATTTGTTGATATCTGCGACGAGTTTAGGTTTTTAGATTGTCACGCACACTTTGGGCCACAGCAGCAATATTTTCGTTTACACAAACTGGACGAGTTCGAGGATAGGTTTAGTTATCAATAAGCATGTCTGTTTTACGAATTTCCTTATACTAGCCGCTGAAAGAGCTTAATTTCGACGAAAATTTTTCGCACATTTTCTGAAGCTACTTTGGATATATAATTTTTTTTATATTTCTCAGCGTTGTTTAGGCGTAATCGATATACACACACACGCACATATATATATATATATATATATATATATATATATATATATATATATATATATACAGAATGTCCCAGTATTCCATGTACATAGAGTTACTGTGGATTTCTAGGATGAAAATATGACCATTTAAGTTAACTTAGTCCAAAAATTGTACTATTTGTACAAGATTCGGTGTTAAGGGGTTTTCTGAGATGAGAAATCGAAATCAGTTCACGGTTTTGTTGCAAATTGTAGGGGGCGCCACTTATTGTACTGTGTACACTTTTAAATTGTTATAACTTTTTTATATCACTCCGTATGATATTTTTAATTAAATATTCGTATTCTCCGCCTTTTCTTGTCTAAAAAACTGTTTTGGTAAATGTTGCTCCTAGCTACAGTTTCTGAGATAGTGGGATGCTTTTATTTATTGATTACAAATTCATCAATTTGTGGGTAATCTTTTATGCCCGTGGAGGGTTGTTTTTTACATTCTTACTGCTGTTGGCCCGTTGGTCTTTGAATTTATTATTATTGTTAGCCTGTTTGCCGTTAAGCATGCTCCAGATTTCAAAGACTATTCCTTTGGACTTGTCCTAAGTCTGGATGAAGTGTGGATGGAATTAAAAAATGGAAACAAAGATCTCATTATCTCAGAAACTGTGCCTCGGAGCAACATTTATAAAGAGTGCTTTTTTAGACAGAAGAAGGAGGGACATACGGATATTTAATTAAAAATATCATACAGAGTGGTATAAAAAAGCCCTCTACAATTTACAACAAAACTGTGAGCTGATTTCGATTTCTTATCGCAGAAAACCCCTTAGCGTCGAATCTTATACAAAATAAAAGTATAATTTTGACACCGTGTATTTAAAACATGGTAACACAGTAAGGTATGTTGAGTTAAATGGTCATATGTTCATCCCAGAAATCCACAGTAACTCAATAATACGAAATACTGGGACACTCTGTGTGTGTATATATATATATATATATATATATATATATATATATATATATATATATATATATATATATATATATATATATGTCTTAGAGTAGAATTCACTGATGGTATATATATATATATATATATATATATATATATATATATATATATATATATATATATATATATATATGTCTTAGAATAGAATTCACTGATGGTGGATGCATTAAAATTCTGGGTTTGAATCCGTTCGTCTAACAATGAATTTGCTCCAAAATCTCATTTGGCGTTTTCAAGTGTTCTTGCTGCTGTTGCCGCTCGAAGCTCACTGAGTCGCCTCAGTTAGTCAGTTGAAACCCCGATTTTAATATATTATATATATATATATATATATATATATATATATATATATACATATATATATATATATATATATATATATATATATATATATATACATATATACATATATACATATACACATATATACATATATATATATATATATATATATATATATATATATATATATATATATATGTACATATATATATATATATATATATATATATATATATATATATATATATATATATATATATATATGATGATGACAGATGGATACCAAGTATGTTTTTTTTAAGGAAAACGATTGGCAAAATTATCTACTTTCCTTGCAAATATAAACTATAAAATAAAACATACTGATATTTTCAAAAAAGCAATAATAACTTGGAGAGATATTAATCACAAAATATTGGAAAGTTTTTACACTCCGCCCTTAGCGATGGAAGTGTAAAGGTTTACAATAGTTATGCACTTACTTGAGATTTGTATTCAAAGAATAAATAAATATTCTGTTGGACCTCATATTAAAGAATAATTTCATTCAAATATAACAACTCGCTATTTTGAAAGACATTAACGATATGGTGAAATTTTCTTGACGGGAAGAATAGAAGAGGAAAATTCAGATTAACAGATATTTAAAAGTAAAACATAACATGTTTTCCCACATATTATTTTTGTTAAAATTAAAAATAATTAAAAAAGTAACATAATTTTACAAGAACATACAAAATAATTTGTAACACGACATACAGCAGCTCTTCTAACTCTCTCCCCAACAAACTTAACGCTTTATATATTTTACCAAAAATATTTGAAAAATAACACAATTTACACATTTTTTCATTCCAAGATCAGTAAAAATGTTGTTAACGACGTAGCCCTTTTAACCTTCTTCTCCACACGTACAGCCCTTTGTGTACTCTAAGAAACCCAAAAAGAACAGGATGTATACAAAGTGACTCTCTCTCACACTATTAAGTTCTTATATGTTTGACTATCAAACAAAGAAAAATCTATAACAATAGTATTGAAAATATACAGAAGCTATGAATCCTCCTTTTACCTTCTTTCTCTGATATAAGATGATATAGCTCAAAAATTATCCGTTCACTCCTACTTCAAGTATAACAGTGTAGCATGTATGCTATATTTAAAATCGCTATCTTACTTTGTTCAAGAGTTATCGTGCCAACAGATAAATAAACAGACCATCAAACTCAGGGAAAAGTGATTCGTAATCTAGGTATTAGAATTTTTTCCCGGATACAATACTTCTCTTTAGAAAGGAAAGTGAAAAGAAAATCTTAAAGGCGAAGCTGCTTATAGAGGGTAAGGGAGGTGCGCCCATCGATAAACGAAGGACCGCAACATTCTGGAAGAAAAATAATCTCCTCTCGTACTCTTAAAATCTAGACGCTTCCTAACATAATGAGCACAAAATCGACGACCAGGAGGGAACGCCTATTACAGAAAAGAACCATTTCATAAAACGAAACTTTAAAACTTCCTCCAATAAAGCAAGTCTCATTTCTAAGAGACCTCTATTTCCTGCATCCATTGGGGTGAAGAAGAGACATAAACATCCCCTAGCATTATTTTTTTTTTCTGGATTCTCGACCAGTCCTCGTAAAGGGGATATGTGTCTCTTTAACAATACGCAACTTGATATCTTCCAACTAAATATTAATGTCAGTACAAAACATATTACATAAACATGACCCGAGTAAACTTAATGATACCTAACTGCAAATTAAGTTATCCTTAGACTTGCATGCGACCACTCGCCTGGTCGTATAACTTGTTTATCTCTGAATAGCGCTTAAAAGACAATTTGTGCAGCCGCAAATTCGTCAACTTGTTGTATAAACTTGTGAAGTCCATCGAGGTTATCTTTTCGGGTTTTGCATGTTCTGAATCGACTTTGGTAATTGTTTTGTCCTGCAGTTTGTATTGAGTTTGCGTTTCGGTCAGTAGGAAAGTTTCTTTGAAAATAGACAAGATAAGGTATAGGTATATTAACTAATATGAATGAGGTAATGCTTAGGAGATAAAATCGATTTATATATTATTTTATTCATGCAGAAAAAAAATTAATTGACAGTCATACAATATACCCTATCATTTTTATTTGGAAACTGAGTATTAGTGTGAAAAATAACAAGAGCGAAAGATAGGGAACCGATGATTTCATGGTTTCCCTTAGATGAGAAATCGTGGTTCTTGGAATTACAAGGTGTTGGAGTAATTTTCCAACGTTTTGCCTACGATTGCACGAGACATCTTCAGAGACCTTTTCTCTTCGGAATTAAAACACTGAAGTAGCTCGAAGAAGTACAGGCAACCAGCGTAACGATTTTCGACGTTATATGTTATGGGAGTATTTGTAAGTTTAGAGTGATTCCCTGATTTGACGTTTATAGAAATTGAAGATAGAAATGAGAGCTTTGAGTTCTGTACAATTTACTTATTTTTAATACGTTTTTCATGTGTCTTTCATCTATATTCACCGTACCGCAGAAACATAGAATTTTATACATATCTTCAGTTTCAGTCCTTCAGCTCAGTTCAGTGGCGGCCCATGGCTCCGAGGCCTAGTAACTTGATTGCTGTGCAGAAGGTCTCGGACCCCAATCCCGGAAGGTCGGTATACTTTATTCATTAATTAATTTAGGTATATTTGGTTTGCCTACGTACATAGGTAGTAGTTGTTTGCAGAAATGCAATAACGTCCGTAGCACACTACCGCGTTGTCTAGAAGATACTGTGAAATACAGAAATATACGTTTTGGCACTTGGACAATGTTGGCGGTATTACGATATAAAAAAGGGTAAAAACCCTACTCAGGCGGGGGGGGGGTGACCAATAAAAAAAATCTTCAGTTTGTAAATGAATTTTGTTTTAAAGATTTCAAATATAATTTTTTTATAAATATTGAACATTTTAAGATAGTTTTTCTAATAATTCCAGGTTCTCCAGATATCTTAACATCCTAATTTTTAAGGTGGAAGGTGTCAATAGTTTTTTCTAATTGTCTCATATGGAAAATGTTTGCCAAGTTGACTTTAATTGGTGGGTATTATAACTCGGGAAAAATGTTATTCCAAACCTTAAAAAATATCCTAAAGTTTCCTAAGGGGCAATATAAAGGAGTGTTGAAAAAGTATTGAGCCTTCCTCTCGTTGATAGTTTTAGTGTCATTATCTCAGATAGCATAAGTTACATCCGGTCATATTCAGCGTCAATTGAAACCTGACATTTGAGAGTAGTAGATACGTTAAAACTATTCAGATTCGTTTATTTAGACTTAATTTAGAGCGCCTTGAAGATGAAGTAAATTTCTGAAATAGTTCACTATATTTTCCAATTTTATTTCGATAAAGGCACAAATTCTATAACCAAATTTGTATTGTGTATGGTCAAGATGTGTTATCCAAACCAACAGCCAAAGGATGATTCAGTTGATTTCGTTCTGAAAATTTAGATGTTCAAGATGGTCCTGACACTGGTCTACCAATAACAAAAAGTATCCATCAAATAATTTTAAACCATTTAGAGGAAGCTGGCTGCACAAAAGATGTTCGCATTTCAGGCGCCACATGATTTGACGCTAAAAAATTTAGTTAATCGTTCCATCTGCAAATCTCTACAGAAACGTAACGAAATTGACCCATTTCTGAAGCGGTTGATTACGAACGATAAAAAGCGGATCACGACAATAATGTGTGAAAAAGATCGTGGTCGAAAACGGATGAAGCTCCATAAACGATGTTAAAGCCCAAATTGACGCCAAAAAAAGGTGATACAGTGTGTTTGATGGAATGGGAGATGAATTGTGCATCATGAGCTTCTGCAGCTTGACCAAACGATTGATTTTACAGTCAAATGTCAGCAACTGACAAGATTAAAGCAAGCGATTGAAAAAATCGGTCGGAACTAGTCAACAGAGAGGGTGTCGTCTTCCACCATGATATGGCCAGACCACACACATCTTTGTTGACTCGGAAAAAAATGAGAGAGCTTACGTTTTAATGCATTCATCGTATTTTTTTATGGGTCTAGCACACGCGCTACAGGAAAGTTCCTAAAGCGCTCCAGGAGCGGCATGTGTGCGGAAAAAGCGATTCACTTTGTTCTTGAATTGCTCTAAATTGTACTCGGGAAACACAGACCTGGGCAAATTATTCCAAAGGGATGATGTTCTCCATATAAAAGACTGCTTGAAAAGCTTTGTATGCGGAGTAACAAGCTGAACCTCATACGGATGTGAAGTATTAGCGCGACGTGTATTTCTAACAAGCACCGCCCTGGGAGGAATTAAGCTGGCTACACCCTTCGAACATTTTTCATGAAAATATTTGTAGAACAGACTCAAGTCACCAACCGTTCTTCGAGGTTCCAGTGAATCAAGGCTGCACGTCAGTTCCGGATCTCCAATCAGACGAACAGCTCTTCTCACAATAGAATCCAACAAATGCAGCGTGTATTTTGGAGCAGAGCTCCAAACATGGGAGCAGTATTCCATAGTTGGTCGAATTTGAGCTTTGTGAAGAACTAACAGTTGTTGTGGAGTGTAAAGCTTTCTGGTTCGAAATGATATTTCGAACTTTTGAGAAGCTCTCCTTGCTATGCCTGCAACATGTTCATGCCAGTACATATTTGCTCCCAAATTAACGCCAAACAAATTGAGTGACGATGCCAGGGTCCTTGTAGCTTTAAATTCCACTTGGTTACTGTCACCTCGAGATAGAATTTCTTCCAGGTCTTTGTTAAGTTGAACGATCTCCTACTGTCTGCGGATATTCGCCTGAGTAGCCGATGTCCGAACGTTCAAAGTGAATGAAGACCATCAATATCGTTTTCGTAAGCAAACATCAACAGGAGATCTTCTAACTTATGTCACGATCTACCTCTCTGACCTGTCCTGAATCTATCTGTCAAGTGCTTTAATAATAGACATCGAATTGTATTTTAATATGGTTTTATTACTTCATTGGAATCACAATTCAGCAATGTAGTGGGTAATGGAAAGGTTCTAGATAATGTATAATGAAAAAATTGGAACCCATGGTATTTGCTTGAGAATTTAAGACCTTTTTTTGCCATATAAAAATCACAATTAAGTTTGACGGTTGATCCTAAAATTATAAGGTAGGATAACAACGTTTAAATGTTGTAATAGATAGTATTAGCAACATCGTAACCCAAATACTTCGATGTAATTTAAATAACATTATATCGTGAGCTTACTACACCCGATGTCAATTTGAATCCACTTTAAATTTGCATCAAATTGTAGTCCCAAAAAGATGCAGTAATATAATATAATAATAATCTCAGTATGTTCTGCTTTTATTACGTCCGAAATATTCTTTTCAGTTTTATATGTTTTGAATCAAGTAATACTAATGGGCGGTGAACGATTAAATCACTTAAGGTTCGCAGATGATGTCCCTCTGATCGCCAACACAAAAGAAGAATTACAAGAAATGCTGATTAAAATAAATAAAAAGTCTCGAGAAATAGGTCTAAAAATAAATTTCACTAAAACCAAGTATTTGAATAACGAAACTGGAGATAGCAGCTAGGAACTATTAATAGCAGGTGAAGGAATAGGAAAGGTACAAAGATTCATATACACTAAAAAAAAATCAAAATATTAAAATAATTTAAAAGCTGACTTGGATAAAAGAATCTCGTTAAGTTGCTCTGCGTTCGGAAGGTTACAATCCACATTTAAAATGGACATTCCAAATACAATAAAAGTCGGAATTTTCGATCAATCTGTACTGCCGGTATTAACATATGGCACTGAAACGTGGGCTTTAAATAAAAGCAGAATATATAAACTCCAAGTAATTCAAAGAACAATGGAGAGGAGACTGCTAAATATTAGATTCCAAGATCATATTCCCAACATCTAGATATGAATGACAGATATAATATAGCGAATATATATTAAGGTGGAATTGGGCGGGGCATATTGCAAGGATGAATGATAACATGATTGGAACGGAGGCCTAGAGTACATAAAAGATGCAGAGGTAGACCATAGACAAGACAGACTGACGACATAAAAAGATTAGTGGAATAATATTGGATGCTAAAAGCAAACAACAGAGCTCATTGGAGACAACTTGGGAAGGCTTACATCCGACTACGGATGAAATAACATAATGATCGTGATGATGGTGTTTTGAATGGGCTTTTTCGTACATACGATTCAGTAAAACTCAAACATATCATGTCTTATCTAAACTATTTAACCATGAAAAATATGGCGATATAATTTAAAGTTTAAATCAGTTTATAATGTTAACTATTTCTAAAAACAAATGGAGCTACATACAATCGGAATCCATTAGAAATACTCTATGCCGGTTTTGCATCCCATTTATTAATGTCAAGCTTATGTTTAATATGACGTCCAACACAACTGAAAGCTTTCTGTTGTTTCTCTATGCATAATTTCAGTTGAAAATAATGCCTTCTCTGTCTAAATAGAAACAATAATAACGTAAGTGATATCATTATATGTATACCATATTAATATAATGGTAAAAATATTTTTGAAAAATGTAATGCTATGAATACGCAGTGACATTTTATTTTCTGTATCGCTAAACTAATTTTAAGAATGTAAAACCTACAACAACTCCGACAAATCACGACACTAGTGTGGTAATAAAAAACACAAATGATATTTATAGATGTACTTATGTGCTGGATTATGACGTCAGGCTAGTAAGTAATGTTCCATAAATTTAAACATAGTTTCCCTTAGATTTGTAAAATGTTAACATATATGAAGACTTTGTCCATGGCTTTTACATTTTCTTATAGAATATGGGGGTTAGTTAATGGATTCATTTTCGGTATATTTTCTATCTATGCCAGTGTGTTAAAGGGATGATATTGTCCACTACTTTCTTAGAACAATGATCTTCTGGAAAAGACCACAAATCCATGATAGTAGAGTTGTTCCTTCATTGATCTACAAAACTTGAGCGTTGCCAGAGGCAAGTTTCTCTTGAAAAAATCACCTTCCAGGGTTCTTACATTTCTTCACCTCTCAGGATCCCTAGGTCACTAAAAACATTGGCATATTTTCGTCAGTCTCTCTATCTGTCGGTCGTTTTAGAGTGAGATAAAATATCAATTTCAAATTTGGCACTTATGTAATACTTGAAGTAGGAATGGAACTTAAAGTTTTTCGGCTTTATCGTTTAAAGTGAAGATAATGAAAAAGGGGTGAGCGCAGTAAATTTGTATTTGCTAGACCATTAGAGGACTTTTTTCAGTTTTTAAGTGAGATAGTAAACAGATCGGAACCAATTATTTCTAGTCAAAGGATTAAAAGGTTGGAGAAGAGTATCAGAGGAATTACTTCCCAGTTATCGTATTATACGTGCTTTTCCAACTTCTTGGAGCCAGAAAATAATTTAAACTCTCTTCAAAATTTTTAATTATTTTTAATTAAGCATATTAGAAGTTAATGAGGTGCGGCAGGAATTTCAAACAGTTGTTTTATATATATCAAGTTATGCATATCGATTGTAGTATTGCCGAGGGATCATATCTTAACGGTAAACCCATTTATATAATACATAAATTCTTTCTCAACGTAGCTCCCGGTTTTGAAATAATAGAATCACCACAAGACGTTATATATTTTCCAGTAATTGTAAAAACCATAGACAAAATTACTAGTAAAATAATAGATCAAGAAGGTGAACTCGATAATATTAGAGGGGAAGTCCCAAAAAAATTGATGAACAATGGTAGTTAAATTTCACTACAAAACTTAGAACAAAAAAGCTTCAAAAGAAAGGAAACAAACATATTAAATTTTTTGATGAATCAATTTTAAGTTGGAAAGTAGAAGACACAAATGGTCCGTTAAAACTTCTACTATGGTTGAAACACCACGTCATGTTTTAGTTGTTTTACAAACCAATAGACGGGAAGACCTAAAATCTGATATAAGTAAATTTGATCATTGTGAACTATTGTTGAAAAAATGTATTTCGAGAACATTTTTTGTCACCAATGTATTCTTTGATGTGCTAACAACGGCACAATCACCTTAGTAAGTTGTCCAACCGCCTAATGCATCAATAATTGGCTGACATCTTCAAGGCATACTCTCGACGAGATTTTCTGTATACTACGGCAAGGATCTCCATATTTTTCGAATCTCGCGAGACAACTGAGTCAAGTTCCTCAGAGTCTTTCATGTGAGCTTTCTCTTTACAAGGGCCTAAACGGTTGCAAGAGGGTTGGCATCCGGTGATTGTGAGGGCCACTCTAGTGTCTTATAGTGGGCATAAGCGAGTTGCTTCGCGACGTGATTTTCGCCCACCAAAGGTTTCTCCAAGGTGCTTCGGAATTTGACATCATGAGTACGAAGGTGTTATCAAAAGGTCTCATGGAACACATTTAAACCCGATTTTTTTAATTTTGCCGCTCTCTGACGCAGCGTCAATTTCGGGTCCCGTAGAGACAAAGACACGATTCGTTTTTTTTTCGACTTTCGGAGTGACTTTGCCTACTGAGCCACGTTTTGGTAAGTCGTCGACATTTTTCGTCCCATTATAATAATTCTTCTTCACAAACGAGACCTACTTTTTAATATATTTAGCGGCCACGGAATGCGTCATTTTAGGTTTCTTTGGATGGTAACAAAGGAAGACTGCCTCAAACCGACCGCGGCGCGCAAACAAGTGACTTATTTTGGATTTCACGTGATTTCGACAAAAGTTCAGAATTGACTGATACTCTTACTCTACCGATTTTTTGTTGAATCACTAGAATCGCATCTACCAAAAATGAGTTATCGCGGGTACGTTCTTAGTTGACAGACTGCACGTTCTATTTAGCGATTCGAAATTGTGTTATTTTTGATTGTTCCTAATTGCTTATGATTAAATATATAATGAGATAATGAGGTGGGTGGGGTGAGGAGGTGGTATATATACTTTCTAAATTCTTAGAACAAATTTGTAAATTATATTATTCCTTCCCTTGCTAAAGGAATTCGTAAAAAAACCCTCTGCGAGATTTTTGTATTTTCTCAGGTTCTGAGGTCGATAATTCTTAGAACGAAATAAGATACTGACTTCAAACATGATATTCATATAATATTTGACAAAGGAAAGAAATATCGTTTTTAAGCAATATTATCCCAAGCATGATGTTGATAAATTTTGTATAGATTTAATAGTATTATGAGAAAATTTTCTCTAGATAATAAATGCTTAGACAACTTCACAGAGTAGTGGATGAAATGCTGTCTGAGAGTGACAGTAACAAAGTAGAATAAAACTCTCCAAAAGAGTTGGATTTTCTCCTCAGAAATTAACATTATAGGATTTGAAATAGTTATGTCTAGATAATCGTCTTGCCAAAAATTAACTTGTGAGCAATACATCTTTACATGTTTTAATCAACTAAAATTTCTCAAAAGCTCGAAATATTATTTCACACTGGAAAGCTGTGTGCTTCACTATTCAATTTACTATTATAAAAAGTTGAAATTGTATCAGTAAATGGAATATTGCTTCCACGTTTTTCGCTCTGTGTCCAAACATACTCTGGGTTCGTTAGATGCTATGAAATTATTTGCCAGACTGGGAACTCCAAACTCAACAGCAACCTGAAGATTTTGTGAAATCAACGAAAAGTTAAAGGCTTCAATATTTTCTTGAAATGAAAAGGATTTAATCAAAAGGATTTTTACCGATTTTAGTTTATCCATTTGGATTCAGGATTTAAATTAAATTTTGGTTGATGATAGAGGAAGTCATTCAGAATTGTTGATAATTATAAATAACCGTCCAAGTGCAAATCGGACTTGCGCAATTAGTGCTCCGTGTGTTGATTGCTTTTAAAATAAAAAATTTTGTTACTGAGGTACGAAATGATCAATAACTTCACAAAATACACCCAAATGAGTTTTCAACAAAGTTTTTTTCTGATCTTTACTGAAAACTGATGACCTTGAAATTTTTGCTTTTTTATATAGCAGATAAATTATTAAAGGTAATGCGCTCGTAGTAATTTTCGTTCAATTTACACCTATGAGAACTATTCGAGAATTTTTTCAAAATTTTTTTAATCTGTATTTTTGGAGGTACGGAGGGGGACAGCGATTTTTTGCATTTTTTTTTAAATAATACAAAGAAAAATGTGCGCAAGTATCACTTTATATATTTTTTACAAGCTTTCATTTCACACCCCACTCCATGACTTAGTAAAAAATTTTTTTTTCACTTCCAAATTTAACCCCCAAGACTAACCCCTTGAGTTAAAATTTAACTTTCAAACTAGACGGCTCTGATGAGGCCATCAATTCCTATATTAGTGACAAATTTTAACTTTCTAAGTCAAACAGTTTCGGCGAAAATTGGGTGTTATAGACAGACGGACAGACCAACAGACACACATACAGACATACATCAAGGTGTTCCGTCCGTAAGGAATACTAAAAACACAATTTCTCAATTCTGCCACTAAAAATGGACACTATTCTAAAAAAGCGGTTTTAAGTAATAATTATAGCAAAAGTATGTTAATTAAGAAGGCAAAGAAAAGAAAAATTATTATTATTATTATATTAATATATATTATTTCATTCTATCATATATAAAACAACTAAAATGAATCTAGCTATCTCACAAGAAAAAAGCAAAAAATATGGTATGGGTTGTCACGGTTATGACGAACTCTCGAAACCAATTTGTGTCCATGCAATATACTATCAAAACGATAACATTTTCAAACGGAAAATCCTATTTTTCAGCAAGACTCCGCTCTGTCTCATAAAGAAAAATTGATAGAAAAATTTCATTAATTAAGTCTAGTAAACAGCGGTGTTATTTACCGGACGCTGTTCCACGTAACTATATTTTGTTGGAAAACATTATATAAGTAAATACGGATATATGAATAATACTTGGATGGAATGCCTACAACAGTTAGGCCTAATAAGCGCCCGTTGTGTATCTGCTTCCTTTTTAAAATTGTAGAATGCCTTTAAGGACAACAGCTTTCCAGATTGAATCCCCCTTAATGTACTTCTGGTCCAAAATTATTAAGAATCCCAAATAAGTTTGTTTTACTCTTATGATTACTTTTTTCTTCTTCAGGTACCATGACCGTTCAACGATTGGTTATCATATTAAATGACAGCCGTTCGGAAGAGCTGAACCGTAGACTTTTCATATCACTGCCTCAAATTTTTTAATCACGATGTTCTCCTTCTCCCTGGACGACATCTGCGTGGAATCTTTCCCTCTTTAATTAAATGCAAGATTTCGTATTTTTCCATTGCGAGTGAGAACACTTCGTTACTAATTCTATCCATCCAACTGATTTTCAGCAATCCTCGATCTACCCACAGTCAACAGTCAACGACTATTCACCATCCATAATAGATAATATTCTCAAGAAAAACTTTACAAAAAAAAAACCATTAGTACAGTTTTTCCGAGTAATAAAGAACTTTATAAAAACCTAAAGTCAATAACGTACTATGGTAGATGCAGAACAATAAATATTAACACAGACTACTAAAACAGATAGAGACAATAAATCCGAAGTATACAAATTAAATTGTGGAAATTACCTAAAAACATATATAGGTCAAACAGGAAGAAGTTTTTCAAAAAGAATAAAAGAACATGCTTCATAATACATCAATAGAAAAAATAACTCAAATTACGCAAATCATTTAATTGAAAATAACCACCAATTTAATTCAAACTTTGAAATATTACATACTTGCACAAAGTGCTTGAACCTTAATTACCTAGAATATTTAGAAATAAACAAATTGAAAATTCAGATTCCTTAATAAATGAACAATTAGACTTAAATAATTCACCATTACTAAATCTGCTTTAATTAAATTATTTTATTACCTGCCATAAATTGTGAACTAACCATTTATTATAGTAATTTTATTCTGATTTTGTAACAAACCATCTGAAGAAGCTGTCGTACAGCGAAATATGTCAAGGTGTTAAAATAAAAAATTTAGTGGAAATTCTTCTCGCAAAACTTCTCTTTAGAGATGAAATGAAAATTAACCTTTTTGGGTCTGATGGCAGAACCAAACTTTGGAGAAAGAAGAATACCGCATTCGATATTAAAAACATTTGTTCCACAGTGAGACAAAGGGGTAGTAGTGTTCTGCTTTGGGGATGCATATCCGCTGAAGGGGTTAGAAATTTACATTTTATTAATGGTACCATTGATCAGCATGTTTATCTAAACATTTTGAGAGACAATTTAGGAGAAAGCAGAAATTAGCACTCGAAAAAAGATACATTTTCCAGTAAGACAATCATGAGATACATACCGCAAACATGGTGCGAGAATGGATGATCCATAGTGTGCGACAGCAGCTTCATACGCCTCCGCAATCACTCGAAGTTAACCCCATCTAGCATTTATGGGAGGAACACGTTCGCAAACATAATGTTTCATATAGAGAAGAATTAAAAAACAGAATATTGAACGAATGGGAGAACATGACAGTAGAAGTTACTAGAAAGCTGTTTGTAAGCATGACAAAGAGGTTACAGGAGATTATCAAGGCCAACAGCGGTCCTACTAAATATTAGTTTAAACAAAGTTATTATTTTCCGTTAAACTCCGTCAAACTAATATTGGTAATTGTTAAGTGTATAGAGACTTTTTTGACATTATTATTTTTTACATTTTTATAACAATGATGTAACTTCTAGATAAAATGTTCCGTACTTGTTTTTAAAACTAATCCTCGTTGATTAAGTTTCAAATATTAACTTAATCATGTTTTTTCATAGTTTCAATTATATAGTTAAACATAACAGAAAAATAGTATAGGAAACAGGTGGTATATGGAGACTTTTTGGACTGACTGTATATCTCCAGTCAAACCATTGACAGTACAAATCTCCATTGTCTGTTTTAGAACAATGAAATTACTTTTTATGGTTAAATTTTCTACACTGCACTTAATCGACCATATCTTGGATGAGATAACAAATTTATCTCTATAATGTATTTAGCTCTAAAGGCTGTAGTATAGCAAACTCGTTGAATAGTAGCTTTTGTCTCTAAAGTTGTCTATTATTCAATTAGGTTAGCTGATCTCTTTGAAACAATGACTGTGTACGTCTAAGCATTATCCACTAATGTTATCATTGTTATAAGAGCCGTAGCCTGAAGGGAGGGGATAAATTAAGATGCCGTTTAGACAGATTAGTAATTCATCCCTACAAATAACCTCTGTATTGTTAAAAAAAATATGTAATAAAAATAAGCATTATATCTGGAATTTTTATGTAACATATTTCCTGTCAATTTTTTTAAAAGAAATCTATACGCAATAGCAACTATTTTAATTTTACATTCTGTGAGCGAAAAAAAATACATACATTTCGAAAGCAAATAAAATACAAACCGAGTAAAATTATTTCAATTAATTATTTTGTTCAATATATTATCTTTTGGCTTCAAAGTAATGTTTAATTCTCAATTAATTCGCCAAATGAGTATTTTATAGCTGTTTTTGGCGTCTGGGTCATACTCACTGCTACTTGAGTCCTTTTTAGGGTTATGTCGCTTTCTTTCATGACTCAATGAAATCAGAGGAAAAGATAGAATTGACAAGCTTACTCAAAAACTATCTTGTGATATCGAAACAATTTATGTTACACCATCAGTGTAACAGGATAGTATTTATAAATTCGTAAGTGAATATTTTTTATTTTAATATTCATTTCGAAGAATGCAGCGGTTCGAGTATGGGCCTGTATATATTTACAACCTTTTAAAATGTTATTCGACCAAAGATAATAAATGATAATACATGTTTAATTTATTGCTTAGAATCGAAGGGAGATAAGTAATTTCCGATTATCAAATAAAATTTCCCTATCATAAATTACCCATTAATAATGGAAAAGTGTTTGTAATTGTGGTATGTCCTCTTCTGCGATACTGTTGAGGAAAATACAATAAGATGTTTTGTCCCCTCTATATCCAAAAGACCTTCAATTTAGAATTATTAGAATGATTATGGATTAGATATATGTACATATAACATACGATCAACTTGATTTAACTAATTGCATAAATGGTTTCTCCAATACAGGATTTTGTAAAAATTAGCAACACCCTTTTTAAAGACTTTAAAGCTATCGGTGGATATTCCAGCATATTCGGTCTTGAAGGTGCTGGCTGTTTCGAATTTTGCTTCACTTGGGGAAAAATCAAGCCTAACTAAATTATCGAATCTTATTGATTAGTTCAAAAAGATAGAATTTAACAGAAGTAGACAGACTGAGTTGAAAGAATATTTTAAAGGTCTTTTAGAGTTGTTATTCGAAAATAGGGGAGTCTAATAAGGCACCCTAAATTTACTTGGGGTAATAAAAATGGCGAGCGACATGTTCGGAGAATGTTAATCGACCAGAGCTTTGTTTGGGAAAGTTTAATTATTCATAGATACTGCAAAGGCATGGAAGTTATTTTTGTCTCTTTAAAAATTGGGGAAAAATTTAGGTGGGTGGTCATTAGTATTATTTTTTTAATTTTTTTTTTTAATAATCTTGGCTTATTGTTTAAATCTTTCACATTTTCCTTTACAGTAACATGAATATTTTGCCAACATCAGAAGAAATCTAGGACACCTTACCCAGTTTATGAACGGGAACGCGTCCAAACGTGTCACACAGGGTGTAGACAAGATCAAGTCCAAGTCTCCCAACAGAACACTGCCAGAAATCCTTGATAGTTTGAAGCAAAAACTATCCGTATATGCCGCAAGACTTCGTAGATATAACGAATCAAACGAGAGGAACGACACCAACAACCCCTTCCGAAGAAGCGAAAAACAGTTCTACCAAAAATGCTATGTACAACAAACAGACAGCAGTGACTGAACCACCAAATTCCACTACAAAAAATTCCGGAGGTAAAACAGCCCCCCGTTTGGATCTCCGGGTGGGGGCTGGTTCAGGGGCGTCGACATGCAGAGATCATAATTTTAAAATAGATTTTTGCAACATACGAGGTTTAAACTCGAATATAAATTCAGTGGACCAACACCTGTAATCAAATAAACCTCATGTACTCGCTCTCTGTGAAACCAAGGTCAGTTCATCGACCAGCACAGTCAACTATCTTTATCCTGGATACGACTTCTATTCCCGATTTAGGCGTAACTTTGGAATCTGTCTTTTTGTCAGAAGCGACCATTCCATTTTCAAAGAAATGTCCTTCTAACGGCAAGCCTTGGTTTGACCGAAAATGCAAAGAAGCTGTTGCTTCTAAACATCTTGCTTATCTACAATGACGTGAAAATCCTAACACCATAAATCGTAATACCTTTGTGCCCGGAACAGATGCAAAGAAATTATCGACGCAACCAAGGAGGCACACGATCAGGGAATTAGAAACAAACTTCTCGCTTGTCCCGACAATTCCAGGTCCTTTTGGTCAGTCGCTAAGGCAGTTAGTCAAAATTTCACCAAATCCACCATACCACCACTCACACGGCCAGATAGTCCTATTGCAACGACACCTGTTGAGACAGCAAACTTGTTGGCCGAACTGTTTGCTTCACATTCTACTGCCGATTTCCAAGGAAAAACATCAGCTACTATTCCCATAGTGCAGTCAAGGATGCCCGATGTTGTCTTTAGATAGCGTGTCATAAAACGTATTTTAATGAACTAGACACCAAAAAAGCTTCTGGCGCTGACGGAATACCTGCCATACTTCTCAAAAACTGTGCAAGGGAACTAACACCAGTTTTCTGTAGACTCTTCAACCTATCCTATAGAAAGGGAATATTTCCTTCCTGCTGAAAATGTGCCACAGTTCAGCCGATACCTAAAAAAAGGAAAGAAGACCTTGCCAAACAACTACCGACCAGTCGCAGTGCTTTCAATAATATCGAAAGTCATGGAAAACGCTGTCAATCAGCATCTTCTAAAATACCTTGAAGGATTCAACAAAATTAGCGATCATCAATATGGCTTTCATAAACATAGATCAACAGGAGATCTTCTGACTTATGTAACACATGTTTGGAACAACGCAATTGAACACTTCGGAGAATCTCGAGCGGTTACTCTTGACATATCCAAGGCATTTGACCGTCATATTTCCTCAGAGAGCGTTCTTTACGAGTGGCGGTCGAGGGATTTCTTTCTAACACCTTCACTATTAACGCCGGTGTTCTCCAAGGCTCCAGACTGTCTCCTACTATCTTTCTCATTTACATTAACGATCTGCTGGAAAAGACCGGGAATCCAATCTACAGCTTTGCAGATGACAGTACGCTTATCTCTTCATTCACTTTGAACGCTCGGACATCGGCTGCTCGGGCGAATATCCGCAGACAGCAGGAAGTCATTCAACTTAACAAAGACCTGGAAGAAATTCTATCTTGGGGTGACAGTAACCAAGTGGAATTTAACGCTACGAAAATCCAGGCAGCAGTTTTTTCTAAAAAAGTTAACGTTGCTGAACCCGACATAGTTATGTCGGGGCACTCCATTCCCCTAGCATCGTCACTCAATTTGTTGGGCGTTAATGTCCTGGCATGAACATGTTGCAGGCATAGAAAGGAGAGCTTCTCAAATATTATTTCGAACCAGAAAGCTTTACACTCCACAATAATTGTTAATTCTTTACAAAGCTCAAATTCGACCAACTATGGAATATTGCTCCCATGTTTGGAGCTCCGCTCCCACACATACACTGTATTTGTTGGATTCTATTCAGAGAAGGGCTGTTCGTCTGATTGAAGACCCAGAACTGACCGGCGGCCTTGATTCGCTGGAACATCGAAGAACTGTTGGCGACTTGAGTCTATTCTACAAGTATTTTCATGGAGAGTGTTTGAAGGATGTAGCCCACTTAATTCCTCCCAGAGCGGTGCACGTTAGAAGTACACGTCGCGCTGATACTTCACATCCGTATGAGGTTCAGCTTGTTACTCCTCGTATAACGCTTTTCAAGCATTTTTTTATATCCCTTTGGAATGGCTTACCCAGGATTGTGTTTCCCACCGAGTACAATTTACAACGATTCAAGAACAACGTGTATCGCTTTTTTCGCACACGTGTCGCTCCTGTAGCGCTTTAGGGACTTCCCTGCAGCACGTGTACTAGACAGATAAAAAAAACACAGTACTCTATTACTCGTGACGAACTGTATTTTGGGATGACACATCAAGGTTTTCTAATAATAGAAAAAAGAAGGCAAATGCCAGATGAAAAATCAAGCTTCTCCAGGTTAGATAACTGTTCAAGTACCATCGTTTTTGTTTTCAGTTTTTTAGAAGTTTCTAATTGTATCTCTTTGTCAGCATTGTCCTAATTAAACCATGTCAAAAGTGACTCTCAGACATTTCGACTACAATTTTACTGAGAATCGCTGGGATCACTCATCTCTCAAATTGGAACACTGAAGGATTTATTACAGCTCGTAAGTTTCCCTATATACACATATTTAATATTTCTTTTTAGTTCTCTTCATTGGAAACTTTTATTACTTATTTAGATGTGTAAACATATTTCTTGAGATTAGTGCATTACAAATTGCATTAACTTTCAAGCGTCTTGGTTGTAATGGTGCGAGGCAGTGTTAGGAATCTTTACTCCTCGAGTAAACTGGATTCAGTATTGTAATGTCGAAGAGTAAAAATCTTCCCAAATGTCTCGTGTAGTGGTATGTAAAACGTCGAAAATTCACCCTAATTTGACAAGATATAATGCTATGGCCATAATTTATGAAATTATTTATTTATGTGTCTATTCTTAACTAAGGTCAGTTGGCCTCTATTTTTGAAGCATTATCTACGAAAATGGGAAATCTGAAATATTGTAATTATCATTATGTGCGTAGCCAAAAAGATGGAGACAAATAATTGCACGGCCCAGCAAGGTTAAGGAGGGAACGCCAGTAAATTTTCAGCTACAAATCGAAGATCTGAAAACATGTTTGAGTTAGAGATTCATCTAATTCGCAGAAAGACAACTGTTCACAGAAAAAATACAAGTTTGGTATAGTTACTGTTAAAAAACTGCTTAATTACCACTGACATGTCTGTAGTCTTGTGGATAATCACTGATACGTTGGAGTGATATATAAAATTTTCTATTTTTTATATCATATATAAAGGAGGAGTCTTTTCTGTTAGAGCAGAAAGAAATCGGTTCTGGAAATAGTTGCGAAGTCAGATTTACCACTCAACCAATGTTACCTTAACTTTTTATTTAATTATTTAGACTTACCAAAAATTATTAAAATTGTGAAAAAAATCTACAGCTTTCCCTGGAATATCAGTCACGTTCCTTTGGATAGGCAATATTCACTTGTAAAAATGGCTCATATCTACGTTGATAGCCTTAATATGTTTTCAAGTTTTGATAAGATTTAGAAAAATAACATTCTTTTATGGTGGATCCAATTTGCAAGTCACTTTCACCATCCTGAACAATTTACAATAGAAACTCGGAGTAAATAGTTTTTGAAATAGATCGAATCGCATTTACTTCTGCAACTGATAATTTACACCTACAAGTTGAATCTGCAGATAGTTCAATAATTTCATTATACATTGCAAACATGCACAAAACCTCCAGTAAATGTTAGCGTCAAAAACTAACAAGAATTAGAACTAAATGTTTAATTATTATTGATTTCTTTTGAAGCTTCATTATGATAATCTACTTTTTCATTATTTATCATAAAAGTATTTTTGACTTTTTTACCAAAATATACTACACTGGTGAACAAGAAAATTAACTCGATTTTGCTTCATTTAAGACTGCTGCTTAAATTTAATTTTCAAACAGTGGTATTTTTTTGGTATTATTAGAATGCTAATTTTCTATCCTTTCCAATAATACCAAACACAGTTGAATTTTCAAAAGATTTCACTAATTAAAACGGTTTTATTCCATAGAACTGTTTTTGCTCGCTCAGCAACGTTCCCGTTGCGCGCTAGTCATCCCTATAAAAACACACTCAACTGCATTTTCCTATCATTCCTTTATCGGAACGTGAACTGTCAACATCTCTGCTATTCTTGCTCACTAATTACGTCATTGGAAAATGAATACCACCCCGGAAGAAACGGCACAAGTGACAGTCCTATTTCAAGAAGGACATAGTCAACGTGTAGTCGCTGCGCAACTGCACCTGAACCAGCCGCCTTTAGACGGAGACCAGGATCAGGCAGAAGAAGGTGTACCTCGGAGCGAAACTACCGCTTCGTTGTCAACATAACCATAAGAGATCATCACTTGACCGGTGTTGAGGTCCAACAGAAGCTCCGACAAGTTCGTGGTCGGGCTGTCAGTCATTGGATAGTCAGAAGAGTTAAAAAAGAAATTGACAGCAGCCCATCGACAAGCTCGACTTACATTTGCCCAAAATCATGTCTACTGAATCTTATAGCAATGGCACTTCGTTTTATCCTCTGACGAGTCCTGAATGTGCCTATAAAGCAATGATGAAAGAAGACGAGTCTATAGGAGGCCTGGGGAGTACTATGCGCAGGGCTGCATTACTGAAACTGTCGCCCACGAAGGAAGTTCTGTCATGGTGTAGGAAGGTACCTCACTGGATGCGAAAATCGATTTGGTTTTCGTAACTGATTAGACTCGTAGTGGTGGATTAACTGCTCATCGGTATATCGAGAAGATCCTGCAGGAACATATCGTTTCTTAAGGAGGGTCTGTTGGCAATAGCTTCGTGCTAATGCACAACAATGCGAGGCCACATTAGACTGGCCTAAGTCCGTAATGGAACTTGATATCACATTATTGCATAATAAAACAGTTTATTTTCTGAAAATAATATAAAAATCCAACTGGCGTTAGATAGTTCTGTTAGATTATTGATCATTGTTTAAAGAAAAAATTCTGTAACTGAATGTAAAGCATAAAATTTTGTAGGGGCCAGTTAGACTTGCGAAAATGGCACGATAAATGAAAAGTTTTAAATTTTTTCCAAAGTGAGATAAAACGAACAAAAACAATTGCTAGTATATCCGCCATGGCCGCCTAAGTCTAAGAGTTTAAATCAGTTTTTGCAGGTCACCTGTCAAACAAATATCAATTTGTGATGCATCGTTGGAAAGAGAATTTCAAAGCTAATTGAAATTGATAAAAAAATATACAGGGTTCCAGTAGTTAAAAATATTTCTTAAGTGATAAAAAAGCCTATTAGTATCCCATTCTGGTATCTAAAAATGCAAATATGTAACTTTCAAAATAAAAAAATTACAGGGTGTTACATGTTGGCTGTGTCACCCGGTATATCGTTTACTTTCTTCTCTATTCATGAAAACTTTAATATGCCAAATTCTTAATGATATTGTGAAAGTTAGTCCATGAACAAATTTTCTAAATTTTAGAATTCTAATATTACCATACATTTAACTGATTCATAAGTAGTCAATGCAGTCAGTCAAACAAGAGGGTACGTTAGATAATTAATTGTATTTTAATGTAAATATGCAGAATCCTGGCTTAACCAGAATTTGACATTTTTGGACAAGCAATGAAAATCCAAGGTAAGAGCACGTAATCCGTTTTCCTCTAGAAGATATCGTTGAGGCGCTACAGATTCTCCGTTTGATAAAAATAGCCGACATCTTACAAACTAACAAATGTAATTTTTGTAATCTGTAGGCGGTATTTTATTTCGGATTCAAAATATTGAACAATATATCAATATTCAAATCTGTCTCTTTCAATGTCTTCCCTATCTTAATAGTTTATGTTACGAGTAATATTTGTGCGTAAAACTAGCTTATTTATCAAAAAAGAATGATTTAATGATTCAAGCAATGTTAATAAAATTATATATTATTATCATCTTCCCCTAGATCAATCTAATCCAAAAAACACCGACCAAGTGCAAGTCGGCAATTAGGGTTCCATCCAGTGATTGCTAAAATAAAAAATTTTGTTACGGAGGTATAAAATGATCAGTGACTTAATAAAACACACCGTAAATGAGTTTGCAACAAAGTTTCTTTCGGATTTTTGCTGAAAACTGATGACCTCGAAAAATTTGGTTTTTTTTATATACCATCTAAATTATCAAAGGTAACGCTGATAATTTTCATTCAATCTACACTTTACGGGGAATATTCTAGATTTTTTCAAAAATTTTTGATTAGTATTTTTCGAGATAAGATGGTGCGACGGCGATTTTTAAAAAATATTGTAACATTCATTTTTTCCTAGATTTTAAGATCATTTTACGACACTGTTTTTCTTCCTGCAATTCATATTTTATTACATGTTTATCTTTATTGCAATCATTTCAATTTTTGAGCAGTGTAGCTTAAAAGAGTGATTTAAATTTTTGAACAGTGTGGCTTGGCCGTGTATAACGTGTTGCTGACCTGACTTGTTTGGTTTGCGTTGATTTTGCATCACGGAAGTAAGCCATTTTAAACATTTCACTTTGAAGAAGGGGAAAGGATATATAAACGACCAGATGGAATTTTTAAAGGCTTTTTCCGCCAGAATGCCATAGTGGTGTTTTTTCGGCCAGTAGGCCGTAGTGGCTTATTTCTCCAGCACGCCAGAGTGGTTTTTTTCCCAGTGATGCAGTAGTGTAGAAAAGTTTTTATCACCAAGTGAGTGTCGTTTCTAACTCTCAAGTTTAAGGCCTTTTTCTTTTCTTGAAATATCCTGCTCATCCTCAGGCATTTCGGGTCGAAAGGTGTTTAGCTGCCCAAATGAGACTAGGAAGGTAGTGGCTGAAACAATTTTTAATGAGAATCTCACCAGGACGGGACAAGTAGCTTATGGAAAACCCACGAGGAGAAACCAATCAATAAGTCAGTAGTACACTAGTTTAAATATCTCACTTCCTGTCTATAAGTGTGTTTCCAACGACTACTCAACACGTATAATCCGCGTAGTTGATTTCACAAACTTTTAATATCGTGTTTTATAAAGCCTTTCATTAAAAACTTAACAATCCTAATTTAAAGACTCTATGCAATACTGTACACTCTCAGAGTCTAAGGGTTTTTTTTTAGTAGAAGTAATTTTAAAAGTGTAATAAAGGTGGGAATTTTTATTTTGTTTATATATATATATATATATATATATATATATATATATATATATATATATATATATATATATACCATTCTATATTTAAATTTAGCGTTTCACTGAACTAACCGTTTTATCTTTCAGGACGCAACGGTTGTACCCAATTCAATTTTATTTCAACAACTAAATAACTCTTCAGTATTTTTTCATTTTTTGAGCTGAAGTTAGATTCCTTTTATTGTAAAATGAATGGTGCCTAAAAACTGTACGACCAAGTTTTTAAACAACTACAGAGACTATTTTCAAAAGGCGTACAAAAATTACGTCGATCTCCATGTACTCTACCAGTAAAAAAAAAGAGCTAGCTTATATCTACATTTTTGCTCTATTAGTATTAATATCCACTCAACCATTCTGAAAAATTAAGATATACCTAAGAGGTAAATAACGGCTTCTATTTAATAAATAAAATATTTATTAAAAATAAAGAAAGTTGAGGCTATACAAAATAGCACTCCAACGTGAGGCTATAAAAATGACCCCGCGACAAAAAGACGTTATAATATTACGAAGAACAATTTATTCGATTATTATATTGTATATATTTTTGAACTCGTGTTTTCACAAGCTTTCATTTCACACCCCACTCGATGACCCGGTAGAATATTTTTTCACTTCCGATTTCACCTCTCTTAGGTAAAATTTAACTTTCGAAACTATACAGCTCTCATTATGCCATCAATTCCATGTCAATAGTTTCGGAGAAAATCGAGTGTGACAGACGGACAGACGGACACCGAAGTAATCCCATAAGTGTTCCGTACGGAACACTAATTATGGGTTCTTTTCACACATTGAGTACTTTATTGGTAACAAATTAGAAATCCATATATCTATTTATTCAAAAATTACCTCAATAACAAACCGATCGATCGAAGGATAGTGGAAAATATGTTCTTTTCCCTATTTAAGATTTCCGAATGGAGTTCAATTCTTTAAAGAATTGACCTCTTATATATTTTAAACACATTCTAAGATTTACGTAAAAATGTGTGAATAAATTCCGAAATTTAGTCTGTCGGTTAAAGTAGTTATAAGATTTGGCTCATGTGTGACGTGCAATATCACTTGGGAAATATACTAGTTGTCAGCTATAACATGACATTACTAGAAAAGAAAATATAATATCAGAAAGGACCAAAATAAATAAATGTGATAGAATGGAGCAGCAGGAGTGGGTGTAAAAATAAAAAAACTGTTTTTTCTCCATCCGTAAAAAAATAACAATGTTTGTACAGGGTGATCGAAATTGGACACTTTTAAAGGTAAACCCCTTTATCTAAAGGAGATAGACGAAAACTGATGTCGGTCTCTGGGGTTTAATTTTTATGATAAACTCAATGGTGAAAACCGCATATCGATATTTAGTACCGTTTCAGTGTTTTTCGAAAATCTACATTTTGGAAAAATGTTTGTAATCCTTTTCCTATTGAAAATTCTTAATTTCTGTAGAAACATTCTCAAAGCACTTTTTCATGTGAATTTCAACAGTGTAAGTTACATTTTTTTACAACTAATATTTCAATAGTTATTAACGCAAAAATATATTTTTTAAATGGGATACCCTATATACTTTTCCTTATCTGAATAGAGCTTTAAATTACCATTCTGAAAATATAGCACACTTTATATTTTGCTTAAATTTACTTCAAAATATAAGGGTTTTCAGTTTTTGAAGTGGGCTTGGAGATAGCGGCCATATGGTTTAATTCAATCGTTTACTCGTAGTTGTCAAATTTTACTTCAATATCAGTTATTGAATTGTCAAATAAATCGCAATGAAGTTTGAAAATTACGAGAAATGGGATATGATAGTGTGTTTCATAGAAAACGGCAAGTAATTTGTACTACGAATGGCATCCAGAGAGGCGTCAACCCTTTAAGGATATATTCGCTCGATTGAGACATAACCTTGTTAGTAGTGGCCAGTTTGAAAAGGAACGACCCAAAAATTATGCATCAAACAGGGATAAGAAGTTAGAAGAAATAGTAGTTTTAGGAACTATCGGAAGTAATCTCAACGCTTCAACCCGACAGTTAAAGGAATCCACTGGACAACCAAGAACTAACGTAAGTCGGACTTTGAAGAAGCACAAATTCAGGCCATATAGGACAAGAAAAGTTCAACACCTTAGAGACGGAGATTTTCAACGGCGTATGGATTTTTGCCAGTGGTTTCTGGAGAATTGTAACCATATTCCGAATTTTTATTAAATTGCATTTGGACAGACGAAGCTTATGTAAGCAATGCAGGTATTTTTAACCATTACAATTCTTATTCTTGGGCACAAGAAAATCCTCAGCTGTGTAGCAAAGAAATCAAGGCGGATTTGGACTTAATGTCCAATTTTTAGAGGCAGGGTTGTAGGTCGATTTATTTCCTAAGGAACACTTACCTCTCAGAGATATTTAGAAATTGTAAGGCAGCAAATAGAACCTCTTGTTCATGAACTGCCGTTAATGGACCTTAGAACTATATTTTTTCAATACGACGGGGCACCCCCTCATAACGCTGCAGTTATCAGTAATTTTTTATCGGCCAATTTCGACAATAACTGGATAGCCAACCAAGGTCCGAACCGCTGGCTGGCAAGGTCACTGGATTTAACACCCATGGACTTCTATCTCTGGGGAAGATTGAAAGACCTAATTTTTAAATTGCCACCAAACACCAGACAAGAGTTAGAGGTCACAGTGATGCAAAGTTTTGCAGCTCTCACTCCTCTTGAACTAATCAACTCGGTAAGAAGTGTCCAGAAAAGGTGCCGCCTGTGTGTAAATGAAACTGGTCGACATTTCGAACATCTCTTATAGAAAATTGTTTTGTTTTAGTTTGCTCTACTCGGAATAAATTGTTTTATTGTTGTTTTGTTTTATTTTCTACATACTTTAAAGTACTATAACATTTAGTAAATTTCATTATAGTTATGACTGTTAGAGTTACTTCAGGGAATTTTTTTTTACGATTTGACTGCTATCGGTAAACAATTGATATTGCCGCTCTGTCCAAAGCCTACTTCACAAAACTCGCGAAAAAACTGAAAACTTTTATATTTAGAAGTAGATTTAAGCAAAATATGAAGTGTGCTATATTTTTAGAATGGTAATTTAAAGCTCTATTCGGATATAGAAGGTATCCCATTTAAAAAATATAATTTTGCGTTAATAACTACTAAAATATTAGTTGTAAAAAAATGTAACTCACACTG
>CM032453.1:48554937-48669937 GCA_019049505.1 Pachyrhynchus sulphureomaculatus | reverse complement strand
CACGAAAATGAAAAGCCAAAAGCGAAAGATTGTGATGTTTATAGACAATTATCCTGCACATCCAGTTACTGTAAGTAAAAAAATTAAGGAATATTGAATTGATCTTTTTTCCACCAAATATGACCTCCAAATTGCAACCTATGGACCAGGGTATTATAAAAAACATAAAACATCATTACCGAAACAGAATTGTTCACAAAATTGTTAATGCGATTGATAACAACCTTCCAGTCCAAAAATTGATTACCCTTAAAGAGTGTATAACAGAAGTCACTAAAGTATGGAGTGAAAATGTTTCTCAGAAAACTATCAAAAACTGCTTTTCTAAAGCAGGTTTTACTGAAAAAATTGACGAATGGGAAGAAGAAGACGAAATGGATCTCGCTACCTAAAAAGGCAATGGGGTATTCTACAAAAAACTGCTACCGTCGACGCAAATTTTTTACTTGATGATTTCTTAGAAATCGACAATGATGTTGGCACGACAGATCTCCCAACTGACCAAGACATAATTGACGATATAAAAAGTATAAAAGATCATGAAGAAGAAACTGAAACCGGAGAATGTCCTGCTAAATTTAGTGAAAATGAAATAAGAAATGCATTTGACATTGTGCGAGCTACTCTCAGGGGCCAGGAAAGTGTACCTGATCAAATCTTTATGCATTTCAATAAATGCGAGAATTTTGTTGAGCAACAATTATTTTTCAAAAGTAATGTTCAAAAGAAAATAACTGATTATTTTTCCTAGTACGTATGTACGTAGTATGTACATATGTATTAACAGATTTTGTATTATTCTTTTTATTTCGTATGTAGTACATACATACATAAAGTCCGTACGTTATATCTTTACACGTGCGTCATAGTTTTCAGGCAATATCCCAGACGACTATTATATTTTTTGTCTCTTTTTACCAATACCTACGATTTATTGGTGAAAAGAGACAAATAATATAATATTCGTCTGTTATATGGCCTGAAAACTATGACGCACGGGTAAAGATATAAGGTACGGACTTTGTGTATGTATTTAGCCCTGTACATGCTATGAACTATTTAAACTTTCAAATGTTTAATAAAATCTTTTCTAATAATTCAATTTTGCAATTTTTTTTGTTGCTTGTACCTTATAAAATACAAGTAAATGATTACCAATATAAAATACATACAATACATAAAACATACATAAAAACTTTCTATAGTGAAATTTCGGTCAACATTTTGGTCTTTCACTATATAGAGTGTCAACTGTGTATATATATATATATATATATATATATATATATATATATATATATATATATATATATATATATATATATATAAACGGCATAATAATAACCAATAAAAAAGAAGTCACTAAAGTAATAGAGAAATTCTATACTACTCTTTACTTATCAACAACGCCGAAACCGGGAGTAAGAACTAAGGTAAAATTTTTGTCTTTTCCTGGTTTTAATATCACTCACGTACGTCCTTTAGGCATAGGGGTAGTTTTTACAAATCTTCTAGTTCTATCTTAGCGGTTGGAACCTTATCCCTCTTTATCTTCCCTCCCTAGAGCTACGAGAGCCTGAAAATTGCTCCCAGTTAATAGATCTTATGACATCCCTCCATCAAAGGGGTTAGGTTTTACTCTGCATAGTGAGTTTTAACGTCATTTAGAGGACTGACTGATTGTCGCGTCGTATCAGAGGTATACTTGGCATAATGAGCTTCATAAATGTATTTTTTCTGAATTCAAATAGTACAGTCATTTGAGCGCAGGGATAATTTTTACGACCCTTTACTGGTAGATTTTAGTTTTGTGTCGGCGGTTGGAACGAATTGGCTCTGTATTTGTCCATCCTGCCTGAGACTACGAAAACCTGTATTTTTTTTCCCAGATGCTAGAACTTCTAAGATCGATCAATCCCAGGGGACAGTTTCCCCCTCCTAGGGAGGATTTTCGACCTTATTAGGAAGATGATCTAGTTGTCTTGAATGTTTGGCGCAATGAGATAAAATTACTTGATCCTTTCCGAATTTCAGTAACATCCCTGTGTATCATTAGAGTGTAGGGGTAGTTTCAAGCGAATTTACTCCATATTTGTTCACCCTGCCTAAAACTATAAATGTTTATGTTATTGAAACTTATGAGATACCTCCGCAGTTGGGGGTGGTTTTTACACCCTATAGGGATGAGTCTCAACTCTCTAAGAGTTATATCTGGTTGTCACACCAGATTCAGATATTTTGTCCTAAGAGCTACAAGAATTTGTTTTTTGTACATATTATTTAAACTCACTTGCATTATTTCAGTTTTAGCGGAACTATTCATCCCCCTGAAGGGTGAATTTTGGTTTAACTAAAAGAAATTGCTAGTTGTGGTTTGAATGCAGATTCTCTTCTCCAGACTATAAAATATCTACCATTTTTCACACTTCATTAAGAGTCATTAAATCATTACTATAGTTTTATCCCATTTCAAGGGATGTTTTTAGCCAAAAAAAAATGATACTATAAATCCTTTTTAAAATACGGATTTGAATTTAGCGTCGAAAAATACACTAGATCCACGTATTTTGGTTCGTGGTAATAAATTTTCTTTTTTGTATGGCTGTGTAATAAAGAGCTACATATAGCTAAACTAGATTGGAAAATTTATAGTAGTGAATGAACCCAGAAAAATACAGATGAGTACTAAAAATGGCATTGGAACCATCTTTTAATAAATTATTGGGCAACACCAAATGGTCTCACTGTCTAGCCAGCCCATTCACCACATCATATACCGGCAGTAACCACGGTACGATTGCGACACAATGTAATAAAGCTTCAGGATTGGCCTCTTGCGTTCCCAGATCTCAAACCCATTAAGCAACTATGGTCGATTGTGAAGGACAATTTTAAGAAACACTCTAATATACTAAAAAAAATCTTTGATTGATCTATGAATACATATTGATTAAATGAAGCCAAAAAGTAATGACGATTTTCAAAACATACCAATACATTGCCTAGGACCCTCGCCAAAAGGTAACCAGGTAAAGCTATGTCTGGATGCCTTTTGATCCTCATTAAATCTCTCTGGATCGAACTTGTCTGGTTCTGGATAATGCTCTGGATCTCGATGAAGTCCCAAAACTGAAAATTGTACTCTTCTGCCTTTTTCTATAACATGGTCTGTTCCAGGTATTTTATAGGGTTTTGTACACTGCCTCATAATTACAGGAAATGGAGGATATTTTCGAAGAGATTCTGAAAAATCAATTTAATATTATTTAATCAAATTAATCTATTTTTTTTGCATGAATATAGATAGCTGTTCAATCTTCCCAAAACACAACATATCTTTTATATCCAATGACGTTGATAGAGGAAGGATTTTTTATGGGTCTAGCACACGTGCTGCAGGGAAGACCCTAAAGCGCTACAGGAGCGACATGTGTGCGGAAAAAGCGTTTCACGTTTTTCTTGAATCGCTGTAAATTGTACTCGGTGGGAAATACTGTTCTGGGCAAATTATTCCAAAGGGATGATGTTCTCCATATAAAAAACTGTTTGAAAAGCGTTGGACGAGGATTAACAAGCTGAACTTCATACGGATGTGAAGTATTAGCGCGACGTGTATTTCTAACATGCATTGCTCTGGGAGGAATTATGCGGGCTACATCCTTCGAACACTTTCCATGAAAATACTTCTAGAATAAGTTCAAGTCGCCAACCATTCTTCGATGTTCCAGCAAATGAAGGCCGCCGGTCACTCTCGGGTCTCCAGTCAGACGAACAGCTCTTCTCTGAATACAGTCCAACAAATGCAGTGTATGTCTGGAAGCGGAGCCCCAAACATGGGAGCAGTATTCCATAGTTGGTTGAATCTGAGCTTTTTAAAGAATTAACAGTTATTGTGGAGTGGAGTGTAAAGCTTTCTGGTTCGAAATAATATTCCCAACTTTTGAGAAGCTCTCCCTGCTATGCCTGCAACATGTTCATGCCAGTACATATTTGCTCCCAAATTAACGCCCAACAAATTGAGTGACGATGTTAGAGGAACGGAGTGCCCCGACAGGCTATGTCGGGTTCAGCAACGTTAACTTTTTTAGAAAAAATTGCCGCCTGGGTTTTTGTAGCGTTAAATTCCACTTGGTTACTGTCATCCCAAGATAGAATTTCTTCCAGGTCTTTGTTAAGTTGAGTGACTTCCTGCAGTCTACGGATATTCGTCTAAGCAGCCGATGTCCGAGCGTTCAAAATGAATGAAGAGATAAGCGTACTGTCAACTGCAAAGCTGTAGATTGGGTTCCCGGTCTTTTCCAGCAGATCGTTAATGTAAATGAAAAAGAGAGTAGGTATGGAACTTCGGGGCACACCGGCGTTGATAGTGTAGGTGTTAGAAAGAAATCCGTCGACTGCCACTCGTAAAGAACGCTCTCTGGGGAAACATGAGAGCCACAAACAGAACTTTTCAGATATACCAGAAGAGTGGAGCTTAGCCAACAGTCCATTGTGTCAAACACGATCGAATGCCTTGAATATGTCAAGAGCAACAGCTTGAGATTCTCCAAAGTGTTCAATTGCGTTGTTCCAAACATGTGTTACATAAGTCAGAAGATCTCCTGTTGATCTATGCTAACAAAAGCCAAGCTAATAATGTTGAATCCTTCAAGATATTTTAGAAGATGCTGATTGATAGCCTTTTCCATGACTTTCGATATTATTGAAAGCAGTACGACTGGTCGGTAGTTTTTTGCCAAGGTCTTCTTGCCTTTTTTAGGTATCAGTTAAACTGTGGCACATTTCCAGCAGGAAGGAAATATTCCCTTGCTGTAGGATAGGTTGAAAAGTCTACAGAAAACTGGTGATAGTTCCCTTGCACAGTTTTTGAGAACTACGGCAGGCATTCCGTCAGCTCCAGAAGCTTTTTTAGTGTCTAGCTTCATTAAAATAACAATATCGGGCATCCTTGACTGCACTATGGGAATAGTAGTTGGTGTTTTTCCTTGGAAATCGACAATAAAATGTGAAGCAAGGAGTTCGGCCAACAAATTCGCTTTCTCAACAGGTGTTATTGCAATAGAATTATCTGGCCATGTGAGTGGTGGTATGGTGGATCTGGTGAAATTTTGACTTAGCGACTGACCAAGAGGACCTGGAATTGTGTTTCTAATTCTTTGATTGTGTGCCTTCTTGGTTTCGTCGATAATTTCTTTGCATCTGTCCGGGCACGAGCAAAGGTGTTACGATTTATAGTGTTAGGATTTTCACGTCATTGTCGGTAGGCAAGATGTTTAGAAGCAACAGCTTCTTTGCATTTTCAGTCAAACCATGGCTTGTCGTTGGAAGGTCATTTCTTCGAAAAAGGAATGTAAGCATCTATACCAGCCAAAATAACATAGGAAACCTCCCTGGTGCAGTCAGATGGGTCGTCGGATCAAAAACAAACGTCTAACCAAGAGAAAGTTCGAAAATATTCCATAAGATCTTCCCATTAGGAGATTTGTATTGCCAAATTTTGCGGGGTTTAGGCACCTCTCTGTCACTGATTTTTAGGACACTCCATGTTGAAAGCAGTTTATGGTTGGAAGAACCTAACGGCTGATTTACGGTGACCGTGTAAATCTCCGGATTGGTGGTCAAAAACAAATCTAGAAGACTGTCGAACTCTCTGTCTCGATCAGGGATCCGTGTTGGTTCGTCAATAAGCTGAGTTAAGCCACAACTAATTGAGAATGATTCAGCATCACGACCCTGTTCGTCGGTAGTATTTGAATATTCAAGCCAGGTGATGTTGTGGACATTAAAGTCGCACAGGATGGCAAATTCGGCGTTTGGATAGTTAACTTGTGAATGATCGATGGTGTCTGCAAAAGAAGCGAAAAGTGTTCTAAAGTTAGTATCACTTGGTGGTCGATAGAGGATGCAGATAAACCTTGTGGTTTGTTTAGTCGTATTTTTTAACTACATAACGTCAAAGTTTGGTGGCTCCAGAGCCTCTTCTCGTTAGCATGAGAGGTCAATTCTGACAAAAAGACAGATTCGCGTAAATCGGGAATAGAAGTCATAACCAGGATAAGGATAGTTGGCTGTGCTGGTCGATGAATTGACCTTGGTTTCACAGATTGCAAGTGTTGGTGCACTGAATTTATGTTCGAGTTTAAATATCGTATGTTACAAGAATCTATTTTAAAATTATGATCTCTGCATGTCGACGCCCCAGAATCAGTCCCCACCCGGAGACCCGAACGGGGGGATATTTTATCCCCGGAATTTTTTGTATCCAGATGCTTCATCATGCTATTTGGTCCCACAGTTCAGGACGTCGGCAGAGCCCCGAAATGTTAAGCAACTTCACTCATCCTAAGCTGATGCAATGGTATCGCACCGGGTGATGCTGGTGGGATCTGGGCATATACCATCTAGGATTTGAACAATATGATGTTATAGATCGAAAATTCAGTCTAGAACTTCGCTGATGACAGAGCGTTGGTGTCCTTGTTGTGCTTGAATGCCTTTGTTACAATTATCTGTAGTTGGTACAAATTTTTACAACTTAGTATACACTTGCAACAAACTGGCTTGTAAGTGACGGTAATCAAGTGGAATTAAGTGTCCTTCTACAGAAACTACTCTGCCTCGCCACTATGTGGCGCTTCATAGTTGTTGCCACAGTCGTCCATCTGAATGGTCAGAAACTAAGTAGTAATGATTTTAAATAGTACTTTGGCTACCAGCGACTGTAAGAATTTGGTAGCAATCACTAGGAAGAGGAATTTTTAATATGTATAATAGAAAGGAGAATCCGACTGACGATACAAATCAAGAAATAAATTTAAAAAGAAAACTCAGTTGTGTGCCCCGGGGAATCCAGGGGAGACATATATACTTTTAGTAAAATATCTGTTGAACCTTTATCCAGGTAATATGCGCGTATCTTGATTCTAACTAAAGAATAATAAGATTATCTTGTCTGTCGAACACCTTGGCGAGGTCGGTCTAAATTAGACTGCGTCAATAATTACCAAAAATAATCAATTCCAGATATTTCATTTCCATTATGGCATCGTAGGTAATCTTGTTGTCGTGTTTTTCCCAGAACAATATTTATTTCTTTTCTTAATTTTTCCTGTATGTCTGGATTTGCTGCTAACTCAAACAAAGCAAATGTGATTGCGCTGGAGGATGATTCTAGTCTGAAAAAAAAAAGATTACTAACTTAAAATAATTTAGAGCTTATAGAAATTACTTAAAAAAGTAGTTTAATTACAATTACCGATTACTTTCAAAAGCTAATCGAAAATTAAATTCCTTTTACCGCAATTACCTTAGTAAGTTGTCAGAGTCTTTACTCTGAGCTTTCTCTTTACAAGGGACCAAACGTTTTCAATAGGGTTGGTATCCGGCGATTGTGACGGCAACTCTAGTATCTTATCGTGGACCCAAGCGAACCGCTTCGCGAAAATCACGTCGCGAAGCGGTTCGCTTCGGAATTTGACATCATGAGCACAAAGATGTTGTCGAATAGTCTCATGGAACACATCCAAACCCGATTGCCTTAATTTTGCCGTTCCTTGACGCAGCGTCAATTTCAGATCCTGTGAATACAAAGACGCGATTCGTTTAGACACGATTCACTTTTCAACTTTCGAAGTGACTTTGCCTATCGAGTCACGCTTTGGCAAGTTATCGTCATTTTTCGTCTCGTTCAAATGATTTACTCATTTCTTCACCAACGAGATCGACTTATAAATATAATTAGCCGCCGCGGAATGTGTCATTTTAAGACCTTTTGAATGGGAACAAAGAAAGACTGTAGACTTTTTGACCTATCCTACAGAAAGGGAATATTTCCGTCCTGCTGTAAATGTGCCACGGTTCAGCCGATACCTAAAAAAGGCAAGAAGACCTTGCCAAATAACTACCGACCAGTCGCAATGCTTTCAATAATATCGAAAGTCATGGAAATGGTTATCAATCAGCATCTTCTAAAATATCTTGAAGGATTCAACATTATTAGCGATCACCAATATGGTTTTCGTAAACATAGATCGAATTCGAAGAAAGTGATGAAACTGAACAAATTCAATTCTAGTAATTCTTAATTTTGTACATACCAAATAAATGAATATTTTTATGTAATCTTTTTATTATTAAAATTAATGTTTCTTACTACTATTTTTCAATATTATCCCTACGGAAATATATTCGGAACATACAGTCGGTCAACTCGAGTAGTTGCTCTTGACAAATCCAAGGCATTCGACCGTGTTTGGCACGATGGACTGTTGGCTAAGCTACGCTCTTGTGGTATGTCTGAAAGGTTCTATTTGTGGCTCTCATGTTTCCTCAAAGAGCGTTCTTTACGAGTGGCGGTCAACGGATTTCTTTCTAATACCTTCACTATCAACGCCGGTGTGCCCCAGGGCTCTATACTGTCTCCTACTCTCTTTCTCATTTACATTAACGATCTGCAGGAAAAGATCGGGCATCCAATCTACAGCTTTGCAGATGACAGTACGCTTGTCTCTTTATTCACCTTAAATGCTCGGACATCGGCCTGCTCAGGCGAATATCCTCAAACAGCAGGAGGTCCCTCAACTTAACAAAGACCTGGAAGAAATCCTATCTTGGGGTGACAGTAACCAAGTGGAATTTAACGCTACAAAAACCCAGGCGGCAGTTTTTTCTAAAAAAGTTAATGTTGCTGAACCCGACATAGTTATGTCAGGGCACTCCATTCCTCTAGCTTCGTCGCTCAATTTGTTGGACGTTAGTTTGGGAGCAAATATGTCCTGGCATGAACATGTTGCAGGCATAGCAAGGAGAGCTTCTCAAAATTTGGGAATATTCTTTCGAAATAGAAAGCTTTACACCCCACAACAACTGTTAATTCTTTACAAAGCTCAAATTCGACCAACTATGAAATACTGCTCCCACGTTTAGGGCTCCGCTCCCAAACATACACTGCATTTGTTGAATTCTGTTCAGAGAAGAGCTGTCCGTTTGATTGGAGACCCAGAACTGACCGGCGACCTTGATTCGCTGGAACATCGAAGAACGGTTGGCTACTTGAGTCTGTTCTACAAGTATTTTCATGGAAAGTGTTCGAAGGATGTAGGCAGGGTTAATTCCTCCCAAAGCAGTGCATGTTAGAAATACACGTCGCGCTGGTGCTTCACATCCGTATGAGGTTCAGCTTGTTACTCTGCGTACAACGCTTTTCAAGCAGTCTTTTATATGGAGAACGTCATCCCTTTGGAATAATTTGCCCAGCGCTGTGTTTCCCACTGAGTGCAACTTGCAGCGATTCAAGAACAACGTGAATCGCTTTTTCCGTACATGTGTCTCTCCTGGAGCGCTTTAGGGACTTCCCTGCAGCACGTGTGCTAGATCCATAAAAAAAAAATAGTAATTATTTTAAAGTCAGTCAATAAGTTTTGAAAGTGGAATCAAAATATCCATCTACAGATGCTAGCACCACATCATTTGTTGAAAAACTTCCCACGTAGAAATATTTTGAGTTTTGGGAACAGATGGAAGTCAAACGTAATCCGACCAGTTTTGCCGTTGGCCAAGCACTTCTGTATGCAGGTGCATTGTCATGATGGAAGATAATTTTTTTCTTCTGCAAATCGGGCCTTTTTTCTCATGAATTTTCTCATCCAGCTAATCCAAAAGATTGCAGTGTTAGCCTCCTGTGATTGTTTTACCGGTTTGATTATAATGAATTAATAAAATTCCTTTTGCACACCAGAAAGCTGAAAGATACCACAATTTTTTTGGATGACTTTGACCACTTTGGCAGCTTTGAAGCTGAGCAACCGTCCACTGTGCAGTGCGTTGCCACAGTTCAGAATCCTACTGGTAAATCCAAATCTCATCCATAAATACAAATCGACGCACAAAATCAGTTCTATTCTTCATGAAACGAGCCAAATATTGTTTAGAAAGTTTCTCTAGAGTGCGTTTTTGTTCCGATGTTAGCAAATGCGGCACCCATCTTGTGAATATCTTTTTCATACCCAAAACATTAGTTAAGATTCCATGTACTGATCCATCTAATATGCCTATAGCCTCAGCTAAATCATCCATGGTTAATAGACGGTCCTCCATTACCATATCTTGTACTTGCACAATAATTTCTTCAGTTGTTGCAGTTTTTGGACTTCCTGAACGTGGATCATCATTGACGCTTGTACGACCACGTTTAAACTCTAAAGTTCATTTATGAACAGTTGGAAATAAAGGAGCAGACTCTTTTAACACTTTGGTTAACTTTGCATGGATTTCAGTTGCCGATAAACCTTCCAAAATAAAGAATTTTAGCACTGCACAACATTAGATTTTTTTGATTTTTAACAAATACTCAAACACGTCTACTTTAACCAGCTGATAAACAAGGAATGACTTGACGCTGTGTCTCTTTATAATTCGCTTGATCAGGAGTTGAACTTGTGCAATAACAATAGTTTGCGCTCGAGATATAAGGCTCGCTTGCTAGGTCTACCGCACGTGTAGTGATATACCACGGATTGCAGAATTTTTCTGCATCCGTATGAGCTTCAGCTTGTTACTCCGCGTACAACGCTTTTCAAACAGTCTTTTATATGGAGAACATCATCCCTTTGGAATAATTTGCCCAGCGCTGTGTTTCCCACCGAGTACAATTTACAGCGATTCAAGAACAACGTGAATCGCTTTTTCCGCACACATGCCGCTCCTGGAGCGCTTTAGGGACTCCCCTGCAGCACATGTGCTAGACCCATAAAAAAAAGGCTGCCTCGAACCGATGCGCAAACAAGTGACTCGTTTTGGATTTTACATAATTTCGACGAAAGTTCGGAATCGAGTGATACTTTTACTAAAATGCATCGTAGACAAAGGTTCCCTGTACCGATTTTTTGTTGAATCGCTATAATCGTATTTACCAAAAATAAATTATCGCGGACACGTTCTTACTTAACAGACTGTACTTATAGATTATGTTCCAGTTGCAAGCATTCTTCGATATTCTGATGAGGTGAATAGCTTCTTTCTGATTTGAATCTAACAAATGCAGTTTATTTTCATGTCAATATGTATTTGTTCTCAAATTAACGCCCAGCAAATTCAATGACAAGGTTAGAGGACTTCGGACATAACTATGTTGTGAGTTTACAACGTTATGTTTTAAAAGAGAAAGGCGGTCACAGCGTAGTGGTTAACGTGCCTGACTTTTACGCCAGAAACCCAAGTTCAAATCCCGGTACGGAAAAAATCGACTCTCTCGGGAAGGCAATGGCAAACCAACCGTAGTATCATGCCCAGTAAAGCCATCTCACGTTGGCCGTTCGGAACTGGTATTAAACTGTAACTGAATTTTTGCAGCCTACACTACTTTGTTACTGTCACCCCAATAGAAATTATTTTAGATATATATCAAGCTGAACAACTTCCTGGTTTCTGCGGATATTTGCATGGGTACCTAATATTCTACTGTTTAAGGTAAATGATCAATGAAATCATCGGCAAAGGTTATATATATATATATATATATATATATATATATATATATATATATATATATATATATATATATACAGTGAAACCTCTCATAACGGACAACTCCATTAGGCGGACACTATTTGATAGTCCGGAATGAAGTATAGAGAATTCAATAAGATATAATCTCTCTTGAGCGAACTCTCTCTTGGGCGGACGCGGACACAATATTTAAATACAAAACTTGTAAAATTCTCTCTTAAACGGACACAAAATTAAAAATGTTGCAACGCTGCACTATTAGCCAGCGCGGCGACAAAAATTCTGGGGACTTCCCCATTGTATGTATGTGATTCCCCGCGAGCATTAACTAATACATAACACCTCGTTTTTATGGTCAGTTGAGTTAGTTCGTTGATTTGTCTTGTATGTATTGTTTTTTTTTTAAATAGAGACAAACATGTCTGAAAAGCGTCGTGTCTTAAGTCTTAAAGAAAAAATTGATATTTTGGAAATTTATAATAGAGAGGAACTTAGTGTTAGAGTTTTGGCCAAACGTTTTAAAATAGGAAAGACACAGGCAGCAGGAATTATTAAAAATAAAGGCTAGTTATTAAAAAAATTTCACTCCAATGTTAATTCAGGTGTAAAACGAAGTTCTAGGACCAATAATTCAAGCCAAAGCAAAAGAGATCGCAGATAGTCTGGAATGCGATAATTTCAGTGCGTCATCTGGGTGGCTGGAAAAATTTCGGAAAAGACATAACATCGCTTTTAAAGCCATATCTGGAGAAGCTGGAAGTGTTATTATGGAAGATGTGGACAACTTTAAACAAAAAATATCTTCATTGGTAAAAGGTTATTTGCCAAAAAATATTTTTAACGTGGACAAGACAGGTTTATTTTTTCGAGCTTTACCTGACAAGACGTTAGCACTTAAACGTGAGAAATGTGTGGGTGGAAAATTATCCAGAGAAAGAGTCACCATTATGCATTGCTTAAATCTGGCAGGAGATAAAGAAAAATGATTGGTTATTGGTAAGTTAAAACATCGAAAGGCTTTTAAAAACATTAGTGCGAATCAGCTGCCTGTTATGTGGAAATGTAATAAGAAAGCTTGGATGACATCTGCTATAATGGAAGAATGGTTGCAAAATTTTTATTTAAGAATGAGTAAAGAAAACAGAAAAATTTTGCTATTGGATTGGATAATGCAGCCTCTCATCCTAAAGACATTCAGTTAAAAAACATTCAACTTATTTTTCTACCGCCCAATTGCACATCAGTTATTCAACCGCTAGACCAAGGCATAATACATAATATTTATAGATTCTGCTGATAACCTTCAAGGTCTTACTAAAGCAGTTAATGTTCTAGATGCTATTTATTTTATAAATGCTGCATGGAAGAAAGTTACGGAAACAGCAATAAAAAATTGCTTTCAAAAGGCAGGAATTACGTTAAATGATGGTGATAACCATAATCTGGAAAATGATGACTTTTCAGGAGAAGGTAACTTACCTTTGTCAGTTTTATCGGAAATATGGCGAAATGCAGAAGCAATAGGCCTTAAAAAAAATGATTTAAGTGAATTCAATACCATCGATAATAACTTATTAGTAGATGATATAGACGACACCTCTTTTAACAAAATTGTAAAAAAAGGCGACAACGTGGCTTTGGTTGAGTCTGACGAATCCGATGAAGAAATAACTATAACCGATCAATCCAATATTATTATAAGTTATCAGCAGGCCATTGATATGGTGAAAACGATTCAAGAATTTGCCAAAATTAAAGGAGATTCAACAGCAATACAGATGTTATCTGACTTCGAATTACATTTTCAAGAAAACATACTTAAAACTAACACGCGTCAAACTACTATAATTGATTTTTTCAAGCCTACTTAAGTTATATTTTTTTATGTGTTTAATTTTTTGATTTATAACTACATACTTACGTACTAATGTGTATGAGAAAACAATAAAAACCTGCCCTATTATGTATTATGTAAATAAAAAATATGTATGTATTTTTCATTTTTCCGATACGCGGACACCTCCCTTAGGCGGACATATTTTAATAGTCCCGAAGGTGTTCGCTCAAGAGAGCTTTCACTGTATATATATATATATATATATATATATATATATATATATATATATATATATATATATATATATATACATACTAGCCGTGCCCGCGGCTCCGCTCGCGTGGACTTGATTTACCTTTATCGTCACTGCTTATTCGTTATATTTATATTATTATATATAGCTCGAGGGGCCTTAGGGGCCCATTGTTTAGTTGCATACTTGTCTCCACTTCTTTTGGTCTCCTGTTAGCTTTTCCCAGTGCGGGATTCCCATCAACTCCAGATCTTGCTTTACGGCCTGAATCCATCTAGATAGAGGTCTACCCTTGCCTCTTCTTCCAACCACTCCTCTTATTAGGGCTTGCTTTGCCTGTCTTTCTTCCTTCATCCTTGCCACGTGTCCCAACCATCTTAATCGCTGGCTTCTTATGATTTGGCTTATAAGAGGTTTTATATAGGCATTTTAATTCGTAGTTTCTCGACAGTCTCTCTTCTTTCCTACCTTCATAGATTCTTCTCAAAGCTTTCCTTTCCCACACCTCCAACGTCTCCTTTTCTCTTGCATTCAGTTTCCACGTTTCGCATCCATATGTCACCGTAGCTCTGACAACTGTCACATATATGTTTTCTTTTGCTTTTCTTGATACATTCTTTGATTTCAATATTGGATTCATTGCCTCCAAACATATCTGTCCTTTCGCTATTCTTTCTTGTATCTCCGTCCTTTCTTGTCCACTTTCTGTTATTGTTACTCCCAGATAAAAAAAATCTTTGTCTACGTTTTTAAAACGTTATCTAAACTTTTGTTGTTTTTATTATCCTTCTTCTTTGTAATTTCCATGTATTTTGTTTTTCCTCATTTATCTTTAGTCCTCTCATCCTTCCCCTTTCTTCTATCCTACTTATGGCTTTTTTGAGGTTCTCTTTTGCTCTTGCAATCACTGCTACATCATCCGCATAGGCCAAGCATTGGCAAGTTTGTTGGTATATCGTTCCATTTGTTTTTATTTCTGACTCCCGGATAATCTTTTCTCTCGAAATTAAATAGACATGTCGACAATGGATCCCCCTGTATTAATCCTCTCTTCACCTTAAACTTGTCTGATACTTTGCCCTCAACCAACACTCTATTTTCTGTGTCATTCAGGGTCATCCTCATCATGCGAATCTTGTAGAGTCTTTCTCTATTTACAAAGTCATATGCTTCTCTAAAATCCACAAAGACCAAGTGTAGTGTTCTAAGGTATTATCTTGGATTTGCTTAACTGAAAATATCTGGTCTGTAACCGAACTATTTCTGCTCAATCCACACTGGTACTCTCCCAGAATAGACTCGGCTTTCTCTTCTAGTCTGTTTTTGATAGTCACCACTACTATCTTGTACACGACATCCAGTAAGGCTATTGGTATATAATTAGCACATATAGTTTTTTTTCTCCTTTTTTGTATATTGGACAAATGAGCGACTCTCTCCAGCTCACTGGCATCTTTTCTGTTTCCCATATTTCTTGCACCAACCGGCATATTTCATTTTCCAGATTTACTTCTTCAGCTTTTATCATTTCTAGTGTTATACAATTTCCACCCGGGGCCTTATTTTTTTTTGGGTTCTGAGTATTTCTCTTATTTTTTCCCTCCTGTCCTTCAGTTAATTTTGCTTCCTATTTCTCATTCAACTCCCCATTTTTATCTCCATTTAATATTTCTTTAAAGTATTCCGCCCATCTATTCAGTCTTTCTGTTAAGCTTACTGCTAAACTTCCATCTTTTTTCCCACATATTAGCATTTTGTCTCTGTTTATTCCCTTTATATTTTATAAAAAAAAAAAAATGTAAGTCGGATAAGTGGTTCTTGAGTGCTAAGCGCACTAATGGCCAGACAGACAGAGAGAGAGACGTTACGTTTTATATAAATTATAGATTTTTTTTGGTATATATTAAATTAAGAATTAAAAAAAAACACGTAAATCGGATGAGTGGTTCTCGAATGATAAGCATACTAACGGACAGACAGACAGAGAGACGTTGCGTTGTATATATATTATATAGATTATTATTATTATTATTATATAACCTGGCCAGAGAACATATGTGTGAATTTAAAAGAAACACGTAAATCGGATAAATGGTTCTCGAGTGATAAGAGTCCTAACGGACAGACAGACAGACAAACAGACAGAGATACGATGTATTTTATATATATTATAGATGTAATAAAATATATATCTATAACCTGGTCAGAGAACATATGTATAATTTTAAAAAATCACGTAAATCGAATAAGTGGTTCTTGAGGGATAAGTGCACTAACGGAGAGACAGACAGACAGAGAGACGTTGCATTTTATGTACATTATAGGTATAGATTATTATTATTATTATATAACCTGGCCAAAAAATATATGCATGAATTTAAAAAAAGACACGTAAATCGGATAAATGGTTCTCAAGTGATAAACGCACTAATGGACAGGCAGACAGACAGAGAGACATTGCATTTTATATATATTATAGATTATAGATTATAGATATTCTCTGCTACATAATGTTGTTCCATATTTAATGGTTTAAGCTGTGTATTGCAAGGGAATGCGCTAGCGGCAAACTTTTTTCCGACTTCATTCACTATTATCGTCACTGCCCATTTCTTATGCTACCTATCGTAATAAAATATAGCCTATAACCTGGCCAGAGAACATATGTATGTTTTAAAAAAAAAAAGTACGTAAATCGGATAAGTGGTTCTTCAGTGATAAGCGCACTAACGGACAGACAGACAGACAGACAGACAGAGAGACGTTGCATTTTATATATATTATAGATTATATAGATTGCATTCCTACTTCTTTCCGGTAATGTAAAGAAGAAAGGTAGAAAAAAATATATCAAGTCTTTGGGTCCAGTGGCGTTGATAGCGAAGGTATTAGAAAGAAATCCATCAACTGCCTCTCATAAAGGACACCCTCTTAGAAAATAGGATCGCCATAAAGGAGACCTTTCAGACATACCATAAAAGCGTAGTTTAGTTAACAATCCGTGTATATCGATGCAATACGACTCGTAGCTAGTTGTTTGGAAACTTCTTTTTGCTTTTTTGAATATCTGCTCAGCTCTTGCGTATTTCGAGTAAGAGGAAGATATATCTTATCTTTCCTGTAGGATAGGTTGAAAAGTCTACATGAAATTGGAGTCTGATCCCTCGCGTATTTTTTTGAGTACTGTGGCAGCTCAGTCTTCATGAATGGTGTTTGGCTGCACTAAATATGTTTTGTGACATGCTAATTTAATTAGTAGTGTTTCAAAAACCTACCACTTCCTAACAATATAATTACTTCTGTAATAACTAAATTGCCTTTATGACAATTGGATTCTGTTAATAGAAATTCAATTATTTTCATAGTAATTCAGTTACCCTATAGCAATTGAATTTTCCTACAGTCATTCAATTATTTATTATTAACCAATTAATTTGCACTATTTCTTTCAATGTACTATAGTTCAATTACTCATCCTCCCTAAGTAAATAACAAATTGCATAAAAAATGTATTTTATCTCCGCTTCTCTTCGACCTCTAGTCAGAGGCTGTTTTCAAAGAAGCTCTAGCCCAGATTACAACCTAAGATATGCAGACGACACCGTTATTATGGCTGGAAATCTACCTGATCTTCAGAGCATGATGAATCTCATAGTTCGTCGGCTTGAGTATTGTGGACTACATATAAATATAACAAAGATTGGTTGCATTTTCAAAATCAAACGCCGATTCGAATCTTATTATTAATAGATAGATAATTCAGCAGGTTTTTGTCTTTTAAATACATGGGAACACTAATTTATAGCTAGTGTAATCTAAAAATAGAGATGAGATCGATAATGGAGCAGGCCCGTGGGTTCTTCATGAACAAGAAATATCTTTTCACTTCATCTGATCTATGTAAATCTGCATATTATACAAGTGTACATGCCAACATCATTCTCTGATGATGAAGCAATTGAAGAAGTCTACAATAAAATTGAAGAAACTTGTACAAAAATCCCATCAAAAGAGATCATAATGGTGATTGGAGACTTTAGTGCTGATATTGACTGTACAAATTTCAATGACCAGATTCGAAATATTATTGGAAAATATGGGTTTGGTGTTAGAAACGAACACGGAGATCGTCTACTTCAGTTTGCTATTAGTAATAGCTTCACTATCACTAATACAACCTTCAAACATCATCCAAGACGACTTCCCACCTGGGTGTCACCGGACGGGCACTACAAAAATCAGATTGATTATATCCCGATTAGTTCTAGATGGAGGTCATCTATATTGAATGTAAGATCCCGCCCAGGCGCGGTATGTACTTCAAATCGCAAGGCTCACATGAGAATAAAACTAGCCACCCCTAAAAAAACAACAACAAACAAGAGAATTACAGTTTCAGACTGTACTCTTTACCAAACAATAATCAACTTTAACATTCCGGAAGTCACAAAAGATATAAATAAAAGTGGACAGATATTAAGGAATAGTTAACAAATGCTGCTACACAATGCTCGGCAAAAATACAAAAATACCCTCAAAAACATTGGATGGCTGACGGTACCCTAAAGCTTATAGAAACAAGAAGAAATATGATTTTAATAAGCAGCACATCTGATCGTCAAGACAGAATCAGATCAATCAATAAAGAACTCAAGGTGGCTTGTAAAAAGGACAAAAACGCTTACATGAATAATATATGTAAGGAGCTAGAACAACATGCTACGAACAATCAACCACAAGAACTTTATGAAAAGGTAAAATACCTATTGAAAGAATTCAAATCTAAAACATAAATAATCAAACACAAGGAAGGTAGAACAGACACCCACTCACACGGCTAGATAGTCCTATTGCAACGACACCTGTTGAGAAAGCAAACTTGTTGGCCGAACTGTTTGCTTCACATTCTACCGCCGATTTCCAAGGAAAAACACCACCTACTATTCCCATAGTGCAGTCAAGGATGCCCGATGTTGTCTTCAGACAGCGTATCATAAAACGTATTTTAATGAAGCTAGACACCAAAAAAGCTTCTGACGCTGACGGAATACCTGCCATAGTTCTCAAAAACTGTGCAAGGGAACTGACACCAGCTCTCTGTAGACTTTTTAACCTATCCTACAGAAAGGAAGTGTTTTATTCCTGCTGGAAATGTGCCACAGTTCAGCCGATACCTAAAAAAGGCAAGAAGACCTTGCCAAACAATTACCGATCAGTCGCACTGCTTTCAATTATATCGAAAGTCATGAAAAGGCTGTCAATCAGCATCTTCTAAAATACCTTGAAGGATTCAACATTATTAGCAATCACCAATATGGCTTTTGTAAACATAGATCAACAGGAGATCTTCTGACTTATGTAACATATGTTTGGAACAACGCAATTGAACCCTTCGGAGAATCTCGAGCGGTTGCTCTTGACATATCCAAGGCATTCGATCATGTTTGGCACGATGGACTGTTGGCTAAGCTACGCTTTTATGGTATATCTGAAAAGTTCTGTTTGTGGCTCTCATGTTTCCTCAGAGAGCGTTCTTTACAAGTCACATTTACTGTTAACATCGGTGTGCCCCAAGGCTCGATACTATCTCCTACTCTCTTTCTTATTTACATTAACGATCTGCTGGAAAGGACTGGGAATCTAATCTACAGCTTTGCAGATGACAGTACGCTTATATCTTCATTTATTCTGGACGCTCGGACATCGGCTGCTCAGGCGAATATCCGTAGACAGCAGGAAGTAATTCAACTTAACAAAGACCTGGAAGAAATTCTATCTTGGGGTGACAGTAACCAAGTGGAATTTAACGCTACAAAAATCCAGGCGGCAGTTTTTTCTAAAAAAGTTAATGTTGTTGAACCCGACATAGTTGTGTCAGGGCACTCCATTCCCCTAGCATCGTCACTCAATTTGTTGGGCGTTAATTTGGGAGCAAATATGTCCTGACATGAACATGTTACAGGCATAGCAAGGGAGCTTCTCAAAAGTTGGGAATATTATTTCGAACCAGAAAGCTTTACACTCCACAACAACTGCTAATTCTTTACAAAGCTCAAATTCGACCCACTATGGGTCCCATGTTTGCGTACTCTGCATTTGTTGGATTCTGTTCAGAGAAGAGCTGTTCGTCTGATTAGAGACCCAGAACTCATCGGCGGCCCTGATTCGCTGGAACATCCAAGAACGGTTGGCGGCTTGAGTCTATTCTACAAGTATTTTCATGGAGAGTGTTCGAAGGATGTAGCCCGCTTAATTCCTCCCAGAGCGGTGCATGTTAGAACTACACGTCGCGCTGATACTTCACATCCGTATAAGGTTCAGCTTGTTACTCCACGTGCAACGCTTTTCAAGCAGTCTTTTATATGGAGAACATCATCCCTTTGCAATGGCTTACCCAGCACTGTGTTTCCCACCGAGTACAATTTACAGCGATTTAAGAACAACGTGAATCGCTTTTTTCGCACACGTGCCGCTCCTGTAGCGCTTTAGAGATTCCCTGCAGCACGTGTGCTAGACCCATAAAAAAAATATTGACGTTTGGAAGGATTACTGTAAAGAACTTTTTGTTGCTCAATTAGTGGGTGACAGCAGAGACAAGAGATATGTGTTCTTCAGTCTGAAGTCAGGAAGGTTATTCAAAGGTTAAAGAATAGAAAAGCAGCAGGTATTGACGAAATCACTGCTGAAATAATAAAGATGATGGGAGAAACCGCCGTGACTATGCAATGTGGTATAGAAGTCTGGAAGATGGCCGAGAGACTGGTGCGAAGTTGCATTTATACACTTGCATAAAAAAGGATCCCCTTTGGATTGCAGCAACTATAGAACAATCGCTCTAGTGTCACACGCTGCTAAGGTGTTTCTCTGGATCCTAAATGAAAGACTCAAAACTTTACCGTTGCCGCAAATATCTACCGAACAAACAGGCTTCATTCCAGGAAGAGGAATTAGGGAACAAATTCTCAACATACGCTAGATAATAGAAAAAGTCAGGGAATTCCAAATAACAACCTATATTTGTTTTATAGACTACTCTAAGGCTTTCAACTGCATACAATGGAACAAACTCTAATCGATTCTTATTAGCATGGGAACACCTATGCATCTTGTAAACCTGATCCGATCCTTGTATGAAAACACAAATGGCAGAATTAAACTGAATAATTCTTTTCCCGATCCCTTTATCGTAGAAGCCTGCGTCAGATAGGGCCGTATTCTGTCATCTCTACTTTTTAATATATATAGCGAACATATAATAAGTTTTGTTTTGGAGGGCTAGAGTGGGGGTGTAACAATCGATGGAAAAAGCTAAGTAACCTACAACACAGGTCAACATAAATTTTGACTTTGATAAGAGGGTATGAAATTTCGATAGGTTTATCGCCAGTTAGACGAAAAAAATATATATGCCCTGAAAAAGTTTGCTTTTGTATCCAGGAGAACGGTTGAACAGTATTTTAGAAAATCCATAGTTTAAATTTTTATTTATTGATAAATCGAAACAAATATATTTATATATGATTTTTATCAACTTTTACTATCATATCAAATTACAAAATAGTGGAAAAAAGTTTAAAAGTGAACTCTATTACTTTTTCTTTCATGTTCATAAGTACTTTGTCTCACTAAACCCAAATGTAGTCCCCCATCATATTCTCGTTATATTGGCCCTGATAACGTTGTTCGAAATTCATAATATCTTAATGAAAATGTTCTCCTTTTTCTTCTGAGTATGCCTCCATGTTGTTTTCAAATTTATCTAAATGAGCATGCAGTATATGTACTTTTAGAGACATTCTGCAACCCATGGTTTTAAAGTTTTCTAACAAGTTTTCAACTAGCTCTTGGTAATTTTCAACTTTGTTATTCCCTAAAAACCCAGAGACTGCTGCTTTAAAACCATTCCAACTTTTTTTTTGAGTAATAGTAAGTAATTCTGGAAATTCTTCACTGGCAAAATTTTTTTTAATATGTGGACCAACAAAAATTCCAGCTTTAACCTTTGCTTCTGACAACTTGGGAAAAAGCTTCAGATTTTTCATCTAGCTTTTTTACGAATTGTTTCATAAGCCCTAATTTGATGTGCAAAGGCGGCATTAATACATTCAGCATTTAACGTTTTGTTTTTCAACACAAAAATTCCGTTCTTAGTGGCCATGATCGTTGAACATAGTGTTGAGCATCCGCTCTACTATCCCACAAACAGAGATAACACGGATATTTTGTATATCCACCCTGTAGTCCCATTAAAAATCCTACCATCTTAACATCTCCAATGAACTGCCACTTATACTCTTGATATTTTAAAGCTTCTAGTAAAATTTTAACACTTTCATAGTTTTCTTTTAGGTGTACAGAATGAGCGACTGGAAGAGATGGAAATTTATTTCCATTGTGTAATAAAACGGCTTTCAAGGTTTTCGTCGAGCTGTCAATAAATAAATGACATTCACTGGGAACACAGGACATCCCAATTACTTCAAACAAACCTCTTATGTCGTTACAATAACAAAGTCCATCTTCTTTGGTGAAGAACGTAGCAAATGTCTCATGCCGACTCCGTTGATCTGTTATTTTGACATTAATAAGCAAATTCCATTGTTTCAAACGAGAACCCAAAAGCTCTGCCTTACTCTTCGGCAAAATCGAATCTCTTATTAACGCATTAAAGTCTTCTGAGGTAAGAAAATGGGGTTTCGGTGGTTCCTGTGACAGTACAAATTCTTCATTTTCAATATTTTTATTTGAACTCTAATATGAGCTTGACTGAGGAAATTTTTTTGGAGGTTGAGGTATTGGAAGTTGTGGGCTATGTGAGATTGGAGCAGAAGATGAAGCAAGGTCGGGATATTCGATGGGTTTCGCATTTTTGCCTCTACGTCTTTTAGCTGGATTTACTACGCAAAAATATCAGTCATTAACGTGGTCTCTTGGCTCTCGCCAAATTTTCGGTACTGCGAATTTCATACTCCGTTTCTCACCCCGATACCAACCTGACATAAATAAAAATAAAAATAAACATATTTATATTTTTTTTTTAATAAAAATTGTTTACCTTCTAAACATCTTTTGCAATTACTACAAGCAACATGTGGAGCCCAGGGCTTGTCTAGATTTTGAACAGGGCAGTTGAAATAGGCTTTGTAGGTTTCACAAAGTTTTTCACATTCGTTTAAATAAAATTTTATATCTCGTACTTTAATAAATATACCACATATACAACAAAATGCATAAGCATCATATTTACACTTTCTCGATGATATTTTAACCTCTTTAAGTCTTCTACAAAACAGTGAATTGTTATTTATCACTTAAGTGACATCTGTAGACACTGTGTGAAAGTTACGACCCGTTTATTTTTTTCGCGGTATTTTTAAATATATTAGAACTATTTAATATTTTTACGATAACTAAAAAAAATGTATTATTATCATAACTACCACAAAAGCAAACTTTATATGGAATATGGGCACTTTTCCTTTATTTTGGAGCATAATGAATAGAAAAATCATAAAATAAATTTTAGGACAAAAAGAAAAAAAAATTTTTATAGAGTTGTGCAATCAGTTATGGAGCGCCTGGAAATCACTAGCAAAAACTATAGATAGACAATTAATAAAGCGAAGACCAAAGTGATGATTGTTAGTCATAATGGTCTGTCACACATAAATAAAATTGCTGGTTTCACTGTTGTAGACCATTTCAGCTATTTGGGATCCCTCATACCTAAAAATGGTAGTTGTGAAGCGGAAGTAAGAAGACGTTTGGCAATGGCTAGAAACTCGACCATTAAACTAATTAAGGTCTGGAAGGATCTGTTGTCTCAAGAAATACAAAGTTAAGATTGTTATCCAGCCTTGTATTCCCCATAGCAACTTAGGCATCGGAAACATGCTGACAAAAGACGAATTGATGCGTTTGAGATGTGGGCATATCGAAGAATCCTCAGAGTATCATGTACTGAACACTGTACTAATGTATCTATTCTTAAAGAGCTTGGTATAAATGACCGACTTTCCAATAGAATATAGACAGTATCTGAAATATTTTGGTCACGTTATGAGGAAAGTGGATGCCATGGAAAAGCTTGTAGTAACGGGGAAGGTAGAAGGTAATAGATCAAGGGGACGGTCTCCGACAAGATGGTCCGACCAAGTAAGATCTCTACTTGGGATGGATATGCACGAGTCAAGTAAAATCGTGCAGGATCGAGATGCCTGGAGCTTGACTGTTGATGCAGCAATTGCATAGTGTCACCGATACTCCTATTGGGGTGAAAAGATTGAGAGAGAGAGAGAGATCTGACCTTAGTTTAGAACTTTGAATCCGTATGATTAGAGGCTATGTTTTTTCGGAACTTCTATATGGATGTAAAAGTTGGACTGTTGATCCCAGGACAGAGAAACTAATCGAAGCTTTCGAAATGTATATTTACAGAAGGATTCTACCGATATCTTGAGTGGATAGAGTAACAAATTCTGAATTATTTAGGCCAATGAGCAAATCCATAGAACTGCTGCTGACTATAAAGGAAAAAAAGACTAGTTATATCGGTCATATAAAGGAAAGCAAAGTATAACTTGCTGAGACTGGTCTTCGAAGGCAAAATACAAGGAAGAAGATGATCGGTTGGAAGACGTCCAAATTTCTGGCTAAAGGACATCCGAAGTTGGTTTAATTGCTCATCAATGGATATTTTTAGGGTTGTCCTTCCAGGACTATAATAGCCAGGAGTTGAGTTTCGGACGCGATGTGTGTACACGTGAATCGAACGTCCGGCAATGGTCAACTCGTTCAACGAGCATTATTACGGTAGTGTTTTGGTCTTTTTAATTATTTTATCGATTGCAAACGAGAGGGACTAGAAATAAAGCAGAGTGTAGTGTTAGATTAAGACAATAAGTAAAAAATTTGGAGATTCATGAGATTAAATTAGTGAAATTGTATGAAGCTAACGAAACGATAAGCGACGACCTTGATCATTTTACTGTTTACGGTAATAAGAAATAAAAACAACATTTTTTTTTCTTTTTCTCCCGTCTTTGAAAATGGAATATACGAGAAACACGTAAAGTTTTTATAACAGAAAGAGCAACGGATAGCGATGATTATATCTCAGGATGCTCGAAAAGGGGAAGAGTTGAAGAAAAAGAAGAGCCAATGGGATTATTCAAGAAGAGTAAAAAGCTGATAAGAACACCACAGAAAGAGAAAAACGAAAGAGTAGATAAGATAGACAATTTGATAGAAATAATCTGAGAGCTAATGTCAGATATAAAGGATATGAAACAAGATCAGAAGAGATACCAACAAGAGTTGAAGGAACTAAGAAAGGAAAATGAAGTATTGAAAGAGAAAAATAAGATAATTAGAGAAAACATGAGAAGTATGGATTTGAAGATGAGTAGAGTGGAAAAAGACAACGTAAGGAATAATACTGTAATATCGGGAATTATTTTGAAGCGAATAGGCAACCAGATCTGAAAATGAGTGTAGAACTTTTTATGGAGAGGAGTATGGACACAAAAGTACAGATGAAAGATGTGATAAAAATGGGAGCGAGTATATACAAGATATAACTTGGAAACACGAGAGATAAGGAAGCTGTAACGAAAAATAAAAACAAACTCAGAAACCTAAGAGAGAGAGTTTATATAAACAACGATTTAACAAAAGATGAACGCGAAATTCAAAAAAAATTGAAGCATATGGCAGAGAACGAGAGAAAGAATGGAAAACGGGTGAAAATAGGATATCAAAAAAACATAATCGAAGCAAGAGAACATAAATGAGACATTGAGGAAGAAAAATTGAAAGAACATATACAAGATATAACTTGGAAACACGAGAGATAAGGAAGCTGTAACGAAAAATAAAAACAAAACTGAGAAACCTAAGAGAGAGAGTTTATATATAAACAACGATTTAACAAAAGATGAATGCGAAATTCAAAAAAAATTGAAGCATGTGGCAGAGAACGAGAGAAAAAATGGAAAACGGGTGAAAATAGGATATCAAAAAAACATAATCGAAGCAAGAGAACATAAATGAGACATTGAGAAAGAAAAATTGAAAGGACAAACAAAGAATACTACGACCATCAAGTCAAAAAACTGAGAAAAAGGAGAGAGATAGGTAGATTGACGACGACCCTGGCAAAGATAAAGGATATGGAATAGAAGACTAGTAAAATGAATACAGATAGGAAGATAATCAAAGAAATAGATAGGAAGAAAGAAATGAGAAATAATTATCGAGTTTTTAGATTGAGAACATGGAATAATAGGGGTATAAACGGAAAAGAGGATGAACTGACAGAAGAACAACAAATGCACTATGTAGGAATCACTAAAACAGAGAGGAAAGGAAATGGATGCAAAAAATTAGAAGGAAAAGCATACAAAAAACAACATAGAGACATAATACCGGAACAAGATACAGAACTCATACAAACAGAAGAAACTAATACAGAAGAAACGAAAGAGGCAATCAGCAATTTAAACAGGATGGAAGGATATAGAAGGAAATATGGAAAAGACAGATATAGAATAACTCAACTCCACGGGCCTTACACTCCTAACAGGGGTAGAAAGGCATAAGGATTAAGTAAGTAAGTAAGTATAATAGTCATTTTGAACGCCAACCTTCGTCAGGAGACGGCGAACAAAGAAGAAGATATTTAAAAACAAGTTTTTTTATCAGTATAATGTAACATGAATTTGAAAGTATTAGAATTTCGAGAACAAACAAGTAATCTTTTTAGTGTTCAGTACGGAACACTTATAAGATCCGTCTGTCCGTCTGTCACACCCGATTTTCTCCGAAACTATTTGTCATAGAAAGTTGAAATTTGGTAATAATATAGGAATTAATGGCCTCATCAGAGCCCTGATTAAGAGGTTAGTTTTGGGTGGTGAAATCGGAAAATGAAAAAAAACTTTTTTTTACTAGTTAATCGAGTATGGTGTCAAATGAAAGCTTGTGAAAACACTAGTAAATATATATATATATATATATATATATATATATATATATATATATATATATATATATATACATATATATATATATATATATATATATATATATATATATATACATATATATATATATATATATATATATATATATATATATATATATATATATATATATATATATATATATATATATATATATATATATATATATATATATATATACATATATATATATATATATATATATATATATATATATATATATATATACATATATATATATATATATATATATATATATATATATATATATATATATATATATATATATATATATATATATATATATATATATATATATATATATATATATATATATATATATACATATATATATATATATATATATATATATATATATATATATATATACATATAATATATATATATATATATATATATATATATATATATATATATATATATATATATATATATATATAATGCAATACTTGCGCGCACTCTTCTTTGTATTATTTTTAAAAAATTGCGAAAAATCGCTGTCCACCCGCCTTATCTCGAAAAGTGTTGATCATAAAATTTTGAAAAAATTCTGGAATATTCTCCAGGAGATGTAGATTGAACGAAAATTATCACGAGTGCATTACCTTTAATAATTTATCTGGTATATAAAAAAAAACAAAAATTTCAAGGTCATCAATTTTTAGTGAAGATTGGAAACAAACATTGTTGAAAACTCATTTGGGGTGTGTTTTGTGAAGTCACTAATCATTTTATACCACCGTAACAACATTTTTTATTTTAAAAGCAATCAACGTACGGAACATTAATTGTGCAAGTTCAACTTGCACTTGACCGGTTTTTTATTTAACAAATGCATTTACTGCACATACTGATGTGGACTATCATGTTTCATTGATTTCAGAGTCACAGCACTACAAAAGATAGGATTAACTTATGACTAGGTTACTATAAATATTATTAAAAATATATCAGAATTTATGTTATATCTAAAAATATTTTCTTACCCTGCAAGATAAAATACGAAACACTGTGCTGCTAACTCATTAAATGTTATTGCAGATGCTTTCTCAGAATCACTATTCAATGATATATTCCCATCGTCGGCGGCTATTTTTCCTTGATTCTTTAACTGCAACAGTAGTTGCATAAAATCGTTTCGATGTATATTATACTTTTCTCTGTATTCTACTGTCTCTTTAATCATATTTAAATAAAATCTAAAAATTAATTAAAATTAAAAACCTAGATTTAATTCCGATCTGCCATTTGTGCGTGACACTCTTAAATGATATATTCATACTTCTCCGTATCCGGTGGAATAGTTTTAATTCCAAGTAATGTGGTTAGTTTTAGGGGAAGTGTATTGGCAGCACCATGCCTAAAAGCGTCACCTGCTGTCACTGCAAAACACTTACGACCGTGTAATAAAAACTCCGAATCTGGGTTTTTTAAACTATTGCATTTAATCTGTAAATTAAAAAAAAAATGGTAAAACGATTTAACTAGTACTACCTTGAAAATATGCAGTTCTAAAGTAAGTGTTGACTTTTTCGCACTAAAATATCACTTAGGAAGCTACAACTCGACATTTTAAGTGATAGATACTTTATGGTGAAATAGTAATCACAAACCGATGGAACATACGCAGGACTTTTGTTACAATTGCAAATATTGAAAACAAAAAATTTACGTTTTAGGTTTTTCAATTCCAAAAAACGGCCTGTAATGCTCTCACTCTATATTTGTCTAGAACTAATTCATTATTAACCATAAATCAGAAACAGTTCTCACAACGCCATTAGAAGTATACAAAATTTAATGATCACATCCTTTTAATCCATTTTTTTAAAGCGATATCACTTAGAAGAGGAGTCGGCAACCTTTTAACTAAGGGGTGCCAGTTTTCATCCATACAACATTTTGCGTGCCGACATAGGTACCTACCACAACTAAAATTAACAAAAATTAACTTAAATTAACTTAAAATATTGCTTTTAGAAGGTTTAATTCCAACCAAATTTAACATTTAATAAATAATTTTATTATACTAGTCCTAGGACCTAGTGTGAACCCTGTGCTTGAAGTTCTTTAGAGAGTTTTCTTATATCCTGTTCATGTCTGGTTATTTTCAGTGTCACACATGCTTCCGAGTTGTCTGTTGTCAGCCTGCTTCGGTACGGGTTTAAAATCACTCTCACATGGGAAAAAAGTTGTTCACAGATATAGGATGATCCGAAAGCTGTAAGCATGGCAAACGCTACTTTCTTAAGACAAATAAAGTTCTCTGGTAAACTCATCCAACAATTGAGTATCTCGTTTGAATGGTTCTGGCAGTCACCTTCTAATACCCTTCTTAATTCTACAAATTTCGTGTTCCATAACTCGGAGCTTTTAAATTTAATGTATTGAAGATCAAAATCATTAATGTCCATCCATGAGAAAAGAGATATGTCAAAGCAACTGCTGGAAAAATTCATTAAATCTGGATTGATTAAAAAAGCGAACATAGGACCATGTTTATCAAAATCCTGACCCCTTTAGATAAACTCCTCTTTTAAATTAGTCATATATTTAAGAATTTCGTCTATTAGTGCACCATCGTCGGCACTGGATGTATAAGTTTTTAAATCTGGAAAATATTTATATGTGTTTGTAGTAATATCGCTGATAAATAAATTTATTTTTAATTTGAATGATTTCCAGGATTCGTATAAATCCAGAACTGTTTTGCGTGAACCTTGTAACTTTAAGTTGAGTTCACTGAGATGGTTTGTAATATCAGTAAGAAACATTAACATACAGATCCGGTTCTTATCTTCTAGTTCAGGATAAGTATCCACTTGATTTTTTTCCAACAAGAACGATTTAATTTTTTCCCAGATATTGCACAAATCTAGAGAGCACTTTACCACGGCTGAGCCAGCGCACATTATTTTACAATGGTATATCTGAATATGCACTTTCTGATTCCTGCGGAAACGCCTTAAATTGTCTATGGATCAGCGAAGAACGACCGACAATGTAGTTAACTATTTTAACCACCCTATCCATCACGGATTTTAAACTTCCAGCGGAGATTTTAGCGCACAAACTCTCTTGGTGAATTATGCAATGAAAATTCAAAACTGATCGACCCATGAGTTCAATAAGAAGGGAAACAAATCCTTTATGTCTCCCTATCATAGCAGGAGCGCGATCTGTCGTTACGCAAAAAATTTTATTTAAATTAATGTTCCGCTTTTCAAAATGTTTAACAAATTCTGAAAATATATCCTCTCCTCTTGTAGTTCCCAGCAATGGGAGCAAACAAATCAGCTCTTCATACACAGTGCCACCATCGAAGTATCGCGCAACGATTGCCAGACGGGCAATGTCATTAATATCGACACTTTCATCCAATGCTACACTAAATACATGTTTTTGGACATTTTGTGTCATTTCGGTAATTCGTCTCTCAATGGTCCGCGCTGATGCCGGTATATATATAATCCTGGCCAATATTGTATCCTTATTGGGCAAGTCGTCGAATAAAATCTCGCCGGTACTCAAAAACGTTTGCTTCATAAATTCTCCGTCAGTGAACAGCCTACCCTTTTGTGCCAACGATTGTGCAATTTTGAAACTGCATTCAGTTACCTGATTTTTTCCTTGGAAAACTTTGTTAAAGAATGTTGACTATTTCTTGTATTGTATGTTGCTCTTTGTATTACCTCCCTTTTATTAGCGTTATCTTTAAATGACGATTCATGTTTTATCTGGAAATTTCGTTGAACACTAGATGTTCGGAAAACTACGCTTTCCCGACATAGGACAAAAATGGCCCGATCGTTTTGCTGTACAAAACCGTAATCTGTTGTCTATGAAGTTTCAAATGATCGAACGTCTACCTTCTGTTTCTTCGCGGCCATAACGCAACGTAATTTTAATTTTTAAACTTTTCGACGACTATTGACTGGAACAGATGTTACTTCTATACTAAAATGATCCAAACGTGTAGCCGCTTGCTATATATAGAAAAATAATGTTTCCAGAAAATTCCAATAATTACGTTTATTAAATTTCTTAGAACAAAAATTATTATCTACAACGCGCCCATTGCAATCAAAAGGCCACCTAGAAGTTAAATCTAACAAAAACGAAAGTTCGGCAATATAAAAAGAGTTGCAGCGGGCGTCGGAACGATTGAAGTCAAGTCAAACAAAAACCGCCTTATGGCGGCTCTTTTGATTTGAATTGAGGACGTTTATTTATGTTTGCAGAAGAAAAAAAATTATCTTCCATCATGACAATGCATGTATATACAGAAGTGCTTGGCCAACGGCAAAACTGGTCGGATTACGTTTGACTTCCATCTGTTCCCAAAACTCAAAATATTTCTACGTGAGAAGTTTTTCAACAAATGATGTGGTTATGTAAAAAACAACACTATGTTTTATTTTCCAATATATTTAAAGTCACTTGACAATTGTTTCACCATACAATGGCTTCTTCAGAAGTAAATAAGAAAGAAAAATATTTGGTAGTAATCCTGGTTATATAGTGCTTAAAACTGTCCTTAGTTATTTAAGATTATGTTAATCCTTTTATTATATTATTTACAGACAGAATTATTTTAAGAATGCAAATCTGTAGTACTATTTCCGAGAACTAATAAAGATTTAGTAAGGGTGAATGGTTTAAGTCTACCTGTTCGTTTAATAATTGATTGGAGCTTTTCTGTTTGTTAATTTCAAGAAATTCAAACAAATTTAATTATTTAGATTTATTCTCTACATGTAGTATTTTTAACGTATCATCAAAATTATGGAATTCATTTATTATATGGGTTGCGTAATGTGAATTGTTCTTATTTTTTAAATAACTATGTTTATGTTCTTTAATGCGAGTTTCAAAAGATCTACCAGTTTGTCCAACGTAGGTTTTAGTACAAGATCCACAATTTAATAGATAAACTCCTGATTTCTTAGATTTGGTTTTGTTATTCAAAATTATACTCCCTAAGGAATTACTGGTTTTGAATGCTATTTTATTGTTCTTTTTTATTAAATGTTTGGAAATTGTTCTAGTTATTTTCCCTGTGTATGTGAGTGTACTAAATTTTCCTTTTTTGTCATTAATTGTGGGATAAATTAGAGAGATTGCTTGTTTAAATGATTTTTTATTCAAGATATTATCTATAATGCTGGGGTCTTATCCATTATTAATTGCTATTTGTTTGCTTTGTTAAAATTAGTTTTAGTCATAGGGATATGTAACAATCTATGTATGAAAGAGTTAAAAGCTGCCATTTTGTGAGGATAAGGGTGGGATGAACTATTGTGTATGACTGTGTCAGTATATGAAGGTTTGTGAAAAATCGAGAAATCGTATTTATTGTTCACTTTTGATATAGATATGTCTAAGAAATTTATAGAGTTATTGGTATCGTTTGTTCAGGTTAAAAATACTACATGTAGAACATAAATCTAAAAATTAAATTTGCTTGAATGTCTTGAAAGTAACAAACAGAAAAACTCCACGCAATTATTAAACGAACAGGTAGACTTAAACCATTTACCCTTACTTAATCTTTATTAGTTCTCGGAAATAGTACCACAGATTTGCATTCTTAAAATAATTCTGTCTCTAAATAATATAATAAAATGATTAGCATAATCTTAAATAATTAAGGATAGTTTTAAGCACTATATAACCAGAATTAATACCAAATGTTTTTCTCTCTTATTTACTTCTGAAGAAGCCATTGTATGGTGGAACAATTGTCAAGTGACTTTAAATATATTGGAAATTAAAACATAGTGTTGTTTTTTATATAATTTTATTATGAATTTCCAACAAGTATCGGCAAGTCACACAGTCAAAGAAATGATGTGGTGATAGCATCTGTAGATGGGTATTTTGATTTCACTTTCAAAACTTATTGACTGACTTTAAAATAATTACTATGCCCAGTTTGTATCAAGTTTAAAATATGGCTTACTCTTTTGGGATGCAGTTCTTGGTTTGATTGGAGTATTTAAGGTACAAAAAAAAGCTCTTAGAAATATTGCTTGTGTTAGATCTAGGCATTATTGGCAGGAACTTTTTAAGGAATATGCTTTACTTACTCTACCTGCTATATATACTTTAGAAGATTTGTTATATGTTAGGGGTAGTTTGAGCAGTTTTGTGTCCATAATGAAAATACATAATTATTATACTTAGTAATCAAAATTTAGTTATCCACGAACATAACTTATATATACTATATATCAGGGGTGCTCAAACTTGAACTGCTGGCGATCTACCTCAATATTGTTAGACTACGATCGATCGACTCTGCGAGGCTGCAAGTAAGTGTGCTGCAGGATTGTCGTCTAGGTAGGGTGTATCATGGCATAGATATTAGTTTTCCGCACAATCTGCATTTTTTAAGTCAAGGTAAGTGTAGGTCTGCTCTAAAATGTCAATGAAAAAAACTCATAATTATTCAAAATTGCGAGTTTATTGGTTCTTACAAAACAAACGAGTTCTAGCGTCTAAACTTAACTAAAGAGTGACTTTGGATGTTGAAGCGTGGCACTGCATGTCCTCAGCATACTTTTCATAAGATGGTACGTAATTACCGAGTGCTAATCGCAAGCATGATGACATATGTTCGTCAGTTAGTCGATTGCGATATTTTGACTTTCAGACTTTTCAGAAAATGCAGACTCGCACAAATAAGTTGACCCAAACATTGCCGTCAGTTGAAGGGCGATTTGCCTTAGATTCGGATATTTATCTTCAGATATAAAACACCAGAATTTTTTATGTGCTGTGGCTTTGAGATATATATCTGATATAATCTGCACTAACTCATTTTCAACAGAACATGTTAAACTGACTTGCTATTTCAGTAGCTAATTCCTCAATGTTCTTACACGAAAAAGGATAACTCATAAATGATGCGATATTTGCCAATTTACTGAAATCATAAAAACGTATTTCGAATTGGCCCAAAATATTTGATAATTCTGCCTCATAAATATCATAATTCAACTGAGGAATCCTTGCTTTCAAAGACGGAAAGTTTTTCAGATCCTTTCTTTTCAGTTGTTCTATCATAAGTTGCAATTTACTTTTGAATGCGTTTATTGCGCTAATCATCTCAATAATAGTTTTTCCTTTACCTTGAAGCTCCAAATTAATGGTGTTTAAATGCATTGTGATATCTGTCAAAAATGCCAAATCAGTCAGCCATTTTCCGTTTTTCAGCATCTGAGTGTCATCACCTCTTTCGTCCAGAAAAGCTGTTATTTCGGGCAATAATTCTTGAAACCTTTCTAGGAATTTTCCGCTACTCAACCACCTGACGTCCGTGTGAAGAACTAAATCAGAGTGTTCAGCTGACTCACTATCTTCCAACTGCAATTTAAAGATCCGTCGTTGCAAGCTACGTGCACGGATAGAATTCACAATTTTTATTGCAATGCCCATAATCTCCTCCATGTTTAGAACTTTTGAACACAAAACTTGTTGATGTATAATGTAATGGAAGAAGAAAAATGAAGGGAAATCATCATTAGCTCGACACAATGCCACAAAACCGTTTTAATTTCCAGTCATTGCTGGTGCTCCATCGGTTGTAATGCACACTAGTTTATATATTGGTAGCTTGTAGTTTGTTACAGAATTGAAGAAAAACGTCATATATATCTTCGCCACGGGTCTTTCCTTTCAGAGACATCATTGTCAAAAACTCTTCCTTAGCCGACATGTCATTGAATACCATTCGAATAAAAATACACAGCTGGGCAGTGTCTGTCATATCGGTAGATTCGTTGAACTGTAAAGAAAAGTATGTACATTCCATGATATCATGTTTTAGTTTATCTGCCATGTCGTGACTCATGACTTCAACACGCCTTGTGACAGTCGGACGAGATTATTGAAGTTCTCTAATAGCAGACATAATCTCTGTTTTATTTTTAAAATCTCCAAATAAAGTCTCATCCACTTCAATAAATGCTTCCTTCACAACCAATCCATCATCAAATGGTATCTTGTGTTTCGCCAATGTATGAGATATTTTAAATGACGCGATCGTTGCAGCTTTTGATTGTTTGGCTGGTCTTGTGAACATGGTTTGTTCTTTTTCCGAACAAGTTATCAAATCACGTACTTTTCGTTTTCTTAATTCACTCTGTGACGGAAAATCCTTTACATAGTTTTTATGAACCATTTTATGATGCCTCTCTAAGTTCCCACGCTTAGATATTGCAACTGACGCACGGCAAATGAGACAAATGCACATATCCTTTACCATACAAAAGAAAAATTCTTCCTCCCAATCGTTATTAAAATGATAAGTTTTACTTTTCTTCGCCGCACTCATTTTGGACTATTTATTAATAAACTTTGTATCGATGTATCGCCTTCAAGTTACAACTCAGACTGACTCTTATTCCTGCAGGCGCAACATTTACATCGGCGCGAACGAAGTCCTGTCAAACACACCGCCCGAAGTTTCTAGAAAAATCGGCGGGAATCAAAAACTCGGCTTTTCTTTGACAAGTACCGCGCGTTCCTTTGATAAAGCCGCCTTTTGCCGCTAGCAGGGGCTTATTACGATAAAAGAAACTGATGAGGGGGTTATTCTGGCCTAATTGTGGATCGAATAAATTTTAGTAGTTTATTCATTACATTTTGTTTTAGTTACCTAAAACAAAATGTATGTAAATAGTTCTATATCGGAATTTTTTTCTCGACATAAACTCAAAAAGCACTCACGATCGACTTGTCGATCGCGATCGACCGTTTGAGCACCCCTGCTAAAACCATGAATGTATGATTATTTAAGTTCTAAATACTAAACTTTTTTGTAATAAAATACTTCACAGTGTGAATAATTACGGAGTGTTCTGTATGAACGTCAGTTATTATACTACGATAATATTGTTGCAGGTTTTCCATGCCATGTACCAAGGTCTTATGAAATTAAAGCTTACTTATCTACTTTTTTACTTAAAAGACTCTATAGACAACTAAATATACTGACTGAATTTGGAACCGTTTTTTTATAATAGGGAAACCCTCGAAATTGAAAAATGCAAAGCTCTAGAATAATGCTTTTTTTAATAAATACAAAATTGGCCTTAACAAAAGAAGTAAGAACATATGTTAGCCAAATAATGTCGTTGCTTGTATCTAGTTTACGAAATGCAGGTATCATCCAATTCTTCGGATTTTTAAAAGATACTGTAGAATAAAAAGGCATTGAGCATTGTTACGCGTCGTCATGTAGATGATGAAGATACACCTTCTCCTTTTTTCTGCGTTGGCGATGCGCTGGAAAAGCTTAAATCTCAAGTCGACTGTGCTTTACAAAAAGGCTAGCACTCTCTCAAATGAGGAGTCATCTTGACTATAGAGAGGTGCCACAAGGGCAATATGTCAGACGGAACGTTCAATTTAACATGAGATCCGTGCCACGGGATTAGCAGATGATACGTTCAGCTAACTATTATCCTGTCTTTTTCGACACCTTTCGCTGACAAACTTCAATGGAGAAGATCACCCTACCACCAGTTAACGTATTTGTAGCATTGCCGTAAAATATTTTTTAGTAATCATGACCTTCGATTCATCTAGTTGGACTTCAGATATCCCACTAGAAAAAAAAAGAAAACTGTCTCCATAGTTAGTCTTTTAAAGCCCAAAAAGTCCCCAACTAAAGACATACAGTCAGCCATGTTAGTCGAGATCGGTCTTATTAAGGCCTACTTCAGATGCGAGTGCCAAACGACATCAGAGCAGGAAGAACGTTGGCTTCATTATTAATTTTTTTCAATCCGAGCAACCGTCCACCAATAATAAGAAATTTCAGTAAAGTAGTCAAAATTTCAGAGTTCAATAATGTCTGCTCCGTGGCAGCATGGTACTCTATGTAGATTAGCATGTTATATTTGTGTAAATAAAAGTATACTACGAGGTGGTACTGATTAGAATAACTCCAAGGAATAATATCACGGATGGCAAAAAGATTTCCTTGGTCCGTGTGCTACCAATACTACTACTTTCTTCTATAGATTTTTCATTTAAAGCTGGCCATTTCGTTTCAACCAAAGCCATGAACTTACACCCACACATTGATCCTTGATTGAAGTTGAAAGCGGTCCATCAGTAAAATTAAGGTCGCGCAAGAATTTCCATATATTCATTTGATCAAACGTAAACATCAACGAATCTGCCTTTTCAATATTTTGAAACATATAAAAAAAAATGTAATGGTAGTTTGTAAATACTTACATCAAAAGCACAACTACATATAGTATCAGTAGTGAATCTAGTACAAATATCCTTAATATTTACTGGAGTTCCTTTGACGGCATATTCGTCTATTACTTCTTTAAGCCCTTTGGTGGTATCCACTATTGTTTGAAACATCATTTTCACTTTTCCTGAGGTGAACGTTGGTGTTAGTTTCGTTCTTAATTTTCGCCATTTCTGATCCTCCAGACTGAATAAATGGCCTGGAAACAGATAACAAACTATTCTGACCCTATTTAAGATTATGGTTACGGTGAATCATTCATTTAAAAATTTGACTTGTATAGCTGCCCAATCATTTTGTGTCATACCAAAAAAAAAATAGTAAATGTAAATAAATATCCCATAAATCATTTAGGTGGGCGAGATCAAAGGCGACTGCCAAGACCGATGAAATGTTAATGATTTTGTGGGTTTTTTTTTTCGCTAATCAGAGACTTTTCTACATTTCATAAGTTATTTGTCGTTTAAAATTTGTTAGTATATAGGCAAAATGGGTTTTTTTGTATCGATCAGTATAATTTTCAATTTTATTTAATTATCTAGCATTTAAAACTAACTATTGTACACTTATTTGTGTATCCTCTAATATTTTATTAAGAAATAGCATATACATGAACAATACAAACAGTTCTGGAAGAGCTATAATTCAAATATTTCATGCAATTGGTAATATCATTTAGAACATCTCGAAATAAAGAACTTTAAATAAACTACAGTCGATCTTGTTATTGTGCACTATTTCACTAATATATATTATGTGCGCCCCACCTTAATTCAATATTACTAGTAGATATGTCAGTAATTGTTTACCTGTTAGCGGTTCATGGGTTTCATTAACATAAGCACCGCGATTCATAAAAGAATCAAATTCTTTCAAAATAATTAATTTAATCAATTCTGGATCAACCACAAAGAGAACGGGAACGGTCATCATATAAATTCCACCATATTTGAGCCCTTTGCTTTTGAAATGTTCGTAAAATTCCTGGTACAGTTGTCCCCACGCTTTCGTTCTTAAATACTTTCGTTTGATATTACCGAAGAGAAACCCTGGTTCTATTTGATATATACCTTGTCGTGTCCAATAAGTAAACCTTCTCTTCAATGCCACCAAGACGAGTATCACTAAACTGAGAGTTACGTAAAACACGTAGATCATGTTTTTTTTTTTTAACCGTACTAAAAGAAAAAAAAACTTTAAACAGTACATTTATTAAACCAAAAAGATACATCTCTTTATAAACAAAATACAACGTCGTATTACAGATTTTCGTACCCAAGACAAATATTAATACACTCGTTTTCCGCCAAATCAATCATCCCTTTAAAATTTCAATGAGGGCATCAAAGGCTGGTAAAAAAGGCTAAAATGCAACCCTGGACAAACTACAGTCTGTCACGGTAATATAAAAAAGCTACTATATATATATATATATATATATATATATATATATATATATATATATATATATATATATATATATATATGTATATATATATATATATATATATATATATATATATATATATATATATATGTATATATATATATATATATATATATATATATATATATATATATATATATATATATATATATATATTCTACTATTTGTAGCACAATTTGATCTGAACATCATAGCATTGTTGCTACTTACATTTGTTAATGCTAATAGCTCGTTTATAAATTTAGAAAATATTCAAGTATGACACAGGTATACAAAATAAAAAAAAATCTCTGTCTTTTAAGTGAGACACGTGTTTTTTTAAGTATTTTTTTATGTTGAACCAAAAAGATCATAAAAGAAGACATCCACCTTGAGGTTTTTTCAGAAAAACACACTTAACATTGCCAGAAAATTATTAAATTGAAAAAATACATTTTAATAAATAATGTAAAACTCTATAATCATTAAAATTATGGAACAAAACTATTATTTCGGACATGTTTAAATGTTCTAAATCTACATTTATCATAAAAAAGAAAACAAAACAAAAAACACGCATACACCATCTTTAACTAAGTTACGTTCAACTTCTAAATTAAAAGATTATTTTTAATTTTTATTAATATTGAACAAAACTATTATTTCTAGTATTTTTCGAAGTTCTTAATCCTGACTTGACATCTAACAAAAAACTCTCTTTTAACACTTACAAGGGTGCTATATGGTTGGTAAAATGCTTTTTTAACTAAATAAATGCAATAGTTAAACAAGTATTTTTTTAAAACTGAACCGTTATTTCTAGTAGTTATTTAAGTTTCAAATTCGAATTTGATATCAAAACATGAGGAATAGTGTTTATTGTTGGAAAAAAAAAAAAATATTCGTTTACTATTTAGGAACAAGAGGTTTGCAAAATGCAGTATAATGTATATCCCTTGACAGTTTTAGAAGTTAATTTTGTGGATAGATTGATTAAGTGATTATGGGGGAATGTCGTGAGTGAGTGAGCGAGCGAATAATTAAGTGAGGTAGTGAGTGAGTGAGTGAGCGAATGAGTGTAGAAGTGAGTGAGTGAGTATGGGAGTATGTGAATGAGTGCGTGAGTGAGTGAGTGAGTCACTGAGCGAGCGAGTGAGTGAGTGTTTTGTTCAATATTTATGAACATTAAAAAGAATTTTTTAATTTAGCGGTTACACAAATTTATTTTAAACAGCATTTTGCTACGTAGCTTAGTTAAAGGAATGGTGTTTTTTATTAAACACGAACACTAATAACCCATATCAGAGACATGGAGGAAGGATATTCACTAACAACGGGTAAAATCATCATTGTCTGTTATGCAGACGACGCTGTGATCGTGGCAGAGAAACGAAGACGACTTACAGCGGCTTCTGCACTCATTCTACACAAAAGCTAGAGCCCTCAACATGCAGGTATCCACCACAAAAACTAAAACCCTCGTTATATCTAAAGAGCCAATAAGATGCAAACTTGCTCTGGAAAACAAGCAAGTCATGTCATTTAACTACCTAGGCATACAAATCACCTCATGCCAAAATAGAACAAATGAAGTGAAGGTCCAAGCAAACAAAGCCAGCCGAATATCAGGCGCACTTCGGGACATCATCTGGAACAATGCTTTTATGAATAAAAAGGCAAAAGTAAGGATATACAAAACATATGTCAGACCCAGACTAACATACGCTATGGAAACAAGAGCAGACAATAAAAGAACAAAAAGCATTCTTCGAACAACAGAGATGAAAATACTTAGAAACATTTTACGATACACACTAAAGCCGGGTTTCCACCAAACGGACAGTTTAAAAAAACAGTTCTGTTTTCAATAAACAAAACATGTTTGTTTTTTTCAAACAGTTTCTGTAGACTGTTGTTGTTGTTAGTGTTTGTTTTCTTTTTCCCATTTTGTTTAGTCTCGCAAGAAAGTCCTCCGACGACGATTTTTTTGTGATTAGCTGTGGTTTGTTTTTAATTAATGGCCAAAACAGAAAAAAACAAAGATATTGGGTCGGTTCTCTATTAAAAAGGAGAGTTAATTACGGCACAGCAGAATTATTGGCTGATTTAAGCACCGACGATATTGGGTTAAATAGAGAATTGAGATCCTCCTTCCACAATTTTACCAGAATGTTAAGTAGCGATTTTGAATTGTTAATTAATTTGTTAGGACCTAAAATCGCCAAGAAAAATACAAATTACCGGGACGCAATTTCGGTGAAGGATCGCCTGGTAGTAACTCTGAGGTACTTAACCACTGGGGACAGTTTTCAATCTTTAAAATATTTATTCAAAATTTCAAATTCTTCTGTATCACGGATAATACCGGATGTATGTGAGGCCCTGTATGATGCTCTTCAACATTATATCAAGGTAAGCCCAATTATTATTTACCTAGAGTTTAATCAGATAAATAAGGGGTCATAAAATAGAGCAGATAAAACATGTAATTATTTATAATCAAAATTTAAAGAAACACGAAATTATTATTATTATTATTCATTTTCTGGGTTGATGCCAAAAGAGGTAGCAGTCCACCCCAAAAGGTCCTCACGAATCTGTTGGGGCACTCTTTCTTGACAGCCACTAGTATTTATATTGTTGTTCGTTTGTTCTTCATTCATACTGGTTTCACTATTCGAGTTATTACATTGAATCAAAAGAGGTAATGGTGAGCCGTAACTTGATGATGTAGATATCCCAGCATAATATATAGTTGTTGGTTCATCATATTTGCCTATCTCTGCCTCGTACAATATATTGTTTATTAAGTGTTGCACGGTAGCTTTTGCGTACATTGTTTTTAAACTTCGTAGCTTTCGACTTACAAGTTCACCAAACACCTCGTAATCATCACGCGTTGTTTTCCTGCTATCATATACTGATTTCATCATATTAAATGCCTCTTGATGGATACTGGTAGCAGTTGGCTTTGTTTTTTTGATGATCGCTTTGGGAACAGTAAATGAATTATCCCGTTTCCCTATGTCCGCTTGACCGTCACCTAATGAAGATTGTTGTTCTGAAATTGGTGAAGGCATTTCTGGTAGGTTCCCGTTTCTTTCCTCGTCTAAGTTCTCATCATAAGTTGGACTTTGGGTGTCATTCAAACTACTGCCTGATGAGCTGTCGCTGTCCTAAAAAAAGAGAAAAAAATTATGGAAACCGATATTTTGACCTAAGTTCATTGCGCAGATTATATAAATAACTAATAGTTTTCTATTATTTTTTAGGTACCCACAGGTCCTGAGGAATGGAAAGAAATTGCAGATGACTACAATTCTATGTGGAACTTTCCTATGTGCTTGGTGAGCATGGAAGGTAAACACGTCGTTATACAATCTCCCAAGTTTAGCGGCAGTGAATTCTTTAATTATAAAGGAACATTTAGCATTGTGCTCTTTGCTGTAGTCGATGCCAGTTATAAATTTATTTTACATTCACGTTGGTTCTCAAGGACGAATCTCAGACGGGGGTGTTTTCAAAAGTACTGGATTCGCAAAGGCACTGCTAGGTGTGAAACTTAATTTGCCCCCAGAATCACTCCTACCTGGACGAGCATTACCAGTACCGTACGTTTTAGTGGCAGACGACGCCTTCCCATTATCACTAAATATAATGAAACCTTTTCCTGGGCATCACAAACGTGGATCAACTAACCGAATATTTAATTATCGCCTTTCGAGGGCAAGAAGAGTAGTGGAGAATGTCTTTGGCATATTAGCTTCCGTGTTTAGAGTTCTACGTAAGCCTATGCTCTTAGAACCAGCAAAGGAAGAAAAAATAGTTCTTGCATGTACATGTTTACACAAAACTTCTTGCGTAGAGATTCACAATCAAGAGATATATACTCTCCATCAGGTTCATTTGACACGGAAGATTTACAAATAGGAATAGTGACAGAGGGAGCATGGAGACAAGATGCAGAGCCACTTCAGTCTCTACTACCGATTAAAAGACGGCCAAGAAAACCTGGTGCTGGAGCAATTGAAATACGCAACGAATTCATCGAATATTTCATATCGCAAATGGGACAAGTACAATGGATAATTACCAGTAATTATAATACAAAGATTTACTTACAGTTTATATATATATATATATATATATATATATATATATATATATATAAGAGTAACAAATAAATATTTATTTTTGAACATGCCAATATTTGGAACTGGAAACTTACCTCCGTATTCAAATTTAAACCACCTTCCCTTCCTTTCCTCGGTTTATTCTTATCTTACAAAAAAACTCATAGCATCATATCTAAACCATTTTGAAATAAACGAGTGTCCAGCCCAGACTTTTTCATGCTTTTATATTTCCTTCTTTCCCTATTGTACTGACTGACCAAGTTTTTGATTTTTCGATAGATTTCATCACTGCTAGTTTCAAAAGTATTACCAATTTCCTTGAGTGAATCTTGTCTTTTATTTTTATTCTTGTAATCCATACTTTTTGAATCCCACAAGTTAGTATGTTGACGGTACATTTCAATTAGAATGCTGCACTGATCTTTAATCCAGTGCTTTTTGGAATTCATGAATTAAAAACTACAGTTTTAGTAAATTTATTTTGCAACCAACTTTTTTAATCATAGCAACATTGTAACTAAATGCATATGTATATATATATATATATATATATATTATATATATATATATATATATATATATATATATATATTTCAATAAAAATAAATATAGAAAATGGTACTTACTTTTAAATGTTGACAAACTCTTCATAAAAATTGCATACAGTTAATAAAAAGTTAATAACTAGTTGAAAAAGAAGTAGTTCAAATGTCGTAGAGAACAAAACTACAACATTCAGGTGTTCCAACCAAATCGACGAAAAAACACGAACAAATTTGTTTTCCTTTGATGTACCGACTCGAGATGGGAAAGTGTTTTGTTTACTAAAAACATCGTTCTCCGACAAACATGTTTTCGGAACTGCTTATTTTTTGCAAAACATAACTCTTTTGTTGAGAAAAAACAGTTTTTGTTTGTGTTTCGTGTTATGTCCGTTTGGTGGCAACCCGGCTGAAATTGTTTTGTTTACTAAAAACACTGTTCTCCGACAAAAATGTTTTTGGAACTGTTTATTTTTTACAAAACATGGCTCTTTTTGTTGAGAAAAACAGTTTTTGTTTGTGTTTCGTGCTATGTTCGTTTGGTGGAAAGCCGGCTTAAGACATAGGAAAAGAAACACAGACATAAGACATGAATGCGAAGTGGAAGACATAATCAGATGGGGACGTAAACGCAGAAGAGCTTGGAGAGATCATGTGGAGAGAATGACAGAGGAGAGACCAGCGAGAATCGCGCGAGATGGTAAACTACGGACACGACTACCCTGGGAAGACCTCCAAAGAGATGGCTCGAATCATGGACATCAACTTCTCAAGAAAACTGACGAGTTGGAAACTACAGGCCTGAGGCCTACAGTACGTGGAAAAAGAAGACTAAAATCAAATATTTTTAAGTTTTTGTGTTAAATGTAGGTTCAGAATATTTAAATATATCCGAAATAATAGTTTTATTCCATAATTTTAATGATTGTACTGTTTTACATTTTAAGTATTAGAATGTATTTTTTCCAGTGTAATAGTTTTCTGGCAACCTTAAGGATTTTCTGAAAAAAATCTTATGGTACATGACTTTTTTATAATTTTTTGGAATCAGCAAAAAAAAATACTTAAGAAAATGGGTGTCTCACTTAAAGGATAGAGAATTTTTTTTACACTTGTGTTATCGATAAATTTGATATTAAATACTTTTTTCTCTATTAGCTGAAACTGTTCATTGTGTAAATGTATATCTTGGCGTAACTCAATAATATCCAAATAATCCAATTTTCATGTTTTTTTTTCCACATGTAGTTATTCTCAATTATTTTACGAAGTTTTTTTTTAGAGATTTTTATTGTAAACTTTCTTACAAAATCATTTCATTCGTCATATATACAAGGTGAGTCAAACAATAGAGTAAAGTTCATTTCTCATTTGTTTCGAGAATAACGAAAAAATGTTAAATACAAAGTTAAGCTGCACAAATTAAAATTATTTTTCAATATATATAGGGTACTTCAAAAAAGTGTGGCCGATATAACATATGATTTTTTTTAAATGGAACATCCTAAAATTTTATAACTTTTTTATATTATATATATATATATATATATATATATATATATATATATATATATATATATATATATATATATATATATATCAAGGATTTTCTACAACTGACGCTGTCTTCCTTCTCTCAGCCTTTGATTCCATCCGTCTCTATCTGTTAGACCTCTGTCCTCCATAGCCTCGTCCACATCGTCTCTCCACGATCGTCTAGGTCTTCCTCTTTTTCTTCTCCCTATAGAGCTCCCCTCCGTTATTTTCTTTATCCACCTATTATCTTCGCTTCGTCTTATGTATCCATACCATTTTAATCGTTTTTGTTCAATGGTGTTTATTGCGTTCTCTTTGATGTTCATTCTGCTTCTTATTTCTCCATTATATATATTCTCTTCATACGTGTCACTCTACAACATCTTCTCCAATACTCCATCTCTACCGAGTTAATTTTAGATTTATTTCTTTTGTTGATCGTCCATGCTTTGTATTATTGATTTGTATATGCGTGTTTTGTTTCTCTTTGTAATGTGCTTGTTCCACAGGATCTAATTTAATTGTCTTATGCATGTCCGCATTTGTCCTAATCTAGCTTTAATCTCTTCTTCTGATGTTGCGTTTTTTGAAATGATGGTTCCTAAATATTTAAATCTATCGGTTCCTTTGATTATTGTTTCGTTATCTACTTCTAGATTCTACACGTTTCCCTCCTTTGTTGTTAGATATTCGGTTTTATCAAAGTTTATTGCTAATCCTGCTTTAGCGTATTCTTCTTTCTGTTTTCTTACCATATAACTGAGGTCTTCCTCATCTTGCGCTATGATTACTTGATCATCTGCGAAACTTAGAGTATATAAGTAATCTTCTCGTATTGGGACTCCCATTCCACTACATTTTTGCTTCCATTTTTTTAATGTTTGTTCGAGGTATATTTTGAATAGTGTTGGGGATGTAGAGTATCCTTGTAATAGGCCTTTTGATGTTTGGAGTCTCTTCCCTATTTTATGTCCTATTTTTATGTTCACTGTGTTGTTTTCGTAGAGAGCTTTTACTGAGTATATTAGTTCTTTGTCAATGCCTATTCCTTTCATTGCGTTCCATAATCTTTGTCTTGGTACTGAGTCATAGGCCTTTCTTATGTCTATGAAGGCTAGATGAACTTCTCTATTCTTTGCCAGTTTTTTTTCCATTGTTTGTTTTATAGTATATATATGGTCTATACATGATTTTCCGGCCGTAAAGCCTGCTTGGTCCTCTCCAATTTTTCCTTTTATAATTTCCTCCATGATATTTTTAATAATTTTTCCATACAAATGTCCCATACTCGATATTATGCTTAGGCCTCTATAGTTTGTGCATTTTCTGCGGTCACCCTTTTTAAATATAGATACTATATAAGCTTTTGACCATTCCTCTGGTATTTTTTCTCCACTTATCGCTCTGTGGAACATGTTTCTCAGCATTCGATATCATTTATTAGTTTTCATTGTCTTCTTTACTTCTTCATAGCTTAGTTTTATCTCTTTTATTTCCTTATTCTGTTCTTCTTCAGGGTTCTCTTCTTGGAATTCTTGTCTGTCTTCTGTTAGCAGCTTCTTATAATATTTTTCCCACTCGCTTTCTAGGATGTACTCTATATACGTCTTCTCTCTATTGTTAGTCCTTAATGCTTTAATTATTCTCCATGACTCTGTACTTCTAGTTCCTCCTATATACTGTTCTACATGTTCGCACGATTTTTCCCATCTCTCGTTCTTTTCTTTGTTTATCATCCTCCTCGTTTCTGCATTTTTCTCTTTATATTTCTGTAGATCTTCTTCTGATTTTGTATTTAGCCATTTTTCGTATAGTCTTTTTTTCTCCTTTATAGATTCTTTGGTTTTTTCATAGATTTTAATTTTATGTTTCTCATTCTCGTTGTCTTCTTTACCTAATGCTTCTAGGGACGCCTGTTTTATGCATTCTTTTATGTGGTCATACATCTGTTGAAGGTTGTCGTAGTTAAATTCATTTAATTTTTGATCTAATCGTCGTCTATATAGGTCTCTTATCGTTTCGTCTTGCAGTAAGTGTATTTTGTATTTTATTTCTTTGTCTGTTATCTCATTAGTATTTCTGTTTTCTTTATCTATTGTTTCTTTTTGCTCTATTGTCTTGTACCACGGTACTTTTATATTTATTCTGCCCCTCTCTTTACTCTTACGTCTTTTATTTTGATAGTGGTATCGTTTTTAAATATAACGTAGTCTATTATTGATTTTAAATTTCGTGTCTCCTGCATCCAAGTATATTTGTGGATGTCTTTGTGTTTGTAGAATCCGTTTGTTATTTTGAGGCCGTTCAGTTTACACAGCTCTATTAGTCTCTCTCCGTTGTCGTTAGTAATGTCTTCTCCGAATGGTCCTACGGTATTGTCCTTTATTTTCCTTCCTGTTCTCACATTCAGATCTCCCATTATTATTAATTCTTGGTCTTTCTTTACTTTTTGTGTTTCTATTTCTAGTGTTTCCATGAAATTATCTTCTTCTCTTATAGTGCTGTCTTCTGTTGGGCCGTATACTCCTAATATTACCATGTCTTTTCCTAGCATTGTTATATTTAGTTTTATGATTCTTTCATTGATGGGTTCCCAAAATGTTATTTTCTTTTTCCACTTATTTTTTACTAATATTCCAACTCCGGCCTTTGCTCTTTCTTCCTTCTTTACTCCACTCCAACAATGCATCACTTCATCTATTTCTTCTATTCCACTTCCATTTTTCTTCGTCTCGCTTATTACTAAAATGTCTATGTTCATCTTCTTAAGCACTTGTATGACTTCGATGTTCTTTGTCCTCCATCCGTGTATATTCCAGGTACCGAGAGCAGCTATTCTGTTTCGAGATTTCTTCGTTTGGCTGAGTTTTAAGCTTGGGTTAACTATTCGCTTTGAAGTAGAATTGCCCCCCCCCGTACCCGATGGGGCTCCCTTCTTCGAAGGTGTGGATTGCCACCCGGGGATTTTTACTTATCTTGTGATTTTTCATTCTACTTTTCAAAAACAACTAGCTTTAGATTTTACGTGTGTTAGGGTGCTAACTCCTAACGCCACTTTTTTATTAGTAATGTTATATACCTAAAAGGCTATAACATCATAATTTCCAAGACAAAAACAAAAATGTAGGCATTGTCAAATTTTGACATGTCTATTAAGCAAGTAAAAATAGTTTAATTTGTTGTAGTAAGTGACGTATAAAGGTAATAGTTATGGATTTTCCTAAAAATGAATTAATTGATACGGTTTATATACTGGGGGAGGCGGGAAAAAAATTGTATTTTGGCAGTAAGGCTTTTCGGAGCGAAGTACCCTAATAGACGTATACCATCTAGAAAATCTTTTCAGTGCTTAATGGAACGGTTTGATGGTAGTGGTAGCGTTGAGTATACGAAACGGAAAGTAGTAAACCAGAATGGTACCAATAAGGAAAAAGAAATGCAGATTTTACTTCATATTGAAGATAATCCCCAGGTCAGCAGCCGTCAACTAGCTGACTTATCTGACACATCCCAATCTACAGCTAATCGCACCACGAGAAAATATATTATATTATCCCTTTCATATGGAACTACACCAAGAACTTCAAGATAGTGATTTTGAACGACGAGTAAACTTTTATACCACCATGAATGGAGCAAAAGAGGCCGATCCAAATTTTTCATCCAAAATAATATTTTCTGATGAAGCTACTTTTCGGTCGCTTAATCTATAGTGTGAAATATTAAATTTTCGAATTATTGGTCCATATTTTTTTCGCGAACCGCTTAACGGGCCTAGATATCTAAATTTTTTGCAAAACGAATTACCCCAGCTTCTTGAAGAAGTTGATAACTTTGAAAGGGAACAAATATGGATTCAACAAGACGGAGCTCCTGCTCATTACCACCGGGAAGTTCGGAAATGTTTAAACGATCATTACCCATAAAAATGGATCGGTAGGGATGGATTCATTCTGTGACTTAACACCTTTAGACTCTTTTTGTGGGGCCACATTAAAGATCGTGCTACAATCCAGTAGATATGGAAAATAGGATACTGGATTCGTGCAGGACAATAACGCCCTTTATGCTAAGGAAAGTGAAGGAAAATATAGTAAAACGACTAAACATGTGTATTCAAGTAGACGGGCCTATTTTTGACTATTTATTACGTCATAATAATTAATCATTAGATAAGTTAAACTATATTAAAATTATTATTAACTATTTGTTTATGTTTTCACAATTAAGTGTATTAAAAGCAAGGATAAAAATTGAAAAATTCAAAATAAATCGAAAACTAATAGAAATAGATATATGAGATTCTTAATAAAAGTTGCGGACTATTTTTTAAAAAAATTAAAATATTAGAAAAACTACTAGGTTTAGGTATATAACATTATTAATAAAAAAAGTTATAACATTTTACGCAGAATTTAAAAATAAATTAAAAAATAAGATGTGTCTTTCACTTTTTCAAATACCCTGTATACTCAAAAATAATTTTAAACTGTGCACCTTAACATTCCCTAAAACTTGTGTGTTTAACATTTTTTCGTCATTCCCGAAACAAATGAGATAATGAACTTTACTCTATCGTTGACTCACCCTGTACAGGATTGTTTAAGAAATTTGGAATTATTTAAATTAACAGTAAGTACAAGTAAGCATTAAGTTTTAAAATATATGTATTTTAATAAGTTTTAAAATGTACGCCAAATGTGGTAACAATATAAATAGGAACCATAGTTAAATAATTATTGATGTTTATTAACTCCATTTGGCTTGAAATTGTCTTGACATAAGACGCGTGTTTAATCTCTGTCAACATTCAAAAAATAGGGTTCATTTTTTAATATATTTATCAAAAAAGTGTTTAGAACCTGTAAAGAAAAATAACCTTCTGATATATAAATAAAAATAGACTATATTTATAATTATTCACGTGATTATTATTCTTATTATATTTAAACTAGCCGTGCCCGCGGCTCTGCTCGCGTGGACTTGATTCACTACTATCGTCACTGCTTATTCCTTATGTTACCCAACGTAATAAAATATCTCCCATTATTTCCCCTTATCTCCAAATATTTCTCCTTATCTCCCATTATCTCTACATAATTTCCATTATCTAGGCTTATCTCTGCTCATCTCCCATTATTTCTCCTTATCTCCCATTATTTCTCCTAATCTCCCATTGTCTAACCTTATTTCCCATTATCGAGGCTTATCTCGACTTAATAAATTAATGGGATTATTTCTCCTTATCTCCTATTATCTCATCTTATCTCAAATTATCTAGGCTTATATCGAATTATATAGAACATATGTATAAATTTATAAAAACACGTAAATCGGATAAGTGGTTCTCGATTGATAAGCGCACTAACGTACAGACAGACAGACAGAGACGTTGCATTTTATATATATTATATTCTTTGCTACATGATATTGTTCCATATTTAATGCTTTAGGCAGTGTATTGCAAGAGAACGCGCTAGCGGCAAACTTTTCTCCGACTTGATTCACTATTATCGTCACTGCTTATTCCTTATGTCACCTAACGTAATAAAATATATCCTATAACCAGGCCAGAGAACATACGTATGTTTAAAAAAAGCAAGTAAATCGGATAAGTGGTTCTCCAGTGATAAGCGCACTAACGGACAGACAGAGGGACGTTGCATTTTATATATATTAGAGATATTCTTTGCTCCATGATATTGTTCCATAATTAATGGTTTTGCATGTTTAAAAAAAAGCACGTAAATCCGATAAGTGGTTCTCCAGTGATAAGCGCACAAACAGACAGAGAGGCGTTGCATTTTATATATATTATAGATATCCTTTGCTACATGATATTGTTCCATATTTAGTGGTTTAGACAGTGTATTGCAAGAGAACGCGCTAGCGACAAACTTTTTTCGGATTTGATTCATTATTATCGTCACTGCTTATTCCTCATGTTACCTAACGTAATAAAATATAGTCTATAACCTGGCCGGAGAACATATGTAGGTTTTTAAAAAAAAGTACGAAAATCGGATTAGTGGTTCTCTAGCGATAAGCGCACTAACGGACAGACAGACAGACAGAGATACGTTGCATTTTATATATATTATAGATGTAATAAAATATATATCTATAATCTGGTTAGAGAACATATGTATGAATTTAAACAATCACGTAAATCGGATAAGTGGTTCTCGAGGGATAAGCGCACTAACGGACAGACAAACAGGCAGAGAGACGTTACATTTTATATATATTATAGATATAGATTATTATTATTATTATATAACCTGGCCAAAGAATATATGTATGAATTTAAAAAAAGACAGGTAAATCGGATAAGTAGTTCTCGCGTGATAAACGCACTAATGGACAGACAGACAGACAGAGAGACATTGCATTATATATATTATAGAATATTCTCTGCTACATAATATTGTTCCATATTTAATGGCTGTGTATTGCAAGGGAACGCGCTAGCGGCAAACTTTTTTCCGACTTCATTCACTATTTTACGTCACTGCTCATTCCTTATGCTACCTATCGTAATAAAATATAGGCTATAACCTGGCTAGAGAACATATGTATGTTGTAAAAAAAAGTACGTAAATCGAATAAGTGGTTCTCCAGTGATAAGCGCACTAACGGACAGACAGACAGACAGAGAGACGTTGCATTTTATATATTATAGAATAATTATTATAAATTTAAGAATAATTTACAAAAATCTATTTATGTATGTTACGGGCTGTGATGTTAACAAATGTAAAAAGGCTGGCCAAAAACCGAATTTTTCACGTCACTTTAGGTTTACCATTATCAAAATAAAGTGATCAGACATTTATGTCACTTCTCAATTGTTACCACCTAGACTCTCAACGACGTAAGAGGTTACATACACCTGTGCGCTGCAAAAAGTATGTATATTTAAAAAAAATATCTGGAACATTTTTAAGTGAATAATATAAAAGAACTAGAGGTGCGTGGACTTGATTTACTATTATCGTCATTGCTCATTCCTAACCTATTACCTAACGTAAAGAAATATATTCTATAACCCGGCCAGAGAACATATGTATGAATTAAAAAAAATAAAACGTAAATCGGATAAGTGGTTCTAGAGTGATAAGCGCAGTAACGGACAGACATAGAGACGTTGCATTTTCTATATATTATATTCTTTGCTACATGAGATTGTTCCATATTTAATAGTTTCGGCAGTGTATTGCAAGAGAATGCGCTAACGGCAAACTTTTTTTGGACTTGATTCACTATTATCGTCTCTGCTTATTCCTTAAGTTACCTAACGTAATAAAATATATCCTATAACCTGGCCAGAGAACATATGTATCTTTTAAAAAATCGGATAAGTGGTTCTCGAGTGCTAAGCGCACTATCGGACAGACGGACAAAGAGACGTTGCATTTTATATATATTACAGAAGATTATAGATAACCTTGCTAGAGAACAAATATATAAATTTTAAAAAAAAATGTAAATCGGATAAGTGGTTCTCAAGTCATAAGTGCACTAACGGACAGACAGACAGACAGACAGAGAGACATTTCACTTATGTATTATATTCTTTGCTACATGATATTGTTCCATATTTAATGGTTTAGGTGGTGTATTGCAAGAGAACGCGCTAGCGGCAAACTCTTTTCCGACTTGAATCACTATTATCATCGCTGCTTATTCTTTAAGTTACCTAACGTAATAAAATATATCCTATAACCTGGCTATATATGTTTTAAAAAAAAAGCACGTAAATCGGACAAGTGGTTTTCGAGTGATACGCGCACTAACGGGCAGACAGACAGACAGAGAGACGTTGCATTTTATATATTATAGATGGCGATGAGTTGAGTTTCGGATCGCGAAGTGTGTGCATGTGAATTGAACACCCGGCAATAGTCAACTCGTTTAACGAGCATTATTACGGTAGTGTTTCGATCAATTTAATTATTTTGTCGGTTGCAAACGAGAGGCACTAGAAATAAAGCAGAGTGTAGTGTCAGAATTAAGACAATAAGTAAAAATTTGGAGGTTAATGAGAATAATTCTATGAAATTGTATGAAGCTAACGAAACGATAAGAGACAACCTTGATCGCTTCACTGTTTACGGTGATAAGACGTATAAACAACAGTTTTTTTTTCTTTTTCTCCCGTGTTTGAAAATGGAATATACAAGGAAAACACGTAAAGTTTTTATAACAGAAAGAACAATGGATAGTGTTAATTATACATCAAGAGACTCGAAAAGAGAAAGAGTCGAAGAAAAAGAAGAGCCAATGGTATTATCCAAGAAATGTAAAAAGCTGATAAGAACACCACAGAAAGAGAAAAACGAAAAAATAGATAAGATAGACAATTTGATGGAAATGATTAGAGAGCTAATATCAGATATAAAGGATATAAAACAAGATCAGAAGAGATACCAACAAGAGTTGAAGGAACTAAGAAAGGAGAATGAAGTATTGAAAAAGGAAAATAAAATAATTAGAAAAAACATGAGAAGTATGGATTTGAAGATGAGTAGACTGGAAAAAGACAACTTAAGGAATAATATTGTAATATCGGGAGTGAGATTTGAAACGAATTGCCATCCAGATCTGAAAATGGGTGTAGAACATTTTATGGAGAGGAGTATGGACACAAAAATACAGATTAAAGATGTGATAAAAATAAGAGCGACTATATACAAGATAGAACTTGGAATCACGGGAGATAAAGAAGCTGTAATAAAAAATAAAAACAAACTGAGAAACCTAAGAGAGAGAATTTACATAAACAACGATTTAACAAAAGGTTAACTGGAAATTCAAAAGAAATTGAAGCGTATAGCAGAGAACGAGAGAAAGAATGGAAAAAGTGTGAAAATATGATTTTAAAAAATCGAAGGAAGAGAATATAAATAGGACATTGAGGAAAAAAAAAAATTGAAAGAACAAACAAAGAATACTACGACCATCAAGTCAAAAAATTGAGAAAAAGGAGAGAGATAGGTAGATTGCCGACGACCCTGGCAAAGATAAAGGATATGTTAAGAGTGGACTACTAAAAGGCATACATATAAGACTATATTCAAAGAAATAGTTAGGAAGAAAGAAATTGGAAATAATTATCGAGTTATTAGCTTGAGAACACTGGATAATAGGGGTATAAATGGAAAAGAGATGAACTGACAGAAGAGCAACAAATACACTATGTAGGAATCACAAAAACAGAAAGGAAAGGAAATGGATGCAAAAAATTAGAACGAAAGGTCATAAAAGAAGAAGACAAAATTATGAAAATATCAGATGGGAATGACACAGCATACAAAAATCAACATAGAAACATAATACCGGAACAAGAAACAGAAACCACACAAACAGAAGAAACTAATGCAGAAGAAACAAAAGAGGCAATCGGCAATTTAAACAGGATGGAAGGATATAGAAGGAAATATGGAAAAAACAAATATAGAATAATTCAACTCCACGGGTATTACACTCCTAACAAAAGGGGTAGAAAGACGTAAGAATTAAGTAAGTAAGTAAAGTATAAATGGCGATTATATATTTTTATTGTACATGCTTTAAATTATACGAAAACAATATTTTTTTTAATATGTTTTAAATAGTATATATCACCACTACACCAAACACTTTATTTTTTGCACTCGACGCACGTTTCGGTAACCATATTAGCTTCATCAGGAGCGATGATTGACCGTCAATCATCACTTCTGATAAAGCTAACATACCAACGCGCGTCGAGTGCAAGAATAAGGTGGTGTAGTGATGATATATACTGAGTAGTATCATTGTGCCAAAGATTCCACATTCCCAACATGTTTTAAATGTTAACATCATTTTTTATCGGGTTAAATGAACCACTGATTAATATGACGCCTCCTTTTCTGCAGGATAACTTTACAAAAAATAATTCAATCTGCAAAAATAAAAATAAATCTTTTAAAATAATGTTAAAGTTAAAAATTGTCGAAGGGTTTTTTTTTCAAAAATAAAAAAATTACGGTATTTCAAACTTTAGTATGCAATTTTCGACCAAAAAAATATATCTTTAGTTATTTATAAAAAAGTGTCTATTAAAAAAATTAAAAAAACCTTTCGACATTTTCTAAAAAAAGTAATTATTAAGATTTAAAAAAAAGTTAAAAAATATTAAAAATTGACGGAGTAATATTATAGACAGTGTCTGAAAACACAGTTTCGAGAAAAACTCATTTAAAGTTTCGAGTAGATAAAAAGTGAACTTACGGCTAGTCTCCCATTCCAGCTTCGTACTGTATGCCTTCTCCCTATTGCAACTTGGTAAACTACACTAATAGATGCAAAATTCTAACGACTTTATTTTCAAAAGAAACCGGTTGACAAAATAAACGCAGCTGCCGAGAGTCGCTGCATTAAGACAGGTAGCGGTCCCAATCCGATGACAGGTTACATTTAATGCTATAACTTTGTAATGGAATGGAAATTTCTTAACTTTTTTTTTTATTTTTGAATAATTCAAAGAAGTATAGAAAATAAAAATCCGTAAAAAAATCGAATTTTTGAAAATCCGAGGTATGTGTAACCCCTTAACTTAAACTGGTTTTAGTGATGATATCTTGCAGTATTTACCTTTACTAAGCAAGTGGTACAGGCTACCATAAATTTGAAAATAAAGCAGAGAACGTGCGACATTATTTTTCTCGTAAAGAACATAGTTAAAACTAAAACTTGTCACGTTTTTTTGCATACAATTTTTGGTAAAATTGAAAATACTGAAAAAATATCATGATTTTTAAATTTTCCAACCCCATGAATTGTAAAATAGAATGTAACATGATATACTCCAGGCAACCCCCTCTATATTCTACCCTCAGGCCTGTAACCTTAACATGTTTGACTATAGGTAGCTATGAGTTATTGTGCCGACACAAAGAGAGAGAAAGAGAAGTTTGAGGTAGGGCGCAACGATATCTAAGATCATTTAGCGCCGAAATGAAATACCTAAATTAAAATCAGGTAGTTTGATTCTTCAAGGAATTTCATTACGTTTTTTTTTTTAAAAAAAATTGAAAGATAGAAGAAATTTGATTCGTTTCTTTAAGTCGTATTTTTGTATTAGAAAAGATAAATTAGTATTATTAAAAATATCAACTATGGTGAGGGGAACTTGACCGAAATGGCATTTAGGAGGGTTTCTCTTTTAAGAAGATAAGAGTGGGTCAGATAAGTATGACCCACTGATAACCTTCTCTAGATGGTGTTCTCTCTTCTAGGTAAGGAATTTAGATGCAATGGTGGGAATACTAAAGATTTTGTGGGCCATAATTTATTGCAGCTGAAAGAGATTGTCTATTATTCCGTCGAAAAGATTTCTTAGATCATTTGAGGAACTTGGGGTCATTATCTGTTCTCCCTCAGTGCTTGCCAGGTTAGCGAGATTGTCTACTACCCTTATGAGTGGGAACCCAAAGAAAAATTACATTAATGGATCTATAGCGGCTGATGTATAACAAATTTTTGATGTCTATGATGTATGGAGAAGGTTTAATATTAGAGTTGATTGCTTGTATTGAGCTTAGAGCGTCCCAAAATGATTAGGTAATTTTTATTAACGTTGGATTCTATAATTATCTTGAGCGCCTCTCTGATTGTAAACAGTTGGGCTAAAAAGATCGAAGTATAGGTTGCAAATTTAAATTTTTTGTGTGAGTGATGCGGAAAGAAAACTGCCGCTCCAACTCTCCTTTAGGATTTGAATCCATCTGTGCATATTAAGAGTGATTAGGGTATTTTTGTGGAATTTAAAAGTAGCGATAATTTGGGATTTGAGAGAGGAATATTTGTCTAGAGAAAGAAGAAATAAATCTATATTCAAAGACAGATAATCCTAGGGAGGAAAATTTGAAGAGTGATTAATAATCAAGTTGTGTGTGTTTAGAAATATTTTTATTTTATCGACGGATTTTTTTCTAACGCCTTCATTATCAACGCCGGGGTGCCCCAAGGCTCCATACTATCTCCTACTCTCTATCTCATTTACATTAACAACCTGCTGGAACAGACCCGAAATTCAATCTACAGCTTTGCAGATGACAGTACGCTTATCACTTCATTCACTTTGCAAGCTCGGACATCGGCTGCTCAGGTGAGTGTCCGCAGACAATGAGAAGTTGTTCAACTTAACAAAGACCTGAAAGCAATCTATCTTGGGGTGACAGTAACCAAGTGGAATTTAACGGTACAAAAACCCAGGCGGCAGTTTTTTCTAAAAAAGTTAACGTTGCTGAACCCGACATAATTATGGCGGAGCACTCCATTCCTCTAACATCGTCACTCAATTCGTTGGGCGTTAATTTGGGAGCAAATCTGACCTGGCATGAGCATGTTGCAGGCATAGCAAGGAGAGTTTCTCAAAAGTTGGGAATTTTATTTTGAACCAGAAAGCTTTACACTTCACAACAACTGTTAATACTTTACAAAGCTCAAATTTGACCACCTATGGAACACTGCTCCCATGTTCGGGGCTCCGCTCCCAAACATACACTGCTTTTGTTGGATTCTATTCAGAGAAGAGCTGTTTGTCTGATCGGAGACCCCGAACTGATCGGCGGCCTTGATTCGCTGGAACATCGAAGAACGGTTGGCAACTTGAGCCTCATCTACAAGTATTTCCATGGAAAGTGTTCGGAGGATGTCGCCCGTTTAATTCCTCCCAGAGCGGTGCATGTTAGAAATACACTTCGCGTTGATACTTCACATCCGTATGAAGTTCAGCTTGTTACTCCTCGTACAACGCTTTTCAAGCAGTCTTTTATATGGAGAACATCATCCCTTTGGAATAATTTACCCCGGACTGTGTTTCCCACTGAGTACAATTTACAGCGATTCGAGAGCAGCATGAATTGCTTTTTCCACACACGTGCCATTCCTGTAGCGCTTTACGCACCTCCCTGCAGACCCATAAAAAAATTTTTTTTAATGTAAAGTGGATGGGGAGGAGGTGTGAATGTTGTTTAAATTAAGACAGAAAGACAGACTTACGGAAAGGAAAAATTATTTTTTGTTTGCTCTAGAGACCCTGAAACGTTAAAAAAATCTCGAAGGGTGATTCTTTCACTTATATAATACTTCCCGCTAGCAAGGGAACTAAACCGTTATTCTAGCTTTTGTTCACATTGAATAGTGCCTCCCAGTCACTCTTTCAAATAATCTGTGTAGAGGTTTAATTACGATTTTATTATATTTATGAATATGATAATCATTAGGGTATTACATGCTTACCGATTCTCAATTACTAGTAGAAGCTATTCTTCAGTAGTCACACAAGTGAACTAAAGCCACTTAATAATGAATAAAACAGCAAACTTAGTTGAAAAATGCTCGAGTTTGATATTATATATGAAAACAAGCTAATTATATAATAATAGCATGGTATAGCTAGATAAGCGCTATTAAAATATCGTCATAAAAACTAAGGAGTTTTACTGGACTCAATACACACCATAAATTTTGCATTATCATGAACGTTTTTTATCTATTATCAGTATTTGCATATATAATATTCTTTTTTTTTTTCAAAAAGTAAAGTCACTTCAAGTTCAGTTCATTTATTGTATTGCTTTTAAATTTTTAAAATAAAATTACAAATCAGAATTCGATACTATAAACTACACAGTCGGTACAATAAGGAACTTATTTGGTTGAAAAATTATAAATTCTTGTCATCTACATAATCACCGTTGAAAAACATAACTGTTCTACAGATAAATGGTATACTTGGAGGCAATGTTTCGAACTAATTGTTTTCAAGTTGATGCCAAACCAAGTGAAGATAGTCTAGTAGCTATGTTGTTAGACCTTATTTCGCCTATATATATATATATATATATATATATATATATATATATATATATATATATATATATATAAATACAACGTCTGTCTGTCTGTCCGTTAGTGCGCTTATCACTGAAGAACCTATCCGATTTACTTGCTTTTTTTAAAAAACATACATATGTTCTCTGGCCAAATTACAGGCTATATTTCATTACCTAAGGTAGCATAAGGAATAAGCAGTGACGATAATATTGAATCAAGTCGGAAAAAAATTTGCCGCTAGCGCGTTCTCTTGCTATACACTGCCTAAACCATTAAATATGGAACAATATCATGTAGCAAAGAATATCTATAAAACATATAAAATGCAATAAGCAGCGACGATAATAGTGAATCAAGTCGGAAAAAAGTTTGCCGCTGGCACGTTCTCTTGCAATACGCTGCCTAAATTATTAAATATGGAACAATATCATGTAGCAAAGAATATAATATATATGAAATGCAACGTTTCGCCTGTCTGCTCGTTGGTGCGCTTATTACTCAAAAACTACTTATCTACGTGTTTTTTTTAATTCATACATATGATCTCTGGCCAGCTTATAGGATCTATTTTATTACGTTAGGTAAGATAAGGAATGTGCAGTGACGATAATAGTGAAAGAAGTACACGCGGCGGGCATGACTAGTATATACTCGTATATATATATATATATATATATATATATATATATATATATATGTATATATATATATATAGATATATATATATATATATATATATATATATATATATATATATATATATGTATATATACGTATATATATATATATATATATATATATATATATATATATATATATATATATATATATATACATATATATACATATATATATATATATATATATATATATATATATATATATATATATATATATATATATATATATATATATATATATATATATATATATATATATATATATATATATATATATGTATATGTATATATATATATATATATATATATATATATATATATATATATATATATATATATATATATATATCATGCAGCAAAGAATATAATATATATGAAATGCAACGTTTCGCCTGTCTGCTCGTTGGTGCGCTTATTACTCAAAAACTACTTATCTACGTGTTTTTTTTAATTCATACATATGATCTTTGGCCAGCTTATAGGATCTATTTTATTACGTTAGGTAAGATAAGGAATGTGCAGTGACGATAATAGTGAAAGAAGTACACGCGGCGGGCATGACTAATATATATATATATATATATATATATATATATATATATATATATATATATATATATATGTATATATATATATATATATATATATATATATATATATATATATATGTATATATACATATATATATATATATATATATATATATATATATATATATATATATATATATATATATATATATATATATATATATGTATATATACATATATATATATATGTTATATATATATATATATATATATATATATATATATATATATATATATATATATATATATATATATATGATTTACACTGATTGCTCTAAGGCCTTTGATCGGCTGGATCATGGAATTCTGTTGGACAAGTTGTTCGCAATTGGCTTTTCTGGTAAGTTATTATCTTTTTTTAAATCATACTTGATAAACTGCTCGCAGTTTGTACAGTGTCTTAGTCAAAATTCTTCTAGCTTTGTTGCCACATCGGGAGTGTCGCAGGGATCACATTTGGGGCCACTCCTTTTTAATATATTTATAAATGATCCTACTCAAAGAGCGGGTGTTGAATACCTACTTTATGCTGATGACGTAAAGCTATATTGCAGAATCAGAGACCTGAACGACTGCATAAAATGGCTTTAATCTTATAAACAATTGGTGTAGTGACAACAAACTCCTTTTGAATGTATCCAAGTGCAATGTAATCACCTTTACAAAAAAATTGAGTCCCATGCAATTCAATTACAGTATGAACGGTCAGGTCCTAGAGCGATGTCAGTCGGTGTCTGATTTGGGTGTTTTGCTGGATACTGCCTTGTCTTTTCGTGGCCATATTGCAAAGATTACGGCGGAGAGTTTGTTGAATATGATACTCAAAAATTTCTTTTTTATAGTTTCGTGAGATCACGGCTTGAATACTCAGTTGTTGTTTGGTGCCCCTTTTATCAAGCGCATATTCAAAATATTGAAACAATTCAAAAGCGTTTTTTAAAGTACGCTAGTTTTAAACTCGATGGAGTATATCCCGAAATAGGTTATCCCTATGAAAGTCTCTTGGATAGATTTTCAATGGAAAGTATAGAGGCGCGCCGAAACAAAGCCCAAATTATATTTTTACATAAGATAATATCAAACAAAATTGATGCAAACAAAATCTTGCAGTGTCTGCCTTTTCATGTACCTAGACCCGCGGCACGTAGTCTGCAAACTTTTAATTTACCAATCTCAAGAACAAATGTCCTAAAATTTTCTCCCCTTTTTCAAATTTGCGAGAAATATAATCAAGTGCAGAACCAGCTTGATATTTTCAACTGCAGCGTGACAAAAATAAAAAAAATGTAGTTTTAAAATATATTGTTAATAAGGTTTAGTATATTTCACTATGTTATTTTCCCATTCTGTAATTGGTATACTGTAGAATGTGGTAAATAAATATATATATATATATATATATATATATATATATATATATATATATATATATATATATATATATATATATATATATATATATATATATATATATATATATATATATATATATATATATATATATATATATATATATATATATATGTATATATATATATATATATATATATATATATATATATATATATATATATATATATGTATATATATACACAATCTCCCAAAAACCAACCTAGTGCCTTCGAAAGCTGATAGGCCAGCTCGTAGCTCACCAGAATATGTAAGTGTGACCTTAGTGAATTGATCACAGTTCAAAATAATACTAATTGTGCTAAGCTTGTGAGAAAGAAAAAAACATTTTTGCAAGTATCATGAGTAAAAACATTTTAATTAGCTAACTTTTACTCCAAATCCAACAATTTTTTACTAAGGTCATATTTACATCTTCTGGTAAGTTGTGAGCTAGCCTACCAGCCCTCGAAGGGAATACGTTGGTTTTTAGAACGGTATATTCTTTGTGTTTTGAGAGGCCAACACTGATAACTCATCAGAATATGTAAATATGACATTAGTAAAAAATCGTTAGCTTTTGAGACATCGGCACTTTTATGAATTTCGTGAAAATCTACACCTTAGATTCTAAGATTCTAATTATTGTTACGCAATCCTGAATAACCCTGCTATTGATCACAATTCAAAATTGAACTAATTGTGTTACGCCTGTGGGAAAAAAAGCATTATTGCAAGTATCATGAGTAAAAACATTTTAATTGGCTAACTTTGATATTTGAATACATAAGAGAAATCGCGAGCAGAAAAGAAAAGTCAATAATAGATTACTTCTTGGTAACCCAAGATATATGGAAAAAGGTGAGAGACATAAAAGTTAGAAGAGGAGTAAAAATTGGTAGTGACCACTATTTAGTGGCTATGAAGTGGCAAAAAGAAACAGTGGAAATGAAGGAAGAGAAGAGAAGAAAAGATGAAAATAGAACGATAAGATGCTATAGACTAGAAAGACAGGAACTCAGAGACAAATACCGAAAGCAAATATAACAAGACATGCAAGACATAACGGGGCGGGAAACAATAGACGATATGTGGACGAAGATAAAGGAGGCAATACTAAAAGCAGCCGAAAGGTTGTGTGGGACCGCAAGGATTGTAAACAAAGAATACAAAAAGACACAGTGGTGGAATGAAAATATAAATAACGTAATTAAAGTAAAAAAGGAGAAAGAGGAAGAACTACCTAAGCAAGAAGACGCAACAGCATTACGAAGAATATAAAAGAGAAAAGATGGTGGTTAAGGACCTAGTAAAAGATGGAAAGAGAGCAATGTGGATAGAGTTTGGAGAAAAAATGAAGAAGGTGTACAACGAAAATCAAAAATTGTTCTGTAAAGTGATGAGAAATCAAAGAAAAAACAAGGAGACTATTCATAAAAGATGAACAAGGGACAATATCAACAGAAGAATAGGGAATCATGGAAAGATGGAGGCGATACTTTTAGAAGGGAGAGATATAACACCACAAACAAACAGATCAAGCAACCAAGAAGAGATAAACAAAGGAGAAATCAAAGAGGCAATAAACAAAATGAACGCGGGCAAAGCGCCAGGACAGGACAACATAACGGCGGAAATGATAAAAACCGGAAACGAAGAAATGGTAAGAATATTGCAAATATTGATGAACAAAATATACACGGAAGGAACCGCGCCAAAAGAATGGCAAGTGGGAATCATAGTACCCATACACAAAAAGAGTGACAGAAAAGACTGTAATAATCTTCCGAGGAATCACACTACTCAGCGTAGTAGAAAAACCAGACAGACGAGTAATGGAAAAAAGGCTGAGAGAAAAACTGGAAGAAACACTAGAAGACACACAATTTGGTTTCAGATCAAACAGAGAGGTGGCCGGTGCCAACTTCATAGTCAGGCAAGTGAGCGAAAAAGTGTTAAGAGAAGCAGGCGAAGTACACCTATGTTTCACAGACCTGGAAAAGGCTTTCGACAGAATAGACAGAGAAGACATATGGAGGACCCTGGAGAATAGAGGTATTAAAGAAAGATAATAAATGGAATAAAATGTTTATACAGACAAACAACAAATTATGTTAGAGTAAGACATGACGTCAGACAGGGGTGTATACTGAGTCCACTGCTGTTCTCGGTAGTAATGGTCGAGGCCATAAAAGCAGCAAAAAGACAAACAAAGAAATACTGGGTGGGGTTCCGGAACATAGAGAGAGTTGGAATAACAGAGATACTATACGCTGACGATATGAAACTGATCGCAAAAGACGAGAAAAATTTGAATGAAAGCCTGTGTATAACGAAAGCTTGGAACTCATAAATATAAGCATAAACGTGAAAAAACGAGGACAATGATCATAAGCAAAGAGAGCAAAACGCATAAAATATACCTAAGAGAAGAAAAGATACAGCAGGTGGAGAGTTTCAAATATTTGGGTGTAATGGTGACGAGGGATGGAGGGCTAGAAGAGGAGATTAGGATAAGGACAGATGCAGCGGGGAAACTCTTTACTAGCATCAAGAACACGCTCCTAGGCAAAAAAGAAATACCAAAATCAACAAAACTACAAATCTTCAAAAAGCTGGCGACTGCAATAATTATACGGATCCGAAGTGTGGACCACAACACAAAGTCACAGAAGTAAGATACAAAGCATCGAAATGAGATTCCTCCGGAAGATTGAAGGAAAGACAAAACTGGATAGGATAGGAAACGTTAATATACGGGAAACACTAGAGATGAAGCCGATACAGGAGAAAATAGAAGAAAATCAGTTGAGGTGGCTTGGAGATATACAAAAATGGGACAGGAAGAGTATATGAAGCAAAAGAGAATAGAAAACGAAGTCGAGGAAGACCATGAAGAAGATGGAGAGAGGGAGTACCGGGAGCAATAGGAATGAAGAAGGATGGACAGAAATATGGAATACCCCCAACCTAACCCAATCCACGCAGACCAGCCTACACCGAGAGGTATTATGGCTAAGGATTAAGTAAAAAAAGTAAGTGACTTTGATCTTGAAATATAACGATTTTTTCACTGAGATCGTACTTACATATTCTGGTGAGTTATGAGCTGGCCTATTAGCTTTTTTTTTAGTTTAGTTATGAAACTTGCAAAAATGTTTTTGTTCCCTCAGACATAGCTCAATTAGTTTTATTTAGAAGTGTGATCAACAGCAGGGTTATTCAGGATTACGTAACAATAATCAAAATCTTAGAATACGGAAATTTGTAGTTGTGATACTCGACAAACTCATCAAGGTGTAGATTTTCACGAAATTTGTAAAAGTGTAAATAACTCGAAATCTAACAATTTTCACTAAGGTGATACTTACATATTCCGGTGAGTTATGAGCTGGCCTATCAGCCCTCGAAGGAAACACGCGTTGGTTATATATATATATATATATATATATATATATATATATATATATATATATATATATATATATATATATATATGCATATATATATATATATATATATATATATATATATATATATAAAATATATATATATAAATATATATATATATATATATATATATATATATATATATATATATATATATATATACAATATAAGAACCGAAACTTACGGGTTATTACAAAACATTAACCAGGTAATAGTTGCCGAAAAGAGAGATCCTGGCAGGAGAAAGATTATCCTGGCTGGCAAACTTGAGGAAACGATTTAGAAGGACACCAATCCAACTCTTTAGAGTGGCAGCTTCTCTATTTATACCTGGCTAAGGATTTGTGGCAGTAGGAGTATCTCGTTAAGTCTTATTACGGCTTTGAATGGCTTTATGATGGCGCTGCACCTTTTGAGAGAATATTGTACACAAAAAATTTAATATATATATATATATATATATATATATATATATATATATATATATATATATATATATTTATATATATATATATATATATATATATATATATATACATATAAATGATTAAAGGTAATGCACTCGTGATAATTTTCGTTCAATCTACACCCCGTGGAGAATATTCCAGAATTTTTTCAAAATTTTTTGATCACTACTTTTCGGGACAGTGATTTTTCGTGATTTTTTAAAAAATAATACGAGGAAAAGTGTTCACAAACATTACATTGTATATATTATTTTTTTTATTTTTACAGGCTTTCATTTGACACCACACTCGATGATCTAGTAAAAAAAATTCTTTTTCACTTCCGATTTCGTCCCTCAAAATTTACTCCTTAAGTCAGAATTTAACTTTCAAAACTACACTGCTCTGATGAGACCATCAATTCCTGTATTAGTTCCAAATTTTAACTTTCAACGTCAAATAGTTTCGAAGAAAAACGGGCGTAACAGACGGACGGATGGACGAACGGACGGTCAGACGGACGGACGGATGGACACCGAAGTGATCTTATAAATGTTCCGTATGGAACACTAATAATGTAATACTTGAGCACACTTTTCTTTGTAATATTTTTAAAAAGTACTAATCAAAAAATTTTAAAAAAATTCTGGAATATTCTCCACAGGGTGTAAATTGATCGAAAATTATCATAAGTGTTTAACAATTTCAAGGTCATCAGTTTTCAGTAAAGATCGGAAAAAGAGCTTTGTTAAAAACTCATTTGGGGTGTGTTTTGTGAAGTCATTAATCATTTCACACTTCCGTAACAAAAATTTTATTTTAAAAGCAATCAACGTATGGAACCCTAATTGTGTAAGTCTGACTTGCACTTGGCCGATTATTAATATACTGGAATTATATGTACTGGATAAATAAATATTTTTACCGATTTTATATTTTAAAAGTTTTAATTTGAAATATAGTTTTACACCTAACACTAGCCTGAGCAATGGCTTACTTGCATGTACACATAGACAGTCACACATACATACAAACACACACACACACACACACAAAATATACCTTAGGTCTCCTTCTATTCATACGGGATGAAAAAAGAAAATCAATTATTATTATATATCAATATATTTCACACTTTTTCTATATTAAGCCATACGTTTCCTTTAGCTGAAAGTAACCAATTACATGGGTCAAGCTCGAGAGGTACTTTGGTTTTTTCATTTACAGACAACTTGTAGTTTTTAATAAAGGTCACTAGACCCACTTTACCTTGAAGAAGGCCAAATCTCATACCTGCAGCAAGAAGAAAAAATTAATGTAAGCTGTTCCTAAATACTTAGTACCCAGTAATAATGCACTAACATGTGTAAGGATCGAAAATTCCGATAAAAAAATAATATAAAGGATTGTCGAAAAAGTATATCATTAATTCGCTTTAGTGTCATATATCTCAGGTAATATAAGTCGTATCGAGTCATGTTTAGGGTCAGTTGAAAGCTATATTTCACAGTATTAGTTTGCCAAAGCTGTTCAAATTCGTTTATTCAGAATTAATTTAGAGCGCCTTGAAAATGGTTGAAATATCTGCAAAATTTTACTTTATTTTACAATTTAATTCCTATAAAGGCACAAATGCTGCGCAGGCCAATGACTAAATTTGTGCTGTTTATGGTCAAAACATGTTATCAAAGCAAACAGCCAATAAATGGTTCAGTCGTTTCTGTTCTGGGAATTTGTCAAATATGCTGGTCGCACTGGTCAACCAATGACAGAAAAAGTTGATAGAATTTTGGCAAAAGTGGAGGAAGATCGGCACATAAGTAGTCATGACATCGCCAAGGAGCTAAACATCCAGTACCAAATAGTTTTAAACCACTTGGAGAAAAATGGCCGCATGATTTGACGCTAAAACACTTTTGAAGTGGTTCGTCACGTGTAACAATACTGTGCGAAAAAAATCATGGTCGAAAAAGGATGATGCTCGGTGTTCGAAGAAATTGGAAGCGACTCTCACATCATAAGCTGCTGCAGCCTGATCAAACAATTGATTCTAGACTCTACCGTCAGCAATTGATAAAATTGAAGCAAGCAATTGAAAAAATTGTTCGGAACTAGTCAAGAGAAAATGTGTCGTCTTCCCTCATGAGAACGCCAGACCACACACATCTTTGATAACTCAGCAAAGATTGAAAGTTCTAATGCATCCACTATATAACTTGAAAGGTTACTATGTGTTTCAATCTCTGCAGAATGGTCTTAGTTTGAGAATAAGCCTGTGAAAACTGCTTACCCAGAAACCATGAAGTTCTACAGAAACGGGATTTTGATGTTGCCAGAGAAATGGTCATCGAAGAAAATGCACGATTGTGGCAATTTTGCACAATACTATATATATATATATATATATATATATATAAAATACAATAAAATTCCGGGTTTAAATCCGTTCGTCTAGCAATGAATTTGCATGTCGTTTCGCCAAAATCTCATTTGACATTTTCAAGTGCTCTTGCTGCCGCTGCTACTCGATACTGTTATTTTGTTGCTGCTGCTGCCGCTCGAAGCTAGCACAGTATCGAGAAGCAGCGGCAGCAAGACCACTTGAAAATGCCAAATGAGATTTTGGCGAATATATATATATATATATATATATATATATATATATATATATATATATATATATATATATATATATATACATATATATATATATATATATATATATATATATATATATATATATATATATATATACATACATATATATATATATATATATATATATATATATATATATATATATATATATATATATATATATATATATATATATGTATATATATATATATATATATATATATATATATATATATATATATATATATATATATACGTATGTGTGAAAGTTATTTTTTGTGAAAAATCTTCCTCTCTAGCTATCGATTTTTAAACCGGGTCTAAATTGTTGAAGATGTCCTTCAGGAAACATTTCTTTTTTGTCAAAAATCTCCACTCTCCGTTTTCTAACCTACTGAGTTAGGAAGGTAGTTCCATTGCAGGAGGAGGTGAGGCTGAAATTCGACTGCAGGAAAAGTTAGTTTTTTGTGAAAGATATCCTTCTCCGATTATCAGTTTTTAAATTGGATCTAAATTGCGAAAGATTGTAAAAGAAGCAGGAAATATTTTTGTAAAAAATATCCACTTTCCGGATATCGTTTTTTTAGCCTACTGGGCTAAGAAAAATATCATAGTTCCAGTGCAAGAGGTTTTTTTTTTTTTCCTTTTCTCCTAAAAAGTTTCATCTCCCCGACCCTTGTCTGGCTCCCTTCCCGTTAGTCGATTTCATAGATCTTTAGCCTCTTCTTTTTTTCTTTATGTTTTCCATAAACCACCTCCGCTCGACCTTTGAACCTGGCTATGACCTTTTACAATATCGGAAGAAAAGTTTTTCAGACCTGATTGTGGTTCTACTAGATTTCATAGAGGTAAAGATATCTCCTAAAACTGATAGAGCAAAGCTAAAACAATAATCAATAGTTCTCTAAATAAAAATGAAAAAGTGAGCATAGGGCGAGTCCTACATTACAGGGATCTAGTTTTATTTAAATTACATTACATTAAGAGAAGAAATGAACACTTCATCGTTCCGTAATTTTTAACTGGCTAAAGATACTGTAACAAAATCGGGTACTTGATACTGCTGGTGTTAGCTACGTGAAGCATAGGCTCAGCAAGGACTTTAAACCAGAGATTATAATACAAACAATGAAGCACAGGGATAGCCGTATAATAATATTGGGGTGTATGTCGGTACACTAGGTGGGAGATATTAAGGTGGGCTAAATGAACTTACAAAAATATGTAACATAACTAGAAACGCAATTGAAACCATTTTTCATTAAATTATTTGGTAATACCAACATAGACAAGCCCATAAACCATATCACAAATCGACAGTAACGATGGAGCGATTGCGATACAATGGAGTTAAGCTCCCGGTTTGGCCAGATCTCAAACCCTTTGAACAACCTATGGTCGATTCTGAGGCAAGATATTAGGAAACACTTCATTATATCGACAGAATCTTTAATCCAATGTATACAATGATTAAATGAGACAACAAAGTAATGACAATATTAAAAACTTACCAATACATTGTCGAGGACCCTCGCCAAAAGGTAACCAGGTATAGATAGGCCTGGAGGCTTTATTTTCCTCATTGAATCTCTCGGGATCGAACTTATCTGGTTGAGGATAGTACTCCGGATCCCGATGAAGTCCCAAAACTGAAAATTGTACCCTTCTTCCTTTTTCTATAACAAGATCTGTTCCAGGTATTGTATAGGGTTTCGTGCATTGCCTCAGAATTACTGGAAATGGAGGATATTTTCTAAGTGATTCTGAAAAATAGATTTAATACTATTAATTTAAATTAATCTAAAACTTATTGCATTAATACAGACAATTGTTAAATTTATTCATTGATAGATGGAAGATATGATGAATGTAAATACTAAAAGGCCGAAAATTCAGGCCACGATGCTACTGATAGCCATGGTAGTTTCCTCGTTATATTTAAAAGTATTTGGTACAAATAAGCTTAATTGGTAGAAATTATTACAGCCTAAAAAACACCTACAACAAACTATCTTGTAGTGACAGTAGTCAAGTGGAACTAAGTCACCCACTGTGTCCCTATTTTAAACTATTATAGCTACATACACTCGCTAACGTCTTCCATCTGGAAGGTTAGACCCTCAGAAATAATAATTTTAAATGATTGGTCAGTACAGTCGTTCTCAACCCTGCAAAAAATCGAAGTCATAACATTGTTACTACACCAAGTTATAAGGTAATCCATCTCAGATTATTTCAAAAGTTAACAGCAGTTACCAAAAAAGAATGTATTATATTAAATCATAAGCAAAGCAATTAATAAAGTTTTTAAAATTGTTGAAGTTATTTAATCACTACTTTCCTTGGAAACATGAAGTTCTAAAATAAGTATTCAATGAGTAAGTAAATTTCCACCCCTTTCACTCCTCTTACCCCTTTGTTCTAAAATGATATCGATTAGGAACTATGGGTTTCATCTATACTTGAAGTATTATATTACCAAGTCGTTCAAGAGATTTTCTCAGAAATACAAAGCTCCCCGTTAGCAAGGTAAATACAATAATTTATTTAATTATTATAAACAGGTTTGGCCAACTTAACCGTTTATATTTCCAAAGAATATTCTATATTTATAGCCTGTCCCAAAATATAAAATCCCGATTTTTGTCGTTTTGTTTTTGATAGGTTGCAGAGATGGACTTAAGAATTTTATTCATAAATGCAAATAAATAAAATTATAAGTGTTTTTAGAGATGTTTATTTATAGATGCATGTAAAAACAAATGGATAAGAAGTACAAATATATAGTTTGAATGAATGGGGTTTACAAGAGGGGACATATTGTATAAATAAAAAATATATTTTAACTTAAGCCTAATTCGGTTTCACTATTACTGTCATCAGCTGAGGTAATTATCAGTGGTTTTATATTTTTTTCATAAATATACGAATCTTCAACTTCAACAACGTGTTGAATGGAATTCTTACAACTTTCACAAGGTATATCATTTATAACTTTTTTTTTACTAATTCAACCAATGACACGCTTAAAATAGGAGAAACATTTTCTGCCCTTATTTTTGATTTAACTTAATGCCAAATATGTTTAATTGGATTAAACACACAATAATACGGAGGAAGCCGTAAAACAGTGTGTCCCATTTTCTCAGCCATACTATCACAAAAATATTTCTTTTTCAATTTATAGATTTTCAAAACTTCCAAAAGATCACTTTTTTTATAACTAAAGTCAAAATAAATGTCATTTTCTAACATATATTACTGTATTTACGATTTGGTGTTGGCTGTATTAGGAACCTTATTTAGTAGGCGACTATGGTAACTTGCGTTGTCCACAACTATAACACTCTGTTCGGGAATATTTGGTAAAAGGGAATTTTGAAACTAATTTTCAAAAAGTTCTGCGTCGTTATTTGGTGATAGTCCAAACTAGAATCTTTTATGTTTTTTGCAGATAATAGTAGACAATTTGAAACCCAGCCCTTTTCAGATCCAGCATGCACAATGGTTATCCGTTTACCTTTATTTGAAGGTGCGTTAGTCTGACATTTTATACTGCTGTCAACCCATCTTTTTTGCACAGTGTCGTGGGTATCGAACCACGTTTCGTCAAGGTAAATTATTGGCCAATTCTCTGATCGATACTTTTTAATTTCTTGTAAATAAGTATGTCGCAAGATTCGTAATGTTTGTGACTCCATCACTACTTGCCTTTTGTTGATTTTTCGGAACGTCAATCCCATTCTTAAGAGAATTCTGGGAAGGGTTGATCGGCCACAATGTATATTGGTCCCGTCCTACACCAGTCTAAATTTTATTTTGTCTAGTGTCGGCACCAACTGCTCTTAATACATAGAATATATTTTTCTCCTGATGACGTCTTTTTCACAATCGTCTACATGATGCATTTGAAAATCTTTCCGTTTTTTCCTGTTCCTGAGTGATTGTTTTCCTACATTATCCTTAATCGTAGAAATTGGGGTTTTTGTTAGTTCACTGGTTTCATGCAAAGCACTTTGTTTATTCAAATTTCTTTTTACCAAACTGTCGTAAACATTTTTTACTATTTGTTTAGCGTCAAAAAACGCACGCCACAGAAATAGAACCGTTACGTTTTAAAATGTAAGTAAAACTAAAAATAAAAGTAATAAAAAGTATCTTTCGAATCTTAATGGGGACCTGTGGTCATTAGGCCTATATTATCAAATACTTAGAGGGCTCCAAACCGGATTGCCAGGTAGTAAATATATAAGTAAAACTAGATCCAATATGATTGCAGGGGCAAGTGAGGGCGGTGTACAAAACAGGTAAAATAAAAATACGTTTATCGTAATACCTGGAAACTATGCACAAAACCTTAATAGGGTCGTTTATTGCGGAATGCTTGAGAAAGCAAAATGGAAGAATCTTATATCTTGGGATTTACTTTACCTGAACATATTTTTAGGCTACTTTACAATCAGATCTCAATGCTTTCTATCTACAGTTTCTATTAAAATTATGAATAATTGAAAAACTAAATATGATTAAAATTCGCTCATTCTCCCATTCAAAAAAACCTGAAAAATTCTCATATTACTATTCAAACTGTACATGACTTTTCCATGCCTTTCTCTCTTTCCCCCTATTAAAATTGAAAGTAATGCAAAAACAACCTAATTTTCTTATGTCTGCTGTACAAGAACCCTAAAAAGGGCATAGAGCACGATATATATAAAGCAACCCTCTAACTCCATACGCAACCCCATTAACTTATTTTATGTTTTGTTGTAAATAGTCAACTTAAAATTTGTCAAATACATCAATCAAAAAACCTGAAAAAATTCTTAACATACCATTGAAACTACACAATCTTTAATGACTCCCTCCTACCCCATACATCCCCGTTTTGGGTTAGAATTTTAAATAATCAAAAAAAAAAACTAATTTTTGAATTCTTCCAAACTCTTAAAAATATTTAGGCAAAATATTTGTTTATTATCTCAACAAAACAATTTGCTACGTTATGCTGTGTATACCAAATATGTATGAAATTAGAAGCTTATCTTGTTTAAATAATCTAAAAGAAATATTTAATAATTAAGAAACTACAATTCTCTTTTTTAAAATCAAAACCAGCAAAACATATACTTTCCGCCAACAAAATACGTGTGTACGTGAACGAATAAAATTCAAATGTGGACGATACAGATAAAGGAAATGGCAGATATGCTCAATGCGTAAATATAAATAGACCTTTTTTGCGATGTATGGTTGCAGTATTAATTTTATGATACTGATATATTTGTACTAATACAACCATAATACTAATATTATTGATTAGAAAGTCGGAAGTTAAAAAAATATGTTTTTCGTGATTTAAAAACCCTAAGATCTGAAGACAAGAAAAATTTTTTATGAATACAATATTTTCCGTTAGCAATACAATAATTTCCCTGCTGTTCCATAAGTACATTTCCGCCAACTTAACAATTTGTATTTTATCTCAACATTTTTTTATGTTACTCTGTAATCAGATCTATTCTATTGAAAGGGAAAAAGACAGGGACACTGAATTGGAAATATATTACGGCATACACACAATCACTCTTTCAGCCTCCTACCGTATCCTTTACACCGTAAATATTTTACTATAAAAAAATTACTTTATAATAAATATTTTATATAATATCATTAAATTGACCCCCACCTCTTGAACCCTCGTCCCATGTCAACAATAAAAATCACGAAAAAAAAGTCACATTTTAATTTCTTCACTGAAAAGACCATCATTCTTGTACCTCCCTTCTGCATCGTCAAAAAAAACCTGAAACCTGATAATACTACTATTGAAACCAAACAAGTTTCTTCCATCTTTTTATGCCTTTACCATATTAAACTTGATAGTAGTAAAAAGATAATTTAATTTTCACAATTTTACAGTCCAAGAGTTCAGAAAAAAATATCACGTTCTATTTGCAGCAACCCTTCTAGCCCCCCACCTTTCATATATTTACTAACAGTAATATTATATTTATAATATAATTATAGTACATTAACCAAAAAAGGTGAAAAAATTCTGAAAATACTATTAAAGACAATACAACATAATATTTATCAACCCCCACTCCTTCCATCGCCTTTTCAGGCTAAGATTTAAAAAAAAAGCGAATTTTTAATTTCTTCGGCTACAAAAACCTTGGAAAGAACATATAACGCTATATATACGAAATGACCTCTCTCTCATCATCTTCGCCACTCATTTCACCCCTTATATATTGTACGAGGCTGGTTTGAAAAGTCCGTGCAAAGTCCGAGAGATGGCACCACCGGCGCGTATCGAGGTCATGTTTAGTTAGTAGCATCTCTTGAATGAACTCACACCAAGTTTCAGCCATATTGGTCTATTTCTTTGTGTTTGGCATTCGTGTGAATCAAGGAAGTCGAGTGATTTTCAAGAAATGGAAGAAAAAGAATTTCGTGTGGTGATTAAACATTACTTTATGAAAGGCAAAACGCCTCAGGAGACTAAAGAGAAGCTTGATAAACATTATGGTGACTCTGCACCTTCGATTAGAACAGTTTATAAGTGGTTTCAAAATTTTCGGACTGGCCATATGGGCACAAGTGACGCTGAACGTTCTGGACGGCCTGTGGAGGTTACGACTCCAGAAATCATTGATCAGATCCATGATATGGTGATGGATGACAGAAGAGTTAAGGTGCGTGAGATTGCTAGTGCTGTGGACATCTCGACTGAACGGGTACATAATATTTTGCATAAACATTTGGACACGAGAAAGCTATCCGCAAGATGGGTGCCGCGATTGCTCACGCTTGGCCAAAAACGGAATCGTGTGAGGTGTTGCAAGGATGGTTTGCAGCTGTTCCAGAAGAATCCGGAGGACTTTAAGCGCCGTTTCGTCACTGTGGATGAAACATGGATACATTACTATACTCCTGAGACTAAACAACAATCTAAACAATGGGTTACCAAGGGGGAATCTGCACCAAAAAAGGCGAAGACCGTTCCTTCGGCCGGAAAGGTTATGGCGACTGTCTTTTGGGATTCGCAAGGGATAATCCTCATCGACTATCTGGAAAAGGGTAAAACTATTACAGGTGAATATTATTCATCGTTATTGGAGCGTTTGAAAACCGAGCTGCAAGAAAAACGCCCGCGATTGGCCCACAAGAAAGTCCTTTTCCATCACGACAACGCACCAGCACACACCTCAGCAGTTGTTTCGTTTCTCATCCCCCCTATTCTCCAGACTTGGCTCCCTCGGACTACTATTTGTTCCCCAATTTGAAGAAATGGCTGGCGGGACAAAGATTTTATTCAAACGAGGAGGTGATTGCAGACACTAATGGATATTTTGCAGACTTGGACAAATCCTATCATTCGGAAGGGATCAACAAACTAGAACATCGTTGGACGAAGTGTATAAGCCTAAAAGGAGACTATGTCGAAAAATAAAAAAGTTTATCCCAAACACATAAGTAGTTTTTATTTTTGCACGGACTTTTCAAACCAGCCTCGTACTATAAATGTTTGTGTAATTTTTTTTTATTACCTCAAAAAAAAAAGAAACGATATTACTTAAAAACTATCCCTTCAATTGGTGTTATATATCAAGTTTGAAATTGATATCTCATTTCGTTCGACAGTTATCTTGCCAATAATCCAATAGACTGTTATATAGACACACCGACATAAATCAATGTCTATATTTTTCGTGATATAGGGATTCTAAGATTTGAAAAAAGCAAAAATCTAGGAATGTAATTTTTTCCCGGATATAATAACTTCCTTTACCCAGGAAAGTAAAAAAGAAGTGTCAAGTGCGAGCCCTTCACCTAGTAAGTAATCATATCCCTTAGGTGTAACTAAAAAATAATAGTATTGTTTTGTTTGTCAAATGCCTTGGAGAAGTGATCATAAATTGAATGCACCGCGTGAATAATTACCAAAAACAACCATTTCCAGATATTTCATTTCCATGATGGCCTCGTAGGTAATTTTGTTGTCGTGTTTTTCCAGAACAGTATTTATTTCTTTCCTTAATTTTTCCTGTATGTCCGGATTTGCAGCTAACTCATACAAAGTAAATGTCATCGCACTGGAGGATGTTTCATGCCTGAAAAAATAAATTAGTAATTTAAAATAATTTAGTCTACAACAACCTGTAAATTACTTTGAAAAGCAATTTAATTGTAATTACCGACTACTTCTAAAAGCTAGTTGAAAAATAAATTACTTTTTACTGGTAATTTGAAAAAAGTAGTTAAAATATTTATTACTATTTTTTATTCCAATTAGGTTGTGCAACGTTAATTTCGAAAAAATTGCAGCTTTGTTTCTCGCAGCGTTAACTTCTACTTTGTTACCGTCACCCTAAAATAGACTGTTTTTCAGATCTTTGTCAAGTTGAGCAACTATCTGCTTCCTCCGAATATTTGTGTGGGCAGCTGATGTCCTAGCGTTCAAGGTGAAGCTTTCTATCATCGGCTATAGAGAGTAGGAGAAAATATGAGGCTCTCCGGCGTTGATAGTAAAGGTATTAGAAAGAAATCCGTCAATTACCACTCGTAAAGAATACTCTCTGAAGAAATACGAGAGTCATAAACAGAACTTTTCAGATATACTATAAAAGAATAGCTTCTCCACACAGTCGAAGGCCTTGACTACATGAAAGTAATGTGACTAGTCGATCTGTGTTGAGTATGATCTTTTAGCTTTTTTCAGTTATCGGCCAAACTTTTGCACATTGCCAGCAGTACGGAAATATTATTTTTCTGTAGGATCGGTTGAAAAGTCTACAAGAAACTGGTGTTAATTCTGTGGTGCATTTTTTGAATACTCTAGTAGGTATTCTATAAACACCAGAAGCTTTTCTGATGTCTAGCTTCATGAAATGTATTTATGACATGTCAACTCAATTACCAGTGTAGCAATTTAATTGCTTCCTAACAATATAAATACTATCATACTAACTAAATTAGCCTCATGATAATTCGATTATATTCATAGCACTTCAATTAGTTTTATAGTAATACAGTTATTTTCACATTAATTGAATTGCCATAGAGCAATTGAACGATCCTATGGTAATTCAGTTACTCTACATTTATTTAATTACTTTGTACTATTTCTGTTATTTTATGATGGTTCAGTTAATCAGTGGTATACACCAAAAAAGCTTCCGGCGCTGATGCCATAGTACCCAAAAAATGCGCAAGGGAACTGTCCAACCTATCTTATAGAAAGGGAATATTTCCTTCCTGCTGGAAATGCGCTGCAGTTCAGCCGATACCCAAAAAAGGCAAGAAGACCTTGCCAATCAACTACCGACCAGTCGCACTGCTGCCAGTAATATCGAAAGTCATGGAAAGGGCTATTAATCAGTATCTTCTAAAATATCTTAGAGGATTGAATATTATAAGCGACTATTAACATGGCTTTCGTAAGCAAAGATCTTGTAACTTATGTAACACATGTTTAAAACAGCACAATTGAATACCATGGAGAATCTCAAGCAGTTGCACTTGATATATCCAAGGCGAATCGTATTTAGCGAAATGTATTGTTGGCTCAGTTATGCTGTTATAATGTTCTGGAAAATTCTATTTATAGCTCCCGTGTCTTCTCTTTACGAGTGGCAGTCGATGGATTTCTTTCTAACATTTCTACTATCAACGCCGGTATGCCGCAAGGCTACATACTATCTCCTACTCTCTATTTCATTTACATCAACGATCTGCTGGAAAGGATCAAGAATCCAATCTATAGCTTTGCGGTTACTGATGCAAATCTTCACAACCAGCAGGAGGTCGTTCCACTTAACAGAGATCTAGAAGAAATTATATCTTCTGATGACAGCAGCCAAGTAGAATTTACCTCTACAAAATCCCAGGAGGCAGTTTTTCTAAAGTTAATGTTGATGAACCCGACGTAACATCGTCACTCAATTTGCATTGCCTTAATTTGAGAGCAAGCATAGCAAAGAGAGCCTCTTAAAAGCTGGGAATATAATTTCAAACTAGATAGCTATACATTCTACAATAACTGCTTTTTATGTAGAAAGCTTAAATTCGACCAACGATGGAATACTGCTCCCATGTTTGGGGCTCTGCCTCCAAACATACGCTGGATTTATTGAGTCTTTCCAAAAGAGAGCTGTTCGCCTGATTGGAGACCAAGAACTGACCAGCAACCTTAATTCCTTGGAACATCCAAGAACGATTGGTGACTTAAGTCTATTCTACAAGTATTTTCATGGAAAGTGTCCGATGATTACCCCCGTTCCGTGTGAAGTTCAGCTTTTCAGAACTCTTTTCAAGCAGTTTTTTATTTGGAGAGCCTCATCCCTTTTTAATGATTTGCCTAGGACTGTGTTTCCCACCGAGTAAAATTTACAGCGATTCAAGACCAACGTGAATCGATATTTTCGCACACGCATCGCTCCTATAGCGCTTTAGGGCTTTTCCTGTAGCACGTGCACTCTGGTCGTAAAAAAATCCACACATCGTCCACTCGAAGGACATAACAAACTAAAATTTAACATTGGAACTGTTATTCGAAAAATCAATAACCGGTCAAGTGCAAGTTGAACTTGCGCAATTAGTGTTCCGTATGTTGATTGCTTTTAAAATAAAAAATTTTGTCACGGAGGTATGAAATGATCATTGACCTCACAAAACACACCCCAAATGAGTTTTCAACAAAGTTTGTTTCCAGTCTTTACTGAAAACTGATGACCCTAATTTTTTTTTTTAAATACCAGATAAATTATTAAAGTTAATGCACCCGTCATAATTTTCGTTTAATCTACACCCTGTGGAGAATATTCCAAAATTTTTTCAAAATTTTTTGGTTAGTACTATTCGAGATAAGGGGAGGGACAGCGATTTTTCACGATTTTTTTAAAGATAATACAAAGAAGTAACATATTATATTATATAAATTTTTGAACTCGAGCTTTTTACAAGCTTTCATTTGACACCCCACTCGATGATCTAGTAAAGAATTTTTTTTTCAGTTCCGATTTCACCCCTCAAAACTAACTCCTTAAGTCAAAATTTAACTTTAAAAACTACATGGCTCTGATGAGGCCATCAATTTCTATATTAGTATCAAATTTCACCTTCCTATTTCAAATAGTTTCGGAGAAAATCGGGTATAACAGAGACGGACGGACGGACAGACAGATGGATAGACGGACAGGCACCGAAGTGATCCTATAAGTGTTCCGTACGGAACACTAAAAATAATTTACATGCTTATATAAAAAGTTCCATTTCGTGTAAATTTTTCTAATAAAATAAAGTTCCTAATAATATTTTTGATCAGTATCAGTATTGAAATTTCAAAAAACATGTAGATAACTTTTTAATTGAATTGAAGCATTTAAGATAAAGCACAAATATAAGTGTTTTTCTCAAATTAAAGATGAGGGCTATGACGTTATAATAATTCAAAAGTGAATGCAATAGATAAGTAAGGAGTTACTTAGATGTTAATTGCTATAAATAGTATTAAAAATATATTATATCTAATCATAATTTCTTACCCTGCAATGTAAAATATAAAACACTGTGCTGCTAATTCATTAAATGTTATTGCTGATGCGTTTCCAGAATCCTTATTCAATGATATATTTCCATCGTCTGTTACCTCTCCTTGATTCTTTAACTGCAACAGTAGGTGCATAAAATCTTTTCGATGTATATTGTGTTTTTCTCGGTATTCTACCGTAGCTCCAATCATGTCCATATAAAATCTAAAAACCAGCAAATAATAAAAGTTAAAATTAAATCAAATTAAAAATATGTATTTAATTGTGTTTTTTCATATATTGTACCAATCTTGAATGATATATTCTTACTTTTCAGTATCTGGTCGAATAGTTTTAATACCGAGAAATTCAGTTAGTTTAAGAGGAAGAGCGTTAGCAGCACCATGCATGAAGGCGTCAGTCGCTGTCACTCCGACAATTTTCCGTCCTTGTAATAAAAACTCCGAATCTGGGTTTTTCATACTATCACATTCAACCTGTGAATAAAAAAAACTAATAAAGTTAATTTTCCGGTACTACCAAATATGAAGTTCTAAAATAAATATTAACTTATTTGTACAAAAGAAAAACGACTTAATCCAGGAATTGCAAGTCAATATTTTACATGGTAGGTACTTTATGTAAAAATATTAATCACAGGCTAATTAAGCAAATGAACAAAAGACGAAAGTATTCGCTCAGAAGAAATTTAACACAGAATCTCTAAAGGAGTATTTTGGTGTGACGGCTTCAAAAAATCGATTTTTTTTTCTTACATATCTCTAAATTAAAATATATTGGGAGTAAACACTAAAAATTTCAGAATAAAATTCTACATATTTACGAAGTTATAACATATAGAAGAGAGGGCGTCGTAGTAGCCTGCCACTCAACTCACAGCAGCTGCAACTATCTGACTTGTTCTATTGTTCTTTCGGTACCTTTATACCAGCGCTGAAAATGAAACCTTTGAAAAAATGGAAGGTATACTGTATGCAGCAGGTATAACTGATTAGTGTAAGTATAAGTTTTCTATAAAAAATCATTTACAAAAACTTTAAACCAGTTTTTCTCGAAACCACTTTTTTTTTGGTTCGTGGAAGGCACAGGCAAAATTCTATCTATCCGATCAGGCTAAAAATTTTACATGTTGGTTTACACATAATTAGTTTTCGAATCAAGTAGAACCGGCTAATTTTATTAGTAATTTCTTAATTTGGGGTAATAATTAATCATTAGATAAGTTAAACTATATTAAAATTATTATTAATTATTTGTTTGTTTTCACAATAGCGTAAGTGTATTAAAAAACAAGGGTTAAAATTGAAAAAATTCAAAAACTACTAGAAATAGGTATATGACATACTTAATAAAAATTAAAGGGTGTGCTATTTAAAAAATTTGAGATTTTTCAATTTAAAATAGTCAAAATGCATAAATTTATACCCACCTTGTAGCATCTAAGTCAAATTTCTTTACATATATCTTTTTTTCATCTCTATACAACGCTTGTACTAATTATGAGTATTCCACCTTCAGAAACAATGGCGCTACTGGCAATTTTTTACAAAACTGAAAACTAGTATTTTTTTTTTTTAAATTAAAATATTGGGAAAACTACTAGGTTTGGGTGTATAACTTTATTAATAAAAAAGTTATAAAATTTTGTGCGTTGTTATATCGGCCACACTTTTTTGAATTACCCCGTATACTCAAAAATGCTTTTAAACTGTGCACCTTAACATTCCCTAAAACTAATGTATTTAACGTTTTTTTTTTTTTCGTCATTCCCGAAACAAATGGCATTATCCCTTTACTCTATCGTTGACTCACCCTGTACATTAAGACAAATCAACACAGACACCAAGCTAAGGATATTTAACAGCAATGTTAAATCGGTGTTATTATATGGTTGTGAAACCTAGAAAGTGACAAAAACCTTGACAGTCAAAATAAAAACTTTAATTAACAACTATCTGCGTCGACTTCTCTGCATATTCTGGTCGAACACAATTCCTAATGAAGACCTCTGGCATCTGACACAACAACAGGAAATACACCGGGATATATTACTACGCAATTGGGAATGGGTAGGTCAAACGTGGCGAAAAGCCCATGATAATATAATAAAAAGCTCCCTAGACTAGAATCTTCAAGGACACAGAACATACGGACACCCAAGATAAAAGTGAAGAAAATCTATTATGGAAGAACTGAGAAGAGCTGACACTACATGAGCAGAGGCAAAGAAAATAACAGCCAATAGAACACGCTGGAGAGTCTTCACAGAAGCCCTATGCTCGACTTAGGAGCTTAACGAATTAATGTATAATATATATAATTCAGTAGATAAAGAGCTCTTGATAATATTGCTAATAATGAAAAAGTAACATACTTTTCAAGGTTTCCAAGAACGCTGGACATGGCCTATTATATGATGAATTCAAAATAGCCTCTTCTCACCTCTTGTTTCACTCACGCTCATTCAACATTTGTTAGGTTTGATTTGAAATAAACGAGCTTAAAATTTATTTCTTATTTAACCATAAATCAGGAACAACTCTCATACTATTGAAATTAAAAATTTGTTGACCTCCACCCTTCTGATACTTTCCTTTAAAATGATATCGTTTAAAATTTATAAATTTTTTGACGAACACGACTCCTTAACAAGAATATTAAGAACATATGTTACATACATTTTTCTTCTAGAGCTTACAAAACTCAGATGTCGGCTAAATTTCTTCTTTTGGACACTCTAGATTGAAAAGATATTTAAAACTGTTAGGTGTCGGGAAAGATTCATTTCGTCTGGATTGTTTAGAGTATGAAGATCATTTGATCTGCGTTCGAGATGCACTAGAAAGGCTTAGTCATCAAGTCAATGATGCATCGGAAAGAGTGACATCCTAATCCTTAGGAAGGTGTTATAAGGACCATATGGTATGTTATTAGAATGCTGAGTACTATCAGCCACATGAAAGCTTCAATTTAATATAGGATTCGAGCCACGTGATCACCAGATAATACTCTCACCTAACTGTTTCATGGTCTTTTTCTTACACGTTTCACTTAACAACTTCAAGAAAGATCCCCCCTGGTCCACTCTACTATTAATGAACGTCTTCGTGGCATTGCGATAAAATTATTTTGGTTGATGAGAGCCTTCGATCCATCTTATCAGAATTTAGGTATATATCTAACACGAGAAGAATATTGTTGCCTTCATCGATCTTTTCTAGTTGAAATAGTTCCCCAATAGAGTTAACCATTTTCGTCGAGGTTGGTTATCGGTTCCCCCAAGTTCTACTTCCGATACGAGTCCCAACTAAGAGCAGAGCGGGAAGAACACTATTTTCATTGTCAATGTGCCTTTACAGAAGAGTTGCTAAAGTTTGATAGTTTGCCAATATCAGCTTTGTGGCAGTATAATATGGTATGTGGCTATACATCATATATTTAACTGAATAAAAGTGTATTAACCTGCCAGGGATTCCGACCTAGACACTGCGGTGTAGTAATTATTAAAAAAGTTAGAAGGAATAACTTTAGTGATTTCTTTGATCTGTTCCCTAATACTAACTCTAGCACTTTCTTCCATAGATTCTTCATTTTAAGCTGGCTATTTTAATCAGCTCCATAAACTCAACCCCCTCCCCCAAACATACATATCGTTGATTGAAGTTGAATGCGTTTCATCTATGGGCGCACAAGGATCTTCAGATATTAATTTGTTTGATCGTAATCATAAACGCATCTGCTGAAGGAAAGCGTACTACCCTAATATTTAAAATTTCTACTGATACTTTTGAAAAAAAAATTAAACATAAGCCTAGCTTCTAAACACTTACACCAAAAGCACAACTACTTATAGTATCAGTAGTAAATCTGGAACAAATATCCTTAATATTTAGTGGTGTTCCTTTGACAGCAGATTCGTCTGTTACTTCCTTAAGCCCTTTGGTGATATCCACTAAAGTTTGAAACATCATTTTTATTTTTCCTGAAGTAAACGTTGGTGTTAGTTTTGTTCTTAATTTTCGCCATTTTTGTTCTCCTAGATTAAAAATATGGCCTGAAAATAGATAACATACTATTGAACATGTACCTAGATTGTGACTCTGTTTAAAAGTATGGTTATAGTGAATCAATCATTTAAAAATTAAGTAATTGTTAATAAATCTTCCATAAAACATTGAGATGCAGCAAGTGATAAAATGATTATTTTCTATTTGAAATTTAGTGGTATATCGATAATATTGATTTTCTATATCAATGAATATAGTTGTTAATTTTATTTAATTACCAAGCGTTTAAAACCAACTGCTCCATACTTGTTTGCTTTTAAAAAACTGAAATGGCATTTTCGTGTCCTTTGGCAATGTATTGGGAAATAGCAAATAAATGGAAAACAATAAATAGTTTTGGAATAGCTAAAACTCAAATATTGTACAAATATGTACCATATGCCTACCTACTTTACTTCAATATTACTAGTAGATACTTAAGTATTGTTTTACCTGTTAGTGGCTCATATATCTCGTTAACATATACACCGTGATTCATAAAAGAATCGAAATCTTTCAGAATAATCAGTTTGATCAGTTCTGGATCAGTCACAAGGAGAATGGGAATGATCGCCATATAAATTCCACCATATTTGAGCCCCTTGCTTTTAAAATGTTCGTGAAATTCTTGGTAATATTGTCCCCATGATTTTGTTCTTAAATACATTCCTTTGACATTACCGAAGAGAAACTCTGGTTCTATTTGATATACACCTCTTCGTGTCCAATAATTAAACCTTCGCTTCATTGCCACCAAAACCAGTAGCACTAAGCTGAGAATTGCGTACAGTATGTATATCATGTTTTTGTTATTAACTGTACTAAAAGAAAAAAATATATAGCTTATTTATTAATCTATAAAGATCTGACTGTACTGTCATAGACTTCCATACCCATGACAAATAATGGCATTGATGCACTAGCTTTTTGTCAAATCAATCATCTATTTAAAATTTTAAAATGAGTCCGGTAAGGACAGGTGAAAACGACGAAAATACAACTCTGGTCGACGTTCAGCGTATCCTAGTGATATACAAAAAGTTATGTTGTCCTGCTATTTGGAGTAAAAATCATTTTTAATATCGTAGCAGGGCATATATTTGTAAAATTTAATTCCTGGTAATATATGGGTATACAGTCTATCAAGTAAGAACGTGTCCGCAGTAATTCATTTTTGGTAGGTGCGATTCTAACGATTTAACAACCTTTGTCTACTACGCATTTTAGTAAAAGTATCAGTTGATTCCGAACTTTCGTCAAAATCACGTAAAATCCAAAATGAGCAAATTGTTTGCGCTTTGGTTCGAGGCAGTCTTTCTTTGTTTTCATTCAAACGGGCCTAAAATAACACATTCCGCGGCCGCTAAATATTTTAAAAAGTCGGTATCGTTTGTGAAGAAGTGAGTAAATCAGTCTAAAAAAAACGAAAAATATCAACGATATGCCAAAACGTAGCGCGGTTTGGCAAACGCGGGAACGAATCGTGTCTTTTTTTTCACAGGACTTGAGATTTACGCCATTAAAATGGTCACTCGAGTCGACCAATCGCGAGTGATATGGGGATGCCAAACAGAATGGTGAACTACACCGTAAAAAAGTTTATTAACTAGGTGGGCAAATACTTTCTGACGGTAGTGTATATTTGGTCTGGCCACATACATAGGTAGCAATTGTTTGCAGAAAGGCAATAACGTCCCTGGGAGCGCTACCGTTGCCCAACAGATGGCACTTGGACAACGTTGACGGGTATTACCACGTCCTCGTCGATAAACTTAAGATAAGTAAATAAAAACCGGTCAAGTGCAAGTTGAACTTGCGCAATTAGTGTTCCGTAGGTTGACTGCTTTTAAAATAAAAAATGTTGTAACACACCCCAAATGAGTCTTCAACAAAGTTTATTTCCAATCTTTAGTGAAAATTGATGACCTTGAAATTTCTGTTTTTTTTTATATACCAGATAAATTATTATAGATAATGCACTCGTGATAATTTTTGTTCAATTTACACCCCGTGGAGAATATTCCAGAATTTTTTCAAAATTTTTTGATAAGTACTTTTCGAGATAATAAAAAAAAAGTGCTCGCAAGCATTACATTATATATATATATATATTTTTTTTACTCGTGTTTTCACAAGCTTTCATTTGACACCACACTCGATTACCTAGTAAAAAAATTTTTTTCACTTCCGATTTCACCCCCAAAACTAACCCCTTAAGTCAAAATTTAACTTTCAAAACTACACGGCTCTGATGAGGCCATCAATTCCTATATTATTACCAAATTTTAACTTTCTATGACAAATAGTCTCGGAGAAAATCGGGTGTGACAGACGGACAGACAGGCGGACATACACCGAAGTTATCTTATAAGTGTTCCGTACGGAACACTAAAAAGGGTAAAATGCCTACTTAGGCGGGGAGGTGAACGATAAAAGAACTATAATTCTTAAACAAAATTATATTATAATACGCGAAATAGAAATGTAAGTTATAGCTCATATGGATTTAGGGAAAGAGAATGAAAGGGGTGGGTGTCGATATGTTTTCTGGTTTTAATTACGAGGCTGGTTTGAAAAGTCCGTGCAAAGTCCGAGAGATGGCACCACCGGCGCGTCTCGAGGTCATTTTTAGTTAGTAGCATCTCTTGAATGAACGCACACCAAGTTTCAGCCATATTGGTCTATTTTTTTGTGTTTGGCATTCGTATGAATCAAGGAAGTCGAGTGATTTTCAAGAAATGGACGAAAAAGAATTTCGTGTGGTGATTAAACATTACTTTATGAAAAGCAAAACGCCTCAGGAGACTAAAGAGAAGCTTGATAAACATTATGGTGACTCTGCACCTTCAATTAGAACAGTTTATAAGTGGTTTCAAAATTTTCGGACTGGCCATATGGGCACAAGTGACGCTGAACGTTCTGGACGGCCTGTGGAGGTTACGATTCCAGAAATCATTGATCAAATCCATGATATGGTGATGGATGACAGAAGAGTTAAGGTGCATGAGATTGCTAGTGCTGTGGGCATCTCGACTGAATGGGTACATAATATTTTGCATAAACATTTGGACATAAGAAAGCTATCCGCAAGATGGGTGCCGCGATTGCTCACGCTTGACCAAAAACGGAATCGTGTGAAGTGTTGCAAGGATGGTTTGCAGCTGTTCCAGAAGAATCCGGAGGACTTTAAGCATCGTTTCGTCACTGTGGATGAAACATGGATACATTACTATACTCCTGAGATCAAACAACAATCTAAACAATGGGTTACCAAGGGGGAGTCTGCACCAAAAAAGGCGAAGACCGTTCCTTCGGCCGGAAAGGTTATGGCGACTGTCTTTTGGGATTCGCAAGGGATAATCCTCATCGACTATCTGGAAAAGGATAAAACTATTACAGGTGAATATTATTCATCGTTATTGGACCGTTTGAAAACCGAGCTGCAAGAAAAACGCCCGCGATTGGCCCACAAAAAAGTCCTTTTCCATCACGACAACGCACCAGCACACACCTCAGCAGTTGTGGTCGCAAAATTAATGGAAATAGGATTCCAACTCGTTTCACATTCCCCCTATTCTCCAGACTTGGCTCCCTCGGACTACTATTTGTTCCCCAATTTGAAGAAATGGCTGGCGGGACAAAGATTTTATTCAAACGAGGAGGTGATTGCAGGCACTAATGGATATTTTGCCGACTTGAACAAATCCTATTATTCGGAAGGGATCAACAAACTAGAACATCGTTGGACGAAGTGTATAAGCCTAAAAGGAGACTATGTCGAAAAATAAAAAAGGTTTACCCCCAAACACATAAGTAGTTTTTATTTTTGCACGGACTTTTCAAACCAGCCTCGTATATTACTTTTCCTTCACTTAAGAATGTCAAATTCGCTACTTATTTTAGAATAGCACCTTTGCAAGGAAAGCACTGGGAAAATCATTTTACCGATTATTTCACTTTTCACTAATACAATATTTCTTTTTTACAAGGGTACTAAACTGTTATTCTGGCTTTTGTATGCACTGAATAATGTCTACTAGTCACTTTTTCGAGTAATCTCTGTACAGGTTTTGTTACGATTTTAGTAAATGTATAGATGACACAGTTCTTATTGCAATAAGCTTGTCACATTTATATACATACCTGTTTTCAATTACTAGTATAAGCTATTTTTAGCAGATACACAATTCACTAGAGCTACTTATTAACGAACGAGACAGCAAACTTATTTTAAATTTGCTTGGCCTTGATGTATCAAAACACACTGATTATTCAATTATATGAGACAATTATATATAAAGTTCTGAGCAGATAAGCGCTATTGAAATTATCATAATAAACATTAAGTTATTTTTCTGGACTCGATATATGCCTTAAATTTTGCTATACCATGAGCGATTTAACCTATTTCACTTTTATCAAAAAGTCTGGAAGATGAGTTTCATTTATTTTATTCCTTTGATCCAGTTAAAATAAAAATATAAATCAGACAATATTTTATATTTTAAGAAATTTGCTAATATATACTAAACAATTAGTACAAAAAAGAATTTATTGAGTGGTTGAAAGAATTATAAGCTATTTCCATCTGAATGACTACCTTTTGTCGTTATACCTAACTGTTTTACGAATTGGTGGTATTCTCGCAATTTGATGCCAAGACTATTAAAAATATTTTTATTCATCTAACGAACTAAGAAAACTAAACGATTAGTTTTAAAATACCTTGGATTTATTTTTCTTCAAGAAAAACTTTACACAGTCTAAGTCTTTCTAGTCATTATCTTGTTGCAATAATAATTGTTAAATTGAACATTTTTGAAGTCATAAAGGTGGGCTAAACTGGGTTTTATTCTTTAAGGCGCATCTGACATCAGATCAATTACTCTCATTGGATGAAAGTAGACGGATAGACTGGATACAGTGTTGCGAAACACACGATTTTTTCCAGTAATTATAGATTCTCAAATTTTAGGTAAAATTCATTTAATAATAAATTGAAATAATACACACATCTAGGAAAAATAGTATTTAACCATAATAAAGAAAATTTCCTCTCTTATATTTCAAAAAACATTCATTAGTAACGCATGATAGTACGTGCAGAAATGGTTAAGGATATAAAAAACTAAAATCAAAGAATTACTTGTGAACGGAGGCTATTTTCCTACGTTCAATATTTAGTGTAACTTTTCCTGGTTCTATCTTACCTCTTCAGAGATGATAAGAATTCCAACACCCAAGAGGTATTATCCTGATCTAGCTGAATATTTTCGTCAACTACATTAATATTTGAGCCTTTGCAAGGTCGGCTTTTGTAGCCATACTTACACTGAAATCACTCCCAATCTATTGATGGACATTTACTTGGCTCATATTTCCTTGTGCAATGAAAACCAGATTATAAATTTACAGTACTGAAAACATTTTTGAATTAAGCTTAAAAGTTCGTTGTGCTAACCCTGAGCACTATAGTATAGTTAAAGCCTAGCCTAGTTAAGATAGAAAAATAACTGGCATTTCCGGTTTTAACTGAAACGTGACGTGTATTTTTAGTTTTTGACAACGTTTATGTACCATTTCTATAGCTATGCGATAGCCATAAAAATATATAATTTCTTGTTATAGTTCCAGTATTGCATATTTAAATTGGTCGAATTTCAAACTTTGAATACCTATGGTATTAAGATAGTTGAATCTACAAAGTCGGCTTCATTATTCAAGGGTAATTTTTGTCATCTAACCAATCTTAAAAAAAATCAACTGTAAAAAAAATATTTTAGTTTAACATCGTTCTTGTTTTAATACGAGGGTTTTTCAAAGTTCGGATTTAGAGCAGATTAATTTTTGAAAATTTGAAAATAGCTCTTAAAATTATTTAGATTACTGTAATAAATATTATATCAAAACTACAGAAAAAAATAGTAATTATTCTTACCTTTTTTGTGTGCATTGCAAACGTTTTGCATAATATTTTTATATCAAAAATTAAATAACCCGCCAAGTGCAAGTTGGATTTGTGCAGTAGTGTTCCGTCTTTTAAAATAAAAATTTTTGTTACGGAGGTATAAAATGATTAACGATTTCACAAAATACACCTCAAATGAGTTTTTAATAAAGTTTATTTCCAATCTTTGTTGAAAATTGATGACCTTAAAATCTTTGTTTCTTTTATATACCAGATAAATTATTAAAGCTAATTCACTCGAGATAATTTTCGTTTAATCTATATCCTGTGGAAACTATTCCAGAATTTTCTCAACATTCAATACTTTTCCAGATAAGAGTGGCAGCGATTTTTGGCAATTTTTTAAAAATAATACAAAAGAAAGTGTGCACAAGTATTACATTATATATATTTTTGAACTCAATGACCTGGTAATATTTTTTTTCCACTTCCAGTTTCACCGTCCAAAACTAACCCTTTAAATCAAAATTTAACTTTCAAAACTACACGGCTCTGATGACATCATCAATTCCTATATTAGTACCAAATTATAACGTTGAATGTCAAGTAATTTCAGAGAAAATCGGACAGACAGACAGACGAACAGACACCGAAGTGATCTTATAAGTGTTCCTTACAGAACACTAATAAAGGAAAGGACTATTGATGGATACACGTTCTATGATTATTGTTTTACAAAAGAAAGGCTTCTCAGAGGGAACCATGGCAGAAATGCTTAATAATAATTGTTGTAAAGCAACTGAAAATAGACAGAAGTCCATATTCCAGCAGCTTACTAGCTGTTCTCTTGTCTGTCAAATGCATCCTGAGACGCGTTTCGCCGTATCACGGCTCATCAGTCAGGCTAGGATTGACAAACAAGAGAACGGTATCAAGTGGTACTTATCCCAGAAGTTACGGAGCACGATGGTAGGATATAACGAATTGTGTTATTACAATTCGTTGTATCCTACCATCGTGCTCCGAAATGCTTAATGTTGATTTAAAGAATGTTCACTATACGTTAGCGAGAAAATAACAAAGTGACAAAAAACATATAGTTGTACCGGATGCTACAACTAGTAGAAGACAAGTTTATGTTTTCAACTTTCAAATGCAATAGCTGCCTTATAACTGTAGATACTGTGCGGAAACTACATAAAAAAAAACTTCGTCTTTCATGTGCCGGCTTCCGCAGAAGTGTAACGGCAAAATTGTGACGAATTTATAATACAAAAGGTTTGCAGAGGACATATTAACACAAACATTGAAAAAAGGAATAGGGCTATAAATTGAAGAGTATAAATTTGAAATTGTTGGTTTTAAGAGTCACAAACCCGATAAGAGAATAAATATAGATTGCTAGTGCTCAAAATGAAACACAGAGGTTGTATTATTATGGTTTGGAGCTATCACTCTTTTCAGAACGAACTAACCATACAATAAATAAATAGTATTAATTAAACGAGGGTTATTCAATAAGTAAAGAGACAACAGCTCTAGCTCAAGAACGGTTTATTGGATTGCTACAAAATTTGGCCTACTTTTCCACATAATTCCCCTCAACGTTAATACACTTGTCCCATCTTTCTGCTTGCTTCTTGATTCCTATGGCAAAGATCTCTTTCGATTGACCTCGAAGTCACTCTTGCACTTTTTCCTTTATTTCTTCAGTGTCGGTGAACACCTTTCCACGTAGGGCATCATTAAGAACTCCGAATGGGTAAAAATCACACGGAGCCAGGTCTGAGCTGTATGTAGGGTGAGGCAAGATATCCCAACCCAGTTCTTGAGTCTCGATTTTTTATAAGCTGTCTGGGAATCCATTTGGCACACGTTTTTGCGAACAGTTCCAACGTTTAACCCAAACTTCTGAGCTACCATTTCAACAGTAATTTTTCTTTTATCACGCATAAGTCCATCAATCCTCGATTCCAATGAAGGCCGGAAACTTCGACTGCACGTCCACTTCGTTGCTTGTCACACACCATTGTTCGGCCACGTTTGACCCGATTGTACTTGGTGGGAAACACAGTCCTGGGCAAATTATTCCAAAGGGATGATGTTTTCCCTATAAAAGACTGATTGAAAACCGTTGTACGAGGAGTAATAAGCTGAACCTCACACGGATGTGAAGTATTAGCGCGACGTGTATTTCTAATATGCACCGCTCTGGGAGGAATTAAGCGGGCTACATCGTTCGAACACTTTCCATGAAAATACTTGTAGAATAGGCTCAAGTGGCCTACCGTTCTTCAATGTTCCAGCGAATCAAGGTCACCGGTCAGTTCCAGGTCTTCAATCAGACGAACAGCTCTCCTCTGAATTGAATCCAAAAAATGCAGTGTATGTTTGGAAGCGGATCCCCAAACATGGGAACAGTATTCCATAGTTGGTCGAATTTGAGCTTTGTAAAGAGTTAACAGTTGTAGAGTGTAAAGCTTTCTGGTTCGAAATAATATTCCCAACTTTTGAGAAGCTCTCTTTACTATGCCTGCAACATGTTCATGCCAGGATATATTTGCTACCAAATTAACGTCCAACAAATTGAGTGACGATGTTAGCGGAATGGAGTGCCCCGACATAACTTTTTTGTCCATATTGTAGTAACATTCTAGAATGTACTTCACTTGGCTTAACACCTTCTGCTACTAAAAATCGATGACAAAACGTTGCTCTTCTAAAGTGCAGTCTTCCAATGGACTCGCCATGGTAAACTGGATATTTTAAGATTATGTTTACATTACATGATCGAACAGCTAATTGAAACTCATCACAAGGTTGTCAATTTGCACTCCTAGAAGTATGGAGCGGTTTCGTTGAATGGGTTAAAGCTGAGACCAATTGTCTCTTTACTTATTGAATGACCCTCGTATATATATATATATATATATATATATATATATATATATATATATATATATCCTCGTATTTTTCACTGACGCTAAACTCACTCCTCTGGATACCCAGTCACTCTGGCATCAGAGGCAACGATAAAGCTGATCTGTATGCTAAATAAGCCATAAAAGGAGGCTAGGACTGGGAGAGAACTACCCAAAAGACTTCAACAACTACTTCAGACACCTATATCTCTCATTGGTCCAACTTAGCTGAGATCTAACTAATCCGGAAAATAAACTGTGATCGATCAAACCTCTTGTGAACCCTGCCCTGAACTCTCATAACATGACAAGAAGGGAAAACGTACTCATGCGGAGACTTGCATTAGGACATACACACAGTACCCATCGTCATTTACTAAAGAATAAAGAAGCTCCCACGTGTTCGGATCTCTCCTAACAGTGGCTCACCTAATAGAGGCTCTACATTTGACACCTACTAGAGACAAGCATAATGTTCCATCCAGCTTAAAAACAAATATAGATACATTGGAAACAATAAAAACAGGTCTTATTAACTACCTGAGAGAAACTAACTTTACAGTCTAATTTTCCAATCATACAACAGGGGCGCTAAATGACGTAGCTGTCGATGCGCCCAGACCACTTAATATCTGTCTATCTGTCTATCTTTACTTATTGAGTGACATTCGTATTATAGTAGTATCCTACTGCGGATCTTGTATTCAATAAATTACTCATTTAATGAATAATTAAAACAGAAATGAGATAGCATGGATGTGTCCTTAAAAATTAATTTTGTTGTAACTAAAAATGTCAAAGTTCATTCCTAAAGTATCAAAATACGTTTATATCATACTGTTATAAAAGAAATGACTAATATTCGCTTGTAATTAAAACACGATAAACTTTGGAAATCAGGTTTAATATTAAAAATCAAAAATATATGATCTTTAATTGTTTTGTTTCTCTATATAAAATTTAGTAGTACAAATTCGTACTAATTATACCTTCCTTTAGCTTGTTTACGCTAGTTTGACGAGGAGAGAATTAGGTCCTTAATAAATTGGAATTTTATATTAATGGTATTATTTGGTAACAAGCTTCGTGAATTTGTTTCTTACAAAAAAAATGTATGAAAATAATAACGTTTAATGAATGTGTCTATTACCCCCGACTATAACTAAAAAAAATATGGAAATAAATATATACAGGGTGAGTCAACGATAGAGTAAAGTTCATTATCTCATTTGTTTCGGAAATGACGAAAAAATGTTGAATAAAATAATTGTAGGGAATGTTAAGCTGCACAGTTTAAAATTATTTTTGAGTATACAGGGCACTTCAAAAAAGTGTGGCCGATACAACACTGTATATATTTTATATTCTTTTGAATTTGTAAATATGAATCTACATAATTGCAAGAGCACTAAATCAGTTAAGGTTTGTCCCATAAGCGGTCAAGTGGACTAAAAGACCATGAAAATGTAATCGTTCTTCAAGCTCTGTATTACTTTTTCTCATAATAACTTTTAATTTGTTAAGCGCCATTATTAGTTGATAGGAACAAATGTTATGCTTCAAATTCTGCCGTGATGTTGAGTATACAAGAGTAGAAACCACTGTAAAAATAATGGGTTCAGTTTTTTTTGTGATAATTTGGTGACATTAAATTAAAAGTGCTATTGGAGCACGAACTGCCTATCTCACGGATTTGCAGAATTTTGGGATGTATTTCTAAAGTCAGCTCTGTATGTCTGGAAGCCCATATGGTGATCTGTGTTGTTTTGACTTGATAGTTGTTTTTTTCTATTCTATTTTTAAATTCGGCGTAAAATTTTATAATTTTTTTATTAAAAATGTTATATACCTAAACCTAGTAGTTTTTCTAATATTTCAATTTTTTAAAAAAAAATACTAGTTTTCAGTTTTGTAAAAAATTGCCAGTAGCGCCATTGTTTCTGAAGACGGAATACTCATAATTGGTACGAGCGTTCTATAGAGATGAAAAAAAGATATATGTAAGGAAATTTGAGTTAGATGCTACAGGGTGTTCAAAATAAATTTTTACATTTCGACTAATTTAAACTGAAAAAACTCAATTTTTTAAATGGCACACCCTGTATATTATTATTTTTCTGACAGATTTTACAAAACCCTCTAACTTTTATTAAGAATGTCATATACCTATTTCTAATTGTTTTCGATTTATTTTGAATTTTTCAGTTTTTAATACACTTAAGCTATTGTAAAAACATAAAAAAATAGTAAATAATAGTTTTAATATAGTTTAACTTATCTAATGAGTAATTACTATGACGTAATAAATCTTCAGAAATATGCCCGTCTACTTGAATACACATGTTTAGTCGTTTTACTATATTTTCGTTCAATTTCCTTAGACTTTCCTTAGCATAAAGGGTGTTATTGTCCTGCATGCATCCCGTAGCCTATTTTCCATATCTACTGGTGTTGTAGGGGGGTTCGCGGAAAAATATGGACCAATAATTCGAAAATTCAATATTCCACCACATACATTAAGCGACCAATGGTTTTGGTTTTAAACTTCCCGGACACAAAATGCAACTGATGAATAATAATGCATGTTATGGCTGTTAACTGCTCCATTACTGCAAAAAGTAGCTTCATCAGAAAATATTATTTTGGATAAAAAATTTGAATCGGCCTCTATTGCTCTATTCATGGTGGTACAAAAGTTTACTCTTCGTTCAAAATCATTGGCTTGAAGTTCTTAGTGTAGTTCCATAAGAAAGGGATGATACTTGTATTTTCCCGTGGTGCGATTAACCGTATATTGGGATGTGTCAGATAAGTTAGCTAGTTGACGGCTGTTGATCTTCAACATTAAGTAAAATCTCCATTTCTTTTTCCTCATTGGTAGCATTCTGGTTTACTATACTCAACGCTACCACTACCATCAAACTATTCCATTAGGTATTGAAAACATTTTCTAGATGGTATACGTCTATTCGCTCCTTACTGCCAGAAGACAATTTTTTCTTGCCTCGCCAAGTATATAAACCATATCAATTAATTCATTTTTAGGAAAATCCATAACTATTACTTTTATACGTCACGTACTACAACAAATTAAACTATTTTTACTTGCTTATTAGACATGTCAAAATTTGACAATGCCTACATTTTTGTTTTGTCTTGGCAGCTATGATGTTATAGTGTATTAAAAACAAGGGTAAAAATTGAAAAATTCGAAATAATATATAGGGTGTGCCATTTAAAAAATTTGGGATTTTTCAATTTAGAATAGTCGAAATGCATAAATTTATTTTGAACACTCTGTATCATCTAACTCAAATTTCTTTAATGTATCTTTTTTATCTCTATAGAATGCTCGTACTAATTATAAGTATTACACCTTCAGAAACAATGGCGCTACTGGCAATTTTTTACAAAACTGTAAACTAGTATTTTTTTTTTTTTAGATTTAAATATTAGAAAAATTACTAGGTTTAGGTATTAACATTATTAATGAAAGACTTATAAAGTTATAAATTAGAAAATAGGATGTTCCATCCAAAAAAAAAATGTTATATCGGCCACACTTTAAGATTTATTCGTCATTCCCGAAACAAATGAGATAATAAACTTTACTCTATTGTTGACTCCCTCTGTACATACTCGTATATAAGACCGCTTACTCCAAGAATATATATATATATATATATATATATATATATATATATATATATATATATATATATATATATACGGAACGTTTCGCGTCAACGGGGCCACCCCCATACCTAAAAACAGAATTAACAAAAAAAAATTTAAGGCATCAATTTCTTGATTGAAACGTTTTCAAATGCAATGTGGTCCTTTTGAAAAAAAAAAACAAGATGGTAATTCAATAGCGGCTAGAAAAAAAAGTCAGGATAAAATACAAACAAATGATGATTCCAAAGAGGAATTAAGTTAACTGAACTTCAAAACTAAGATAAAATGTAATATTGATGTTATAATTAGTGTAAGCAACATAATTTTATATATATATATATATATATATATATATAAATATATATATATATATATATATATATATATATATATATATATATATATATATATATATATATGTATATATACATATATATATATATATATATATATATATATATATATATATATATATATATATATATATAGTGTCGAACAAAAGTATGGAAACATTTAAATTCCCTTCTCTCCATTTAAACGGTTTATAATATTTATTTATTAATCGTGTACATGCTAACAAACATTTTGAAGACTAAAACAGTTATTGTTTATTAGAAATGTGCTTAGTTTTTAACGTAACAAAATGATGCACAAACAAAAGTATAGAAACGTTTTTGCTATAAAAATAAAAATTCCACTAAGACGACTAAGATGTCGAAAATATTTAATATTTAGTGGGCTATCCTTTTGCTTCAATCACTGCTTGATATCTTCTGCCTATAGAGTCAATAAGCCTAGCACAAAAATCGGGTGGTATTTTTTCCCATTCTTGTTTTAATGCGATCCAAAGTTCGTCCCGGTTTTTTATATTCCTTTTCCTAATTTGTATATCCAAATATTGCCAAGATTCTCTATCGGGTTCGAATCCTTTTTTCAGAAAACCAATTCTTGGCCAAGCGAGATGTGTGTTTTGGGTAATTGTCTTGTTGAAAAATCCATGACAGTGGCCAATCTTCTTCATAAGGAATCAAATTATTTGCCAATATCTCAACATTCGTTTGAGCATCCATTATGCCATTTAACTTTGCTAATGGCCCTATACCAGACCCTCGAAAACAACCCCATACCATGATATTTCCACCGCCATGTCTGACAGTAGGTACAAGGTACTTTGGGTCATATCTTAAACCAACTGGTCTTCTTAGATAACCAGTAGAATCACTTCCAAAGAGACTGAATCTACCTTCGTCACTAAAGTTTACTAGAGACCACTGATTTTGAGTCCAGTCTTTGTGTTCCTTAGCAAATTTCAATCTCTCTTATCTGTGACGCTTTGTAAGGAGTGGCTTTTTAACACCACGCCTATCATGAAGAATTTCAGATAAGAGACGACACCTAATAGTCATGTCTGACACCAATACACCCTTATATTCCTGCCTCAGTTCTTTGTTAAAATCAACAGCAGTTTTCTTGGCAAGACAATGATCCAAACACACATCTCGCTTGGCCAAGAATTCTGAACAAAGGATTCAGGTGATGCGCTGGCCTTCACAGTCACCTGATTTGAACCCGATAGAGAATCTTTGTCACTATTTAGATAAACAAGTTAGGAAAAGAAATATAAAAAACCGGGACGAACTTTGGATCGCATTAAAAACAAGAATGGGAAAAAATACCACCCGATTTTTATGCTAGGCTTATTGACTCGATGGGCAGAAGATGTCAAGCAGTGATTGACGCAAAAGGATATTCTACTAAATATTATATATTTTCGATTGTCAGAAAACATAATATTATGAATTGATTCATTCCATCATGGCCTCGCAAAGTTCAACGCGTCTATCGTAGATATCTTCAGATAATTTTCAGGATTTTTCAAGGTCCAAATTTAGAACGATTCTTAACATTACCTGATTGTCTAAATCGTTTTCAGATTTTGCTAACCTACGGATTGGGTAATAGGTTCTCGATTAGGATATTCTGCGTTAAAAAAATCACACACCTCCTACTGTGTTCTCCTACGGTCTCCATAACCAAGCATCATTAAGTGATTAAGTGATTCTTTCAGTTTCTGCTAAATGTACCATTATGATATTACGCTCAAATTGCAGTTTCACAAAATGCAGCAATAAACGTTTTCGTCAATAAATCATTTTTTGACGCATTAAGTCGTTACCTGACAGTAAATGTTGGACACAAGCCAGCTTAATTTTTTTCTTTTTAATTTGGTCTCCTTAATTTCAAATATCAATAATTCCAAAACAGTTCAATTTAGACACATGGTATGTTAGACAAATAATCTCTAGAATTTTTAGTAGGACTCAAAAATAAAATAATATACAGGGTTTTCCTTTTAAAAAAATTTAAGATGGCATAATTTCTTCGAACTGACAGTTCAAAGCATTTTATTGTCAAGGTCAGCATGTGCGTATAACACCCTAAAACTTTCATTTAAACATTGTTTGATACACTATATATATATACATATATATATATATATATATATATATATATATATATATATATATATATATATATATATATATATATATAAAATATATCTATATATATCTATATATATATATATATATATATATATATATATATATATATATATAGTGGCGAACAAAAGTATGGAAACATTTAAATTCCCTTCTCTCCATTTAAACGGTTTATAATATTTATTTATTAATCGTGTACATGCTAACAAACATTTTGAAGACTAAAACAGTTATTGTTTATTAGAAATGTGCTTAGTTTTTAACGTAACAAAATGATGCACAAACAAAAGTATAGAAACGTTTTTGTTATAAAATAAAAATTCCACTAAGACGACTAAGATGTAGAAAATATTTAACATTTAGTGTGATATCCTTTTGCGTGAATCACTGCTTGATATCTTCTGCCTATAGAGTCAATAAGCCTAGTACAAAAATCGGGTGGTATTTTTTCCCATTCTTGTTTTAATGCGATCCAAAGTTCGTCCCGGTTTTTTATATTTCTTTTCCTAATTTATATATCCAGATATTGCCAAAGATTCTCTATCGGGTTCGAATCCTTTTTTCAGAAACCCAATTCTTGGCCAAGCGAGATGTGTGTTTTGGGTCATTGTCTTGTTGAAAAATCCATGACAGTGGCCAATCATCTTCATAAGGAATCAAATTATTTGCCAATATCTCAAGATTCGTTTGAGCATCCATTATGCCATTTAACTTTGCTAATGGCCCCATACCAGACCGTCGAAAACAACCCCATACCATGATATTTCCACCGCCATGTTTGACAGTAGGTACAAGGTACTTTGGGTCATATCTTAAACCAACTGGTATTCTTACATAACCAGTAGAATCACTTCCAAAGAGACTGAATCGACTTTCGTCACTAAAGTTTACTAGAGACCACTGATTTGAGTCCAGTCTTTATGTTCCTTAGCAAATTTCAATCTCTCTTATCTGTGGCTTTTTAACACCATGCCTATCATGAAGAATTTCAGATAAGAGACGACACCTAATAGTCATGTCTGACACCAATACACCCTTATATTCCTGCCTTAGTTCTTTGTTAAAATTAACAGCAGTTTTCTTGGCAAGGCAATGATCCAAACACACATCTCGCTAGGCCAAGAATTCGTTTTCTGAACAAAGGGTTCAGGTGATGCGCTGGCCTTCACAGTCACCTGATTTGAACCCGATAGAGAATCTTCGTCACTATTTAGATAAACAAATTAGGAAAAGAAATATAAAAAACCGGGACGAACTTTGGATCACATTAAAATAAGAATGGGAAAAAATACCACCCGATTTTTATGCTAGGCTTATTGACTCGTTGGGCAGAAGATGTCAAGCAGTGATTGACGCAAAAGGATATTCCACTAAATATTAAATATTTTCGATTGTCAGAAAAAATAATATTAGGATCACTATTGATTCATTCCATCATGGCCTCGCAAAGTTCAACGCGTCTATCGTAGTTATCTTCAGATAATTCTTGCAATAGAATGGGTTTGTATGGATGCAATTTTTCTTTATTCAGTATACGACTTAAGGAACCTTTACGTATGTTGTGCTTTAGGCAAAGGTGACGAGTTACTGTATGGGGATTTTCTGGAATTTCCAATAAAACATCAAACTTTTTATCATCACTTGTTTTAACTTTTGAAGGTCCAAATTTAGAACGATTCTTAACATGACCTGATTGTCTAAATCGTTTTCAGATTTTGCTAACCTACGGATTGGGTAATAGGTTCTCGATTCGGATATTCTGCGTTAAAAAGATCACACACAACCTCCTATTGTGTTCTCCTACGGTCTCCATAACCAAGCATCATTAAGTGATTAAGTGATTTTTTCAGTTTCTGCTAAATGTACCATTATGATATTACGCTCAAATTGCAGTTTCACAAAATGCATTAAGTCGTTACCTGACAGTAAATGTTAGACACAAGCCAGCTTAATTTTTTCTTTTTAATTTGGTCTCAATTTCAAATATCAATAATTCCAAAACAGTTCAATTTAGACACATGGTATGTGTATAATCTGTAGAATTTTTAATAGGACTCAAAAATATTTGCACAAAATGAGAATACTCTTGAGATCGTGAGTTGACAGCGAAAACCTTGAAGCAAATACGAATGCCAGTAATAATCTTACTAAGATTACTTTACTTGACGCCATCCTGATGGTTTATGATTAAACTTACACAAAGTATAATAAAGGCTTATTTTAGACACGCCGGATTTACAGCAATCAAAGTTCCAACAACTCTTCTGTAGACTTCGACGAGGAAGACGACATACCGCTGTCAATTTGGGGAGCTGCCAATAACAAGCCAGGAGCTTGGGCAATATTCGAATGTCGATAATAATGTTGTCATATGTGAGGATCCCCCCGATGAGGTCATTGTGCAGAATATTATCAGAGTTTTCCTTTTAAAAAAATTTAAGATGGCATAATTTCTTCGAACTGACACAGTTCAAAGCATTTTATTGTCAAGGTCAGCATGTGCGTGTAACACCCTATAACTTTCATTTAAACATTTTTTGATACACTATACATATATATATATATATATATATATATATATATATATATATATATATATATATATATATATGTGTACATATATATATGCTTAGTTCACTTATAATTATAATTTATGGCATCGTCCTCAAAGTTTTTTACTCTAATTACTAAATATTTTTTTAGGAAATATAACAAAAATATGCCAGATATTCATAAGATATGAGCCTATTGTTTACTTAATTATCTTAGAGTTACAGTGACAGTATGATATCTTTCTTTTTCAATTAAAAATATTAAAGATAAATAGTTTAATTTTATTATTCTAGTCATACAAAAACACTCACACAGATACTGTTATAACGTAGATAAAAATAAATATATATATTTTTTTTACGAAAAAAGAATGCATAATGTAATACACACACTTATCCACACGTCAGAACCCAAGCTTACTGTGACACCAACTATATTTCCCAAGTGAACGTCATACTGTGAAAATGACACGCTTTGTAGTTTAAGTAACAGAAAAGTCCAGGATTTATCCATGAAAAATAAGCTTATTTAAAAACCGAAAAAAAAAAGAGAAATAGCTCATATATTTTTTACTGCTAGGTAAATCTGAAATCTGTTAGATACCTACCAAATGTTGCCATTATGGCGGTAATATGATATTACGCAAGCGAACGAATTTAGAAGTAATAAAGGACATGAAAAGATTTCATAAATTTTATTACCTATCTGCTGTAAACTTAAATTGGCGCTTTACCATATAAGTGTCATTACTTAGGGTAAAGATATTTGATATGTTTGACATCCGGCCATCTATATCATACTTGATTAACTATATAAGATTTTTTCATAAATTTTCGAAATAACAACATACATCTCGTAATATATAAGAAAAGATGGCAAAAAGATCTTTCCGTAATTTTCTGGTATTTCCTTTGTTTCTAAACCAATTTTAATCAGATAAAGTAAAAAACTAGTCAGATGATCTAACTGTACCTGTAAGAAAAGGACGTACATATATAGACACAAGCAAACAAATATAGATATATAAAAATCAATAAGTTATTAAAATCGACAATTCCTTGGGGCAAGTAAAGAGTTATTCACTACTCTTTTTTGTAAATTTGGACGTTTTTGTAACCTGTCTGAATTTAGTGTTGAAAAAAAGCAGATGTGATTTGTTTATTTTTGATAGCCATTTTGTGCTCTTCTAGTCTGGCAGATATTCTTCTGATAGTTTGTCCGACATATGCTTTCCTGCAAGTTCCATATGATACGCTGTATATAACCTGTTTTTTCAGTTGGATTTTATTTTTGGGATTTCTTACGATAGATCTTATTTTCCGTGGAAATTTATATGCAGCTAATAAGTTATGATATGTCTACGGAGAAGGCGTTCAGTCCTGTCGGTGGTCCCTTTGATGTGTCATAGAATGGTTTGAGATTTTTTATCAGGGTCTTCGCTGGATTTTCTTTGTTGATTTTCTTATTGATTCATAGCCCTATTTATCGTGGGTTATTTGTATTCATTCCGTTTTATGGCTGTAATGCTTTTTCTAGTTTCTCTGGTTTCTAAGAGGTACCGGTGAGGCGGATTGACTTGAAAATTAATTTATTCGCCTGTAATTGTTAGGGGTGGTCGCATTCAGCACTCAGATATCTATTTGTGTGTGTAGGTTTCCTATAGACCGTATGTTCTAAATATCTGTCTTCAGTTTTGATTACATGTCTAGAAAAGTCAACTGGTTGTCTTGTTCCATTTTTAGTATGAAATGAATTCTTTGATGAATTGAGTTTAGATGGTCTAGGAAGTGGAGAACTTAGGCACACGATGAAAACGTCAACGAGGTATCACATCCATAACTTTGGTATAATGGTTTCCTGCTCCATTGCTTTTCTCTCGAAGCAAATCGTGACGAGATTAGCGACTGCCGGTGATAAAGATATATATTTATTTATTTATTTATATATATATATATATATATATATATATATATATATATATATATATATATATATATATATATATATACAGTCTGTCAAGTAAGAACGTAACTGCTCGTATTCTTGAAAAAATGTGTTTTGCCATTAATGTATTCTTTGGTGTACTAACAACGACTCAATTGCCTTAGTTCGTTGTCCAATCGCTTCCTGCATCAATAATTGCCTGGCATCTTCGAGGTATACTGCAGAAGAGATTTTTTGCATAATCTGCCAATTTTTCGAATCTCGCGAGAAAACTAAGTCAAAGTCCTCAGAGTCTTTACTCTGAGCTTTCTCTTTAGAAGGCACCAAACGTTTTCAATAGGGTTGACGTCCGACGATTATGAGGGCCACTCTAGTGTCTTATCGCGGGCCCAAGCGAGCCGCTTTGCGATATGATTTTCGCCAGGCAAAGGTTTCTTCAACGTGCTCCGGAATTTGACATCATGGGCATTAAGACGTTGTCGAATGGTTTCATGGGACACAATCAAACCCGATTTTCTTAATTTTCCCTCCTTGACGCAGCATCAATTTCGGGTTCCATAAAAAAAGGCCTGATTCGTTTTTTGACTTTCAGAGTGATTTTGCCTACAGAGCCACATTTTGGCAAGTCGTCAACATTTTTCGTCTCGTTCACAAACAACACTGACTTTCTAATATATTTAGCAGCCACTGAATGAGTAATTTTAGGCCCCTTTGGAGGGGAACAAAGAAAGAATGTCTCAAACCGACGCGCAAAGCGACCCATTTGGATTTTAAGTGTTTTCGACGAAATTTCGAAATCGACTGATACTTTTATTGAAATGCGTCATAGACAAGGTTTCCATCTATTACTTTTTGTTGAATCGCCAGAATCGCATCTACCAAAAATGAATTATCACGGACACTTTCTTACTTGACAGATTGTAATACATGTATATATATATATATATATATATATATATATATATATATATATATATATATATATATATATATATATATATATATATATATATATATATATATATATATATATATATATATATATATATATATATATATATATATATATATATATATATATATATATATATATATATATATATATATATATATATATATATATATATATATATAATATATATATATATATGTATATTTATTACAATAGAAGTTTTCACGGATGATGGAATGTAATAGATTAAAGTTCCGGGTTTCGATCCGTTCGTCTAACAATGAATTTGCACGACGTTTCGCCAAAATCTCGTTTGGCATTTTCAAGTGCTCTTGCTGCTGCTACTCGATACTGTAATCTTGCTCCTGCTGCCGCTCGAAGCTAACTTTAGCTTAGGTGGTTTTCAGTTGTTTTTAGTTTAGTTTAGTTAGCTTCGAGCGGCAGCAGCAAGATCACAGTATCAAGAAGCAGCAGCAGCAAGAGCACTGGAAAATGCCAAATGAGGTTTTGACGAAACGTCGTGCAAATTCATTATTATTACGAATAGTTAAAAATTATACAATATATACGCAAGAAATTATTTGTTTTTGAGATACCAAAACAAAATACTACGTATTATTATTTTATTATTTTCTTAACACATGTTTACGCACACATGCCGCTCCTGGAGCGCTTTAGGGCCTTCCCTGCAGCACGTGTGCTAGAAACATAAAAAAAAAAACTAAAACAGTAATTCAATACTATCCTAAGTTGGAAATTGGTTATTTATATTTTCGTCTTTTTTTTTAGACTTTAAGAACTATCTGTCAATTTTCCTTATCCCGAATAGCCATCTAGAGCTTCTCAAGTTATATTTATTCGAAATACTTAAATAGTACAATAACAGCAACAATTTGTGTTGTTTTACTCCTATAATAAACAGAATTCTTTCATGAATTATGTTCAAGGACTATCGAAGGGCCATACGACGAATACCTTATCGACGTGTTAAATCAATAACTTCGGTTTAATGGTTGCAGTCTCCATTGCTGTCCTTTTGAATTTTGAAGTAGATCATGATGAGATTGGCGACTGCCGGCTATAATGTATATATATATATATATATATATATATATATATATATATATATATATATATATATATATATATATATATATATATATATATATATATATATATATATATATATATGTATATATATACATATATATATATATATATATATATATATATATATATATATATATATATATATATATATATATATATGTATATATATACATATATATATATATTTATATATATATATATATATATATATATATATATATATATATATATATATATATATATATATACATATACATATATATATATATATATATATATATATATATATATATATATATATATATATATATATATATATATATGTATATATATATATATATATATATATATATATATATATAAATATATATATATATATATATATATATATATATATATACATATACACATATATATATATATATATATATATATATATATATATATATATATATATATTTATATATATTTTATATATATATATATATATATATATATATATATATATATATATTTATATATTATATATATATATATATATATCTAATATCATACTTTTTTATTTAGATTAGGCGCTAATGCTTAGAAAAATGAATAATAATAACTATTGAATTAAAGAAAAAAGTTCAAAGGAAAATAAAACAAGTCACATTAAAGTTATTATTATATATGTTGGTATATATACGAGTATAAACGAAAACATTTAAATACGTAGTTTATACAATAAATTCAGTAGTTTTCGTTTGTACAATTTCACTTGAAAAAGAAATGGTGTTTATATAATTGTCAAGGTTTCAAAAACTACTAAATATATGTTCCGGAATTTTATGAGATTCCAAGAAATTGCGAGTTTCACTCATTTTCTTAGTCATTTCTGAAATGGATGGAACATAAATTTTTATCTCCTTCTCCAAGCTCGTCTTCGTCGTCATTATCGCTTACAATATTTCCAGAAGTCACTGATGTCACAATTTGATCATTAGTTAGTATTTCTCTCGTCATTAATTCATTATCTACATATTCATCAAAATTAAAGTGATTAAACATCTTTTTAAGCTCGATTTAGACTGTACTTTGTTGAATGTCAGCATCGTAACCAAATTCTAGACAATCAGTAGGATGTTCTCGATGCTTTTCAATCCACTGAGTCAACGGTAGCTTATCATCTGAGTCATATCTACATTCCTTCTTTAAAAATCCATCATACTTAAAACAATATGCAATGGTTTCTCTACTGACTCTTTGCCAAGCCATACGGATACAGTTTGTAGCGTCCAAGAGAGCTATAGAAAAAATGTTACCTTTATCGATCGTCTCTAACATTTTCATAAGTAAAATCTTTCTATAATGACATTTTAAAGAATGTATAACACCTTGATCGATAGGCCGAAGCTTTGCACTTGTGTTTGGAGCCATAAAAACCAATTTTATTTGCTGTAGATCAACTTCAGGGTGCGCTGGATAGTTGTCAATCAAAATTAATATTTTTCTCTTTGTGAATTTTAATTCTTTGTCCCATTTGATCAGTTCGTTGTTAAAAATTTCTGATATCATCCAGGCTTTACTGTTTGATTTGTGCATTACTGGTAAATGTTTTTAAAACACCTGGGATTGGCGGACTTTCCTATTACCAACAATTTTCTTTTCTCTGTTCCAAACATATTTGCGCAATCCTTACTTTTAATAATTGTCCACCAGCACAATTCTCTCCGACAAACTTTAATGTCTTATCAGGTGTCATCTTGTAAAACAAACCCGTTTTATCAGCATTCAAAAAAAATTCATAACTTTCTCGAATTTCCTGTCATATATTGGTAAACCACTGATCAATAAGAGTCATATCCACTCCTGCAGTTTTTGCTCATATCTTACCCCAACTAATATTATGTTGCTTTTTAAATCGTTCAATCCAACTTCTAGAACAGTTAAACTCGGTGTTCTCTATTTTCCTTCCCAAACCACTAGCTTTCTCTTGTAAAGTATAGCCGGTAATAGGGGCATGTTCATGTCGTTTTTGACTAAACCATTTTACAACTTACTTTTTTACAACTAAAGTTTTCTTTTATAATAGATTGATAAGATTTCTTGCCTCTTCTTCCATATGGTAGAAACCGTATGTTTAGTTAAATTCAACTGTTTGCAAACATCACTTTGTTTAACTCCATTTTCTATGTTCCTTATATATCGTGTTTATCTTTTAAAGTTAACGCTTTACGTTTTTGTGTACTCATTATAAAAAAAAATTTAAACATTCACTTTACTACTTTGATCAAATATGCATTAGAACCGCATAACACAAGTGAATTAAAATAATACTCCTCGAACTAGCGATGCGGTGGAAACAAGTAGAAAAGGGTTTCCCAGCGAATTTCGGTGAATTCCCCAGACCAAGTCGCGCGACATCGAGCACAGAGTGTGGCAAGTTCGTTATAAACGGACGCAAAACATCCAAATTTGATGCTCTTTATCCGGAAGTTCGTTATAACCGGGTTCGTTATAACCGATAAAAATTTGCATTGGTCTTATGGAAGTTTTTTAGTGCATTATAAAATAGTTTGTTTTAACCGGAAATTCGCTATAAACGGGTCTGTTATAAGCAAACTTCACTATATATATGTATCTATATATATATATATATATATATATATATATATATATATATATATATATATATATATATATATATACATATATATATATATATATATATATATAATATATATATATATATATATATATATATATATATATATATATATATATATATATATATATATATATATATATACACACTACGCATATATTCTGAAAAATTCCCACTGTTTCATTTTTTCTTTTAATATTAAATATAATAAAATTAAGATATATGCAAGAAATTCTTTGTTTTTAGGACACCAAAAAAATACTTAAAATTGTTAATTTGTGATTTTATTAATAAGTGTTAACAAAAACAATAATGTATTATTGTTTTTGTTAACACTTATTAATAAAATACATATGTTTATATGTATATATATATATATATATATATATATATATATATATATATACATATATATATATATATATATATATATATATATATATATATATATATATATATGTATTTTATATCTTATTCTTATTATATTTAATAATAAAAGAAAAAATGAAACAGTGGGAATTTTTCAGAATATATGCGTAGTGTGTGTATATATATATATATATATATATTATATATATATATATATATATATATATATGTATATATATATATATATATATATATATATATATATATATATATATATATATATATATATATATATATATATACACACACACTACGCATATATTCTGAAAAATTCCCACTGTTTCACTTTTTCTTTTAATATTAAATATAATAAGATATATGCAAGAAATTCTTTGTTTCTAGGACACCAAAAAAACACTTAAAATTGTTAATTTGTAATTTTATTAATAAGTGTTAACAAAAACAATATTATATATATATATATATATATATATATATATATATATATATATATGTATATGTATATATATATATATATATATATATATATATATATATATATATAGATATATATATATATATATATATATATATATATATATATATATATATATATATACACTACGCATATATTCTGAAAAATTCCCACTGTTTCATTTTTTCTTTTATTATTAAATATAATAAGAATAAGATATATGCAAGAAATTCTTTGTTTTTAGGACACCAAAAAAATACTTAAATTGATTTTATTAATAGGTGTTAACAAAAACAATAATGCATTATATATATATATATATATATATATATATATATATATATATATATATATATATATATATATATATATATATATATATATATATACACTACGCATATATTCTGAAAAATTCCCACTGTTTCATTTTTTCTTTTATTATTAAATATAATAAGAATAAGATATATGCAAGAAATTCTTTGTTTTTAGGACACCAAAAAAATACTTAATATTGTTAATTTGTGATTTTATTAATAAGTGTTAACAAAAACAATAATGTATTTTTTTATGAGCATAGCACACACGCTGCAGTAAAGCCTGTAAAACGCTACAGGAGCGACGACTGTGCAGAAAAAACAATTACTGTAAATTTTACTCGTTCATAGCATAAGGTTCTGCATATAAAACACTGCTTGAAAAGAGCTGTACGAGGAATAATAAGCTGAACCTCGTACGGATGTGAAGTATGAGCATGACGGGTTTTCCTAGCAGGCACAGCTCTCGGAGGAATTCAAAGGGCTACATCCATACATTGAGTGTAATGGCAGGTTTCTGTTAGCGCCAGAAACTTTTTTGGTATCTAGCTTCAATTACTTACTTATCGTCGTAATTTTAAATGGTTACTACAAATTGATCACTAAGATTTTCACCTTTTATCTTAGACTTTAATAGGAATTTGCCAGTTTTCCTTATCCCGAAAGGATGTCTAAAACTTCTACAGTTACATTTATGTAGTAACCTAATACGGACAAAATTATTTGCAAAATGAAATTGGCAATTTTGGTTTGAATACTCGGATATAAAGTAACAAACACTTTTACCGCCTAAGTATGACGTTATTGAAGTGTGTTTTCTCAGTTGTTGGCAGAGCGCATCTAAATTTTCCAGTCAGTTTTCTTTTAAAGAGCCTGTTTTGACTAGGCGTGCTAGAAAATTTTATATTGTGATATAATCCTAAACAGTTTATTCCAAAAAGTTAGGATTCTTCTTATTACAGAGTTTTTAAAGTGAGCTATAGAGAGTTGGCAAGATAAGTCTCATATTTATTTTTGGTGTTAATTACACACAAGAACAAGTAAACTACATTACTAGAAAACTTTATATGAAAGTACTTAAGTCATTGATCTTTATCCGATGTTCGAAACAATTAAGGTTCTTGATTAGTTTCGTGTACCCAGTGAAGCAAATAACAGAGTTCCAAATAAAATTAAACCAACCTAGATTATATTCAGAGGCAGACATGGAAATAGTATTCCATCCAATTTGTATAACATTAAAAGTTGCTGTGGATTATACAAGTCTTCCATACAACGTCAGAACCAAGGAGCTCATGTTACTGAGTTTCAGCGTTGTGTAGCTTTACCTTATGACTTAGCCAATGAAAGGAAAGTTACGTGAAGATCTTATAAATGCAAAACTAAATCCCAGTAACTTTTAGCTAGTAGGTTTTAAGTTTAGAAAAGTAAATCTTATGCTAACTCTATATATATATATATATATATATATATATATATATATATATATATATATATATATAAACTATTTTGTACTCCATAAAATCTCTCTCTCCTAAACTAGTGTTAGAATATGCTTTTAAAGAACTTAATTGGGATAGAAAAGGCATAACCATCCATGGCGAATACCTAAAATACCTGCTCTTTGCTGATAATATTGTCAGAATAGCCGACAATCTAGGCGATGCTCAACAAATGCTTACCGAATTGCAAATATTAGTCTAAATATTAACTCTCAGAAAACCAAGTTTATGACTAATCTAGTTACGAACAGTAATATGAAATATAATGAAAACGAGGTGGAATACCTCCAAAATTACAAATATTTGGGCCCTGAATTACAAATTGGCAAAGATAACCAAACCCGTGAGATACACCATCATATGGGTGGAGAATGGACGGCTTTTGGGAAACTGAGAGATACGCTGCAAGTTAATTTGCCAATGTACTTAAAAAAGAAAGTTTATGAACAATGCGTTCTGCCGGTAATATAATATGGTGCCGAGACACTCACATTAACAAAACAGCAAACAAACTGAGAATATCACAACGGGCAATGTAGAGAGTTATGCGGTGTATCACAAGGAAGGATAGAATAGAAAACATAACTATCAGACAACGAACAAAAGAAGTAGGTATGATCAAAAAAATTACAAAACCTAAATGGAAATGTGCAGGCTATGTATCCTGAAGGGATAATAACCGATGGTGTAGAAGACCAATAGAATGGAGACCCTATAACTTATTTTATAACGTCTAAAATAGAGGCCATTTTTTTAGCTTCACGTTGGAGAGCTAATTTGTATAGCCCCAACTTTCTTTATTTTTAATAAAATAAAAAAATCCTTTATTACACTCATAAAATTACTTCTACTAAATAAGAACCCGTTAAGCTAGAAGAGTGTACACTATTATATAGAGTCTTTAAATCAGGATTACTAAGTTTTTAATAAAAGGCTTGATAGAACACGATATTAAAAGTTTGTGAAATTAACTCCGCGAGTTACAGGTGTTGAGTAGTCGTTGGAAACGCACTTGTAGACAGGACGAGAGCTATTTAAACTGGTGTGCTTATGACTTACTGAGATTCTCATAAAAATATTGTTTCAGCCATTACCATCCTAGTTTCTTTTGGGTTGCTAAACACTTTTTGACCCGAAATGCCTAAAGATGAGCAGGATATTTCAAGAAAGGAAAAAGGCCTTAAACTTGAGAACTAGAAACCGTTATTGCAGTACTGCATCACTAAAAAACCACACTGGCCTACTGGCGGAAAAAAAGCGGTTACTACTTCATGGTGGAAAAAGCCACTACCGCTTTATGGTGGAAAATGCCCCTCAAAATTCGAAATGGCTGCTTACATATCGTCGTCCCATCTCCTTGGGTCTACTACCCCATTTAATGCGAACTAAATAAGTCAAGTACTCAAAGATTTGAAACACTGTTTGAAGCTACAGTGCTCAAAAATTGAAATCGCTACAATAAATATAAAAATGTAATATAATATAAATTATGGGGAGAAAAACAGTGTCATAACATGATTTTAAAATCTAGGAAAAAATGAATGTTCCAACCCAGACAACAGAAAAAGAACAACCAATAGGATGGAGCGATGACATCAAAAAAGTGGCTAGAAATTAGGTTAATACCGCTCAGGCAGAGATAAGTGGAAGTTCTTAGAGGAGGCCTATATTCAGCAGTGGATGAGGACGGCTGATGGATGACTCCATAAAATAAGCACAGCGATTCAAGAATAATGTGAATCGCTTTTTCAGCACACATGCCGCTCCTGGAGCGCTTTAGAGACTTTCCTGTAGGACGTGTGCTAGACCCATAAAAAAAAAATTGAATAATTGTTTACGAGATTGATTTTAGAAAAAGAAATTTTCATAGCAGTTAACATTTTAACAACAGGTCTAAAATAGTAAATAGCCTAATTTTTTTATTATTAAAACGGTTTAGAGCAATTTAAGCAATAAAGGACGTAAATTTATATTAACGTTAATAACGAAATGACTTCTATTATACTTTCTCTTATAAGCACAACATACGTAACATACTACAGCAAATTTATCAATTAGGAACAAGTTAAACTTCCTACGAATACCCGATGGGATATATTACTGTAACGTGTTTTTTATAGCATACACCGCTCTGAGAGGAATCCAATGTACCAAGCAGTTAAACACTTCCCATTAAAATATTTATAGGAGAGACTGAAACCACAAACTTTTAATCATTTTTAAAATATCTTTTAGCAGATAGAATAGAAACCAAATAATGACTTTCTGAGCATGACACACCTGCTGCAGACAAACTCCTAAAGCTGTACTGGCCTGGCCTGTGCTAGGAAAAACAGATTTACGTTGGTCTTGTCTGGTTGCAAATTATACTCGGTATGAAAAAAACATTCCTGGGCAATTCATCTCTAAGAGATGAGGTTCTTGATGTAATGCACCACTCTGGAAGTAACCCAGTAACATAAAAGTACTTACAGAATAGACTTAAGTTACCAACCGTTCGTCAAGATTTTAAGAAATTAAGATTGCTGGTGAGTTCTGGCTTTCACTCTCTTTTGAATAGAATCTAACCAATGCAGCGTATATTCCGAAACATCGGACCAGTATTCCATTCTTAGTCGAATTTGAGCTTTGTACAGGATTAAAAATAGTTGTATAGTGAAAAACTTTCTAATACGAAATAATATTCGTAACTTTTGAGATCTCTTTGGTATTCATGCTTCATAATTATATCAAGACATATGTGCTCCCAAGTTAAGGCTTAGTAATCCAAATGACAATGCTAGTAGAATATAGTGTGTTCAGTTCTGCAACTTAGATTGCTACCTGAGTTATTATAACGTCAAATATTACTCGGCTGCTGTCACTCAAGAATATCTTTCAGTTCATTGTTAAGTTGAACAATTTCTCGTTGACTGCAGTTATTCACATGAGTTTTTGATATTTGAGCATTCAAAGTAAATGAAGAGACAGTACTGTCATCGGTAAAGCTGAATATTGACACACCGGCGTTAATAGTGAAGGTACTATGCTTTATTATAAGAAAATTAGAGTCATAAACATAGCTTGCAGACATACCATAAAAGCACAGCTAAGCTAACTGTCCGAAATGCCAAACACGGTCGAATATCTTGGATATATCCAGTGCAGTCGTCCGAGATTCACTAAAATGCTCATGTGTATTATTCTAGATATGTGCGATATAAATTATCTTCTTCTTGTTCTTTTTCTTCTACTTTCTTATATGGTGTGTCGTATAAGTAGTCATACTACATGTTTTATCCCCATTAGGTCCGATGTAGATGTCAAGCATTTCTTCCAACTTTTCGGAGGTCTCCCCCTATTCTTCTACCGCAAGGTTAATTGGTTTGGCCCTTTTTACCAGTCTGTTGTCGTCCATCCTATCTACGTGTTTATTCCATTGTTTTGTTCTAATTTTGATCCGTTTGGATATTTCTTGGATCTTACTTAGTGCTTGTAGATCTTTGTTGCGGATTTTGTCATGGATAGTTTTTCCATGTATGTCCTTAGTGACCTTCATTTCTGTTGTCATAATTTGTGCTGTTTTACATGTATCAGGTCTTGTTTCTACAGCATATGTGAGGATCGATCTCCCTGTTGCCTTTTATATTCTTATTTTGCTTTCCACTGTGAGGTATCTATTTTTAGACTGTTGTTTTACTTCCTTGTTTAAGTCTCCGCAACTTGTTATCATGGTTTCCAGGTATTTAAAATTCTGTTCAATAATACTTTCTTGGATGTTTAACTTGCGTTTTAATAATATTTTTTGAAACTACCGTACATTTTGTCTTGGTTGTGTTAATAATCATGTTTAGTTTTATCGCTTCCAAATTGAAGGCTTGATAGACCTTTTGAGCGTTGTTCTCAGAATCGGAGATAAGGACTGCATCATCGGCGTAGCAGATTGTGTGAAAGTGTGTGTTGCCCATTTTGTATCCTCTAGTTTTTGGAAGATTCTAAACTATTCTGTCCATGACGAGGTTGAAGATAGAAGGACTAAGTGAATCGCCTATTCTGGCGTTTATTTTGACTTTCTTGCTCAGTAGATGTTCCACTTTTATATTTATTTTGAATTCTGTATTAATATCATGTATAATTTTTATTCGTTTCTGGTTTGTCTGCTTTTCTTGTAGTATTTTAATAATATCTGTTAATTTCACTCTATCGAAAGCGTGAGTCATGTCAACGAAACAAATGTATGCAGATTTGTTAAATTCTTTAGCTTTTTCCATTATCTATCTCACTATAAATGTGGCATCTATGGTCGATAGATTTTTGTGGAATCCCTGTTGTTCCTCTCTTATTTGAATATCCTTGCTCAGGATGATTTTATTCATATTTTTAAGGTAGTATTTAGGAGCGTAATTCCGCGGTAGTTTTTCAGGTTTTTTCCCCTTTTTAGTGTTCCGTACGGAACACTTATAAGATTACTTCGGTGTCTGTCTGTCTGTCACACCCGATTTTCTCCGAAACTATTTGACATAGAAAGTTGAAATTTGGTACTAATATAGGAATTGATGGCCTCATCAGAGCCGTGTAGTTTTAAAAGTTAAATTTTCACTTAAGGGGTTAGTGTTGGGGGGTGAAATCGGAAGTGAAAAAAAAAAAAATTTACTAGGTCATCGAGTGTGGCGTCAAATGAAAGCTTATGAAAACACGAGTAAAAAATATATATAATGTAACACTTGCGCTTTTCTTGTATTATTTTTCAAAAATCGCGAAAAATCGCTGTCTTATCTCGAAAAGTACTTATCAAAAATTCTGGAATATTCTCCACGGGGTGTTGATTGAAAGAAAATTATCACGAGTGCATTACCTTTAATAATTTATCTGGTATATAAAAAGAACAAAAATTTCAAGGTCATCAGTTTTTATTAAAGATTAGAAACAAA
>CM032453.1:48428972-48554837 GCA_019049505.1 Pachyrhynchus sulphureomaculatus | reverse complement strand
GATGGTTTTCCTACAATACCCTTAATCGTAGAAATTGGGTTGTTTGTTAGTTCACTGTCTTCTTGCAAAGCACTTTGTTTATTCAAATTTCTTTTTACCAAACTGTCGTAAACCTTTTCCACTATTTGTCTAGCGTCAAGTGATAAATGTCTTCTCTTGCGATAGCCACTATTGCAATTTTGCCATGGACGCCCCATAACTAAAATAGAACCGTTACGTTGTAAGTAAACCTATAAATAAAAATAATAATAACCGGTCAAGTGCAAGTTGAACTTGCGCAATTAGTGTTCCGTACGTTGATTGCTTTTAAAATAAAAAAAATTTAATACAGATGTATAAAATGATCAGTGACTTGATAAAAACACACCCCAAATGAGTTTTCAACAAAGTTTGTTTTCAATCTTTACTGAAGATGACCTTGAAATTTTTGTTTTTTTTTAAATACCAAAAAAATTATTAAAGGTAATGCACTCGTGATAATTTTCGTTCAATCTACACCCCGTGGAGAATATTCCGGGATTTTTTGATAAGTACTTTTCGAGATAAGGCGCGGGGACAGCGATTTTTTAAAAATAATACAAATAAAAGTGCGTGCAAGTATTACATTATGTATACATTTTTTACTCGTGTTTTCACAAGCTTTCATTTGACACCACACTCGATGTCCTAGTAAAAAAAATTTTTTTTTCACTTCCGATTTCACCCCCCAAAACTAACCCCTTAAGTCAAAATTTAACTCTTAAAACTATATAGCTCTGATGAGGCCATCAATTCCTATATTATTACCAAATTTCAACTTTCTATGTCAAATAGTTTCGGAGAAAATCGGGTGTGTGACAGACAGACAGACAGACAGACACCGAAGTGATCTTATAAGTGTTCCATACGGAACACTAAAAAGTATCTTTCGAATCTTAATGAGGACTTGTGGTCATTAGGCTTATATTATCAAATACTTAAAGGGCTCCAAACCGAGTTGCCAGGTAGTAAATATATAGGTAAAAATAGATCCAATATGATTGCAGGTGCAAGTGAGGACGGTATACAGGTACAGGTAAAATAAAAATATGTTTATCGTAATACCTGGCAACTATGCACAAAACGTTAATAGGGTCGTTTATTGCCCCACTGAAAAAGCAAAAAGGCAGGATGTTATATTTTGGGATTTACCATAACAAAATGTAAAAACATGTACACTTTAAAATTTTGTCTTTTATATACGAACGGTTAAATTTTTTTTTCAATTAACAATAACAATTAGTCAAAAATTAAACTCACTAATCAACATTTTATATTATTCGTACCTTGAAAATAAGTAAACCAGACCAGACCGGTGTAAGATCAATGATGAGAATGGTGAAAAAACTTTTGTAGATTACGGAATGAAGCATTTTTTGTATGCTTTTATTTTTAGTTTGGTTTTTATGCTGATTCGTTTTTGAAAATATACCTTTATTAATTCTTTTCTTATTATTTTAACTTAACTTTTTATTTAAATTATTAGTTTAAAGTACTTGATAACTAATTAGGTAAGATGTTGTTGCAGATTAAACTTAGGTCCTTAATACCTATTCTGTCGTTCACTGTGTTTTCCTTTTTTCTTATTTCTATCATTTCCTTAATTCCTAATTTATGATAGTTGTGGTCTTTGTTTAAGATTTTAGTTTCTTTGCAATTAAATGTGAGATTTCTTTAATTTTCGTGTTTGTTAAGTGCAGTTGCACTTTATATATATATATATATATATATATATATATATATATATATATATATATATATATATACATATATATATATATATATATATATATATATATATATATATATATATATATATTATATATATATATATATATATATATATATATATATATATATATATATATATATATATATATATATATAATATAAAAGAACATTCTCCATATTTTAGTAAAAATCTCATTTAAATAGGCCAAGTTTTATAAACATTTTTATCCAAACTTCTCTATCAATAGAGAGTAAGGTCAAAGCTCTTAGCCTTTCTTGTTATACTGAAGATATTAGATAAGACTTAAGTTATAGTTTACTGAGAGCCCTTTCCCTTGATCGATGCTGCCGATATCAGACTGCATAAATAGATCCCGTACGAACGATATCCTAATATTTTGGTCAAGTCTAAATTATAAAATAAAATGTTAGAATAAAGAGCTAGCCGGCCTCTGTAGTGCGGTGCCCGTCAAATGACATGATGGCCCCTTCCACATGAGCCCTCCAATCTAGCCTCCTATTAATGGTAATGCCCAAGGCACATACGGATGTTGTTGTCTGAATGTTTGCATTATTGACGTTGTAAGCTGGGCAGTTATTGATTTAGCTAAAAATAGATGGATGGGTGGATGTTATGGGATTGGGGCGCATCGACTGCAGTGGTCATTTAGCGCCCAACTTAAAATATTTGATGAGTTTGTTCTATATTTGGTTATAGTATCCATTTTCTTTTAGATATTCTTCAATTTGTTTCATTGTTGTTGGTATTAGGCTTGAGCTCAGTATCTGTTTCAGATTTTGTTGAAAATCAAATTTTTTCCTGGATTGCAGTTGATGAGGAGCTTCAAATATGTGTTTAATCGTAAGTGGAGATGGACATGAGAAACAATTAGGGATAGTTTCACTTTTAAGAAGATATCAATGAGTTAAGTGAGTGTGGCCAACTGCCAATCTTCTCCATATTGTATTTTGTTTTCTATTCAATGATTGATGGTGAAAAGGAGGATATACTAGAGGTTTAACTTCCCAAAGCTTATTTGAAGATTCCTCAAGGTCCCACTCTAGTTGGAATAATTTCCTGTATATCAATTTTAGGTAGTTAATGTAATCATTTGGATGGTTTTCTCGTGTGTTTAGGTATTCCAGTTTCTGTAGCTTCCTTTGCATGTTGGTCAGCCTTTTCGTTGCCTTTGATCCCAATATGGCCAGGTATCCAGAGAAATGTTTTGGAAATATTTCTTTGTTTAAGGATGTATAAGAGCTCAGAGATTTGTCTAGCGTACGCGTATTTTAAATTTCCAGTCTTGAGCGATTCCAGGGCACTCAGTGAATCGGAAGCGATAAGATATTTGTGATTAATTCCTGCATTTGTGACGTAACGAAGACTTTCCTTAATTGCGAGAAGCTCAGCAGAAAAAACTGAAGAGTACTGAGGCAGCTTAAAGGTTCTAATTATGTTGTTTGAAACAAAGGCAGCTCCCACTCCCAATTGAGATTTAGAGCCGTCGGTGTAAACAATTGAGTAGCCTGAGTAGGTTTTGCTTATTCTTTCCTGAAAAAGCGCATTTAGAATGGAATTTAATGTAGTTGACTTGTTGTGTTTATTCAGTGAGAGGTCAACAGTTGGTTTGGGGGAGCGCCAGGGAGGGAAAGTGGTGAACATGGGGTACTCAAAGGATAGGGGGAGAGGTTATGAGTAGATAGAATTTGTCTAATTCTACAAGGGATGGAGTTTGGAGGGTAAGAAGCTAAAAATAGAATAATTTGCATTTTATCGGCATTAGCATTATAATACACTAGTACCTGATAGGGAAGAGATAAGCGACAATTTGGTTGAAAATTGAGTTTTGGAGGCACTAAATAACTGTTTTAAATTTTTGTGATATTCGAGTAGTGTTTAATAAAGTCATTTTTTATGAATGCCTGTTTTAAACTAATGTCAAACTCTTACTATTTCAACTATGTAAAGAAGCAAGAAATATTTTTGTCCGTAGTATTTCCAATCTGGAGTTATTCAAAACAATATGAATTTACTAGGTTATCTCTTTGAGTTCTTAAACATTAATATAAATCTTTTGTGGACATAGCTAATTTTATTTGTTAAGTGCTAAGAATTATAAATGTATTTATAGCTGCTCTAGAGTTTATCTATTCAACTTTTTTACTCAAATTCTTGTTTTAATCATATGAATTGTAAATGTAAATGAAAACATGTAACAGTTTGGTTATTATTATGTTGAATTGTCCTTTTTTAATAAGTTTTTTAGATAGGTTTATGAAACAAAGTAAAAAATAAAAGTTATTAAAGTAAACAATTTAAATGAGTAGTCATAGTTCTGTGGATTAGATCGTGTTAAATTGGAATATACAGTTCAACATCTTACCTACGATTGCGTAGAGGTTCTGTAGAAATTTTTACTCTTGTAGATTAGAACACTGAACGAAGTAAGCGGTGCATTAATCTTAACAATAAATTTTCTTAAACATGGCTCGTGCAATCGTAGAAAAAACGTGGAATAATACCAATTTCACTCATGCAAGTAAAACCCTGAAACGGTGTTTTTTAGTGTTCGGTACGGAACACTTATAAGATCACTTCGGTGTCTGTCCGTCCGCCCGCCCGTCCGTCCGTTCTACCATCTGTCCTGTCCGTCTGTCACACCCGATTTTCTCCGAAATTATTTGATATAGAAAATTGAAATTTGGTACTAATATAGGAATTGCGGGCCACATCAGAGTCATGTACTTTTGAAAGTTAAATTTTGACTTACTAGGTCATCAAATGAAAGTCTTTGGATTATTTTTTAAAAATCGCGAAAAATCGCTTTCTCCCCTTATCTCGAAAAATACTGATCAAAAAAAAATTTTGAAAAAGTTTTAGAATATTCTCCACAGGCTGTAGATTGAACGAAAATTATCACGCGTGCATTATCTTTAATAATTTATCTGGTATATAAAAAAACGAAAATTTCGAGGTCATCAGTTTTCAATAAAGATTGAAAAAAACGTTGTTTTTTTTTATTTTAAGAGCAATCACCATACGAAACTCTAATTGCGCAAGTCCGACTTGTGTTATGGAGTCACTGATCCTTTTATACCTCCGTAACAAAAAATTTTATTTTAAAAGCAATTAACGTACGGAACACTAATTGCGCCAGTTCAATTTGCACTTGACTGGTTTTTTCTTCTAACTTGTAAACTTTTGTTTTTGTTTAGCATAGTAGTTAGTTCAGTTAGTCGTATTTATGAATCTTTGTTGAGCAAACTATACTCCTCTTGAAGCCCTGTCAAACGTAGTCAAAGAAATGTAAAACTAAATGTGACGAGTATACACCAAAGTTAACCACAGATTAATAGCTAAACTGGAAAATAAGGGTTTAAAGCTTTTGTTCAGTGTAATCAAACTTAAAATTACATTTTTATCGTTGTCAGTTGTAAAAATTATGTACAAATTTAGGATGCTTAAATTTCAGTTACTCCAGAAATCGAATACAATCACAAACAACTTGGTTGTTGTTCTACTTTCTCGAAATTCATTCATAAATAAGTTATTCTCCGAAAACCATGTTTATAAGAGCTCCAATGAACTCTCAAGATATTAGCCCATGTTAGTACCTACATCTTCACCTATTATAAAGGAAGTATCATCTACATACAGTACCATAATCTTTTTTTTATGGGCATAGCACACGTGCCGGAGGGAAATCCTTTAAGCGTCCGAAAGCTATACGTGTGTGGAAAAAGCGCTTAACGTTGGGCTTGAATGGTTGTGCTTGTACTCGGTGGGAGACAGAATCCTGAACAAATCATTCCAAAGACTTGCTTGAAAAGAGTGGTGTGAAAAGTAACAAGCTGAACTTCGTAGGAGCGTGGTGTATCAGCGTGACGTGTATTTCTAGCATGCATCGCTCTCGGAGTAATCAAGTGGGCTACACCCATCAAACACTTTCCATGAGAACACTTGTAGAAGAAGGTCAAGTCACTGACAGTTTTTCGATGCTCCAAGGAATGGTGAGTTCTGGAGAGCCAATCAGGCCAACAGCTCTCTTCCGAATAGAATCCATCAAATTCCGTGTATGCTTGGGAACACAACCTTATATATGAGAGCAGTATTCCATCATTGGTAGGACTTAAGCTTTGTACAGAATTAATAATTAACTTTCCAGTTCGAAATAATATTATCAGCTTCTGAGAAGCTGTCTTTCATATACATGCAACTTGTTCATGCCAAGACATATTTGCTCCCAGGTTAACCAGCAAATTAAATGACGATGCTAGAGGAATGGAATGTCCCGACATAATTATATCGGGTTGCGCACCGTTAGCTTTTTTAGAGTTGACGGCCTCCTGGGTTTTTTTAGCGTTAAATTCTAGTTGGTTACTATCACCTCAAGATAGAATTTCTTCCAGGTCGTTTTCAAAGGGAACGACTTTCTGCTCTCTGCGGATATTTACATGGGTAGGTGATATTTGATCATTCAAATTGAATAAAGAAATAAGCGTACTGTCATCTGCAAAGCTGCAAATGAGATTTGTGTCCCTTTTCAGCAGATTGTTAATGTATATAAGAAAGATAGTAGGAGACAATGTGTAACTTTAAGTCTCGGTGTTGATAGTGACGGTTTTAGAAAGAAATCCACCAACTGCCACGGCTAAAAAACGCTCTCTAAGGAAACAAGAAAGCTATAAACAAAATATTTGAGACATATCATAAAAGCGTAGTTTAGCCAACAATCCTTCATGCCAGATGCGGTCAAATGCCATGGATATATCAAATGCAATCGCTCGAGGTTCTCCAAAATGTTCAATTGCGTTGTTTCAAACTTGTGTGACATATGTTAAATCTCCTGTTGATGTTAGCCATATAGATGGTCCCTAAAAATATTGAATCCTTCTAGATATTCTAGAAGATACTAGTTGATAGCCTTTTCCATAACTTTCGATAGAATTGAAAGCAGTGCATCTGGTCGGTAGTTATTTGGAAAGGTCTTCTGGCCTTTTGTGAGTATTCGCTGAACTGTAACGCATTTTGAGCTGGAAGGAAATATTCCTTTTCTGTAGGATCGGCTGAAAAGTCTACAGAAAATTGGTGTTAGTTCGCTCGAAAATTTTTTAAATACTCTGGCAGGTATACTATCAGCGCAGAAGCTTTCAGTTCTCTAGCTTTATTAAAATATGTTTTATGATCCTTGATTGTTCATTAGAAATAGCAGATGGTATTTTTCTTTAGAAATCGACAGTAGAATGTGAAGCAAAGATTTCAGCTAACAAGTTCGCTTCTCAGCAGGTGTTTTTGCAATAGTAAAGGGTGTCCCAAAATTCACGCAAGATTTGAATCTGGCCCCATTTGTATGGTAAAGTGTTGCCAACAAAACAAAAAACACGAAAGAACAACGTATTTTATTGTTGAGCTATATTTTAAAAATAATGAAAGTTTGGCAGCTACAGTTCGGAATTTTCGTACAAAATATGGTCGGAATAATGATTTAACCTCATCAACTGTGAAGAGATTAATTACAAAATTCAGGGAGGCGGGATCAATTAGTAATCTTAAACGCTCTGGCCGTCCGTCAACAAGTCGTTCGACACAAAACATTGAAGCAGTTTGTGAGAGTGTTGCTGAGACTCCAGGAACATCAATTCGGCACCGTGGTCAAGAATTGGATATTTCGAGAAGCTCTCTACAGCGTATTCTCATATCTTCATATTTACAAAGTTCAATTGACTCAAGAACTAAAGCCTACTGCCCACGCACAACGAAGCGAGTTCGTTGAATAGATTATGAAATAACAACAAGTGGATACTGATTTTTCGAAGAAAATCATCTTCAGCGATAAGGCTCATTTCCATCTTGATGGCTTCGTTAATCGACAAAATTGTCGCATTGGGGGTTCAGACAATCCACACGTGACTGCTGCGAAACAAATGCATCCACTAGGTGTCACTGTTCGGTGCGGATTTTGGGCTGGAGCCATCATTGGACCATTATTCTTCGAAAATACGGTTGGCCAGGCAATAACAGTTAATGGTGGTCGTTATCGCGATATGATAATCCAGTTTTTTGTGCCTAAATTGCAAGATATGGATGTGGACGACATTTAATTACTACATGAGTCATTTTCTGGTCTTGTAATATCTCGTTTTGGTGATCAGAATTTGCCTTCCAGATCATGTGATTTAACGCCGTTGGACCTTTTTCTTTGGGTTTTTAAAGTCTAAAGTTTATGCCAACAAGCCCACGACCACCCACGACTTGAAGGAGGAGATTAAGCACTGTATCAACGAAATTCAGCCACATTTAGGCAAAAAGGTCATGGAGAATGAGTGCGTATGTGCTAGCAAACCCGTGAAAGCCATTTACCCGATATACATAACCCTGTACTGTATACTTTATGAATCAATAAAAAAATTGCAATTTTTAATTAAAAACCTGTGTTTTCTATCAAAATTACTTCTTGCGTGAATTTTGGGACACCCTTTATTATCTGTTCGTGTGAGTGATGGTATAGTGGATTTAATGAAATTTTGACTAATAGTCTTAGCGATTGACCAAAAGGGCTTAGAATTTGTTGAGGCCTGCATGAAGTTTCTTTTTAATTTTTAGATTGTGTGCCTCCTTGTTTTCGCCTATTATTTCTTTGCATCTCTTCCGAGTACGAACGAAAATGTTACGATTTATGACAATAGAATTTTCACGCCGTGATCAGTATCCAATATATTTAAAAGCAACAGCATTTTTGCATTTCGATCGATTCGATTCGATATGCAGCGATGCAGCTCATTGGATCAAAATATACAACAATTATCTCGGTATCGACTTATTAATGATTTTAACATTTTATTCCTTTCTGTCACACATTAATCTCTGTCTCGAAGATACGAGGCAATCAACCTCTGAGCTATATCCCGAATTACATATTTCTCAAGCTGTCCAATTATGCTATGATCGACACTTTCAAATGGTGTTGGAAGATCCAGACAATCCATGACATTAATTTTGATGATTCGTACAAACTAATATTTTAACTAAATGTAAATAAATAACTTTTATGTTGAATAATCTCCTCTGGATCCAAACTGACATTCCCTGATTACAGAATGACAATTAAGAAATCTTAGCCGTTCATACATTAGCCTTTTAACAATATTACTTATAGTCGGAAGAAGCGATTTGGTATATAATTTTTCAAATAATTGCTCTCGCCCTTCATTTTAATGTGAAATAATGGTGAATAGTATCAGTCACTTTTTTAAATATTGAAAATGGTACTTTATTCTCTCCAATTGATTTTTAGTGTTCCGTATGGAACCTTTATAAGATCACTTCGATGTCTGTCTGTCCATATGTCACACCCAATTTTCTCTGAAACTATTGAACACAGAAAGTTTAAATTTGGCACTAATATAGGAACTGATGGCCTCATCAGAGCAGCGTAGTTTTGAAAGTTAAATTTGACTTAAGTTCTGGGAAGTAAATTCGTAAGTGAAAAATAATTTTTTTTACCAGGTCATCTAGCGGGATGTCAAATGAAACCTTGTGAAAACACGAGATTAACAATATATATAATGTAACACTTGCGCACACTTTTGTTTCCATTAGTTTAAAAAAATCTCGAAACTACTGATCAAAAACTTTTGAAAAAAGTCTAGAATATTCTCCACAGCGTATAGATTGAACAAAAATTATCACGAGTTAACTTTTGTAACGATTGTTAATTTTTGGTGAAGAATGTTTCAAATTAGACTTATTTTGAGTTTAATAAACAAATAGAAAAGTTAATGGGTCGAAGAATTGTATTTATTCGCCTTTCATTTTCCAGAAATCGAGAAATAAGTCTAACTACTTAAATTCAACATACGATTTCTCAAAGATAAAAAAAGATATCCAGACAAATCTAAATACGTTTTGAAGAGGAAGAGTAGTTCTTTCGGACCCTATTAATCGTTTCATAAAAAAAATCCCTTTCAATGTAACATAACCTCAAATATTTCGAAAAACAGTGATTTTCGAACGTTTGTGTTAGAATATCTCGATAACCGGAGCCATCAGAGAAATTCTGACCTCGGGTTCGAATTTAGCGCATCAAAAACCTTTGGAAAAGTATATTCTGGTTTCTGGGTAAAAAATTTGTCGGCCTGTGTTATTTATATAAAAATTGTCCATTAGAAAAATTAAAAAAAAACCTCTCGAGATTTTGTGGAAAAAGTAAATATTAAGATTAAAAAAAATATATTAAAAATGGACAGTGCATTGAGACAAGTAGCGGTCCCAAACCAACGCCAGGTCACATTTGATGCTATAACTTTGTAATGGAATGGAGTTTTCTTATATTTTTTTTCAATAATTTTTAGAAGTATAGGGAATAAAGAACTGTAAAAAAAATTTCTGGAAACTTCAGGTGTGTAACACCTTAAAAGTAATCACCGTACGGAACACTAATTGCGCAAGTCCGACTTGCACTTGGCCGGTTATTTATCTTTAAACGCCTTAATGTAATCATACACCTCCAGAGGTGTGTCTGCATGCAAAAATATATTATTGACTTTAATTTTTTAAATGTATGTTGTTACAGCTCCCTGGTTCATTTTATCAATTATTTTATATATAAGGTTACATCACATTATGAGGACCCTAAAGTTATCAAGCAATTTGAGGAAAACTTCATTGTGGAAAATAATTAGAGTGGCAAAACTTGTCTAGGATCTAAAAACCCTTCTAAAATTGTAAAGTATTTCCAACTAGCGTAGGAAGGTAAAGGGTATCATCATCAATTCAACAACAAACACGTTCCTATAAGTTATTTAACATTTAACCAAACTTCCACAGCAATGTTCAATTTTCGTGTCAATTAAAAAGCAATCCTTTTTAGGTTGAGTGGAAAAGGTTAACGTGTTCGAGGCTCCGATCGAGGGTTTTCTGATTGCAACTTGCGTCGACCTGTCAATCCCTTTTTGCTTGAGGCCAGGATTTGATTGATTCCTGTTGTTAGTAATCGGGTAACTACTCGGATTATTGGGATTTAAAAAAGCCTTTCAAATTACATTAGAGTTTTTAAAGGAATAGATGGAGTTTTTGTTTTGTTAAAGCTGGATATTATTTTAGCAATACCGATTGCTTTATTAACTGATGGCTATTTTGAGTACGTGTTAAAAATATAATCAAAATATTACGAAGGGCATTTTTTTAAGTGCCTCACCTAATTTGATATTTTCTTATTCTACCTACCAAGAAAATTCTTGTAGTTCTAAATGGAGTTTTTTGTGAGAAAGCCAAAAAAATTGTCATTTGTCAAATCTGATAGATTACAAAGCCAACTAGATTTTTTTTTTAAACGGCACCCTCTACATATAAGCACATCATTAAATAACATTTTTCAATTAATTTACAAACATATATAATACTTGATATTTATTTTTAATCGTTACCGATATACAGGGCATTCACAAATTATTGAACTGAATTTTAACTTTTAGGTGGCTAACTCAATTTACTCTTTTCCTATTTGGGGTATACAAAAAATTCTTTTACCAATGAATTTAATTTTGTGCAAGGAAGTCAAATATGATAACAAAATTTGGTACTTGTTAAATTTGACAATTTACAAAGCTAATTGAAATTTTTTTAAATGGCGCCTTCTACATATACAAATACCCTTAAATAGCATTTTTCAGTCCATTTACAAAAATATATAATATTTGATATTTATTTTCAATCGTTACTGATATACAGGGCACTCAAGTTATTGAACCCAATTTTTTTTTCTTTTTTTTTTATGGGTCTAGCACACGTGCTGCAGGGAAGTACCTAAAGCGCTCCAGGAACGGCACGTGTCCGGAAAAAGCGATTCACGTTGTTCTTGAATCGCTGTAAATTGCTATGCCTGCAACATGTTCATGCCAGGATATATTTGCTCCCAAATTAACGCCTAACAAATTGAGAGACGATGTTAGGGAAATGGAGCGCCCCGACATAACTTCCAGGTCTTTGTTAAGTCGAACGACCTTCTGCTGTCTGCGCATATTCGCCTGAGCAGCCGATGTCCGAGCGTTCAAAATGAATGAAGAGACAAGCGTACTGTCATCTGCAAACCTGTAGATTGGATTCCCGGTCTTTTCCAGCGGATCGTTAATGTAAATGAAAAAGAGAGTAGGAGACAGTATGGAGCTTTGGGGTACACCGGCGTTAATAGTGAAGGTGTTAGAAAGAAATCCGTGACCGCCACTGCTAAAGAACGCTCTCTGAGGAAACATGACAGCCACAAACAGAACTTTTCAGACATTCCACAAGAGCGTAGCTTAGCCAACAGTCCATCGTGCCAAACACGGTCGAATGCCTTGGATATGTCAAAGCAACCGCTCGAGATTCTCCAAAGTGTTCAATTGCGTTGTTCCAAACATTTGTTACATAAGTCAGAAGATCTCCTGTTGATCTAGGTTTACGAAAGCCATATGGGTGATCGCTAATAATATTGAATCGTTTAAGATATTTTAGAAGATGCTGATTGGTAACCTTTTCCTTGACTTTCGATATTATTGAAAGCAGTGCGACTGGACGGTAATTATTTGGCAAGGCTTCTTGCCTTTTTTAGGTATCGGCTGAACTGTGGCACATTTCCAGCAGGACGGAAATATTCCCTTTCTGTAGGATAGGTTGAAAAGTCTATAGAAAACTCGTGTTAGTTCCTTTGCACAGTTTTTCAGAACTGTGGCAGATATTCCGTCCATTTTAACCTAACACCCGATTTACTATTTTCCCATTTGGCGTATCGAAAAATTTCTTCCACTACTAAACTTAGTTTTTAATGACGAAACATTTCTCAATGCCTTTACAAAAATATATAATTCTTTATTAGTGTTCCGTACGGAACACTTATAAGATCACTTCGGTGTCCGTCTGTTACACCCGATTTTTTCCGAAACTATTTGACATTGAAAGTTGAAATTTGGCACTAATATAGGAATTGATGGCCTCATTAGAGCAGTGTAGTTTTAAAAGTTAAATTTTGATTTAAAGGGTTAGTTTTGGAGGGTAAAATTGGAAGTGAAAAAAAAATTTTACCAGGTCATCAAATACTTGCGAACACTTTTTTTGTATTAAATATTAAAAACTGCGAAAATTCGCCGTCTTCTCCCTTATCTCGAAAAAATTCTGGAATATTCTCCACAGGGTGTATATTGAAAGAAAATTATCACGAGTGCATTACCTTCAATAATTTGTCTGGTATGTAAAAAAAAAACAAAAATTTCGGCGATCATCTTTTTTCAATAAAGTTTGGAAAAAAACTTTGTTAAAAATTCATTTGGAGTATGTTTTGTAAAGTCATTGATCCTTTTATAACAACAACAAAAAAATTTATTTTAAAAGCAATCAACTTACGGAACACTAATTGCGCAAGTCCGATTTTGATAAAATTGGGAGTATACCAACTTAATTGCGGTTCTTGCTCAAAATTCCACGTTGGTCAGAGAGGTAGATTATTTCAAAAAAGAATTAACGAACATAAAAGAAGCTACATAAAACAAAATAACACCTCTAATTATGCCGACTATTTAATCTTAGAAAACCACAATTTTGACGAAAATTTTAAAATTCTTCATAATGAATCAAAATCTAAAAAGTTAAATTTCTTAAAAAGCATGGAGATTAATAAATATAAGAACAGGAACATTTTACCGAATGAACAACTTGAAACCAACAACTTTCCGTTATTAAATCTTTATTAAAAATTAGAAATTAACCCAACTAGATATACCTAGAACAATAAGCAGGATTAAATATTTAGGTTTTTCCAATTGTATATTGTGTATTTATGGTTTTATAGTATTGTGCTGAATTATATAGTTAGAATTATCTAAGTACACTGAGGATTTTTTAAACAGGTAGAATGAAAATACTATATTTAAGGATATGTATTCAATATTACATTTAGTTTAAAATTCTTATTTGTCCGAAGAAGGCACCGTGTGCCGAAACAATTGTCACGAAAAATAATAATATAGTGGAAATTAAAACACATTATTACAGTTTTATTTGTGTTAAGTCCAAATTTACTTTTTCTGAATAAGCAAAATATGGTACCAAAAAATTGATCACAATTGTATCAAATTTGGCTGATTACAGTCCACTAGATTTTTAAAATAGCATCCTCTACATATGATTGAAAAAGTGACAAATTTTTTGGTCTCGTATTTTTTTTTTGTTATATAGGCAAATTTGTTGGTGAACAAATTTTTTGTTGTGCCAAATAGACAGATAATAAATCGAGTAAGTCTCTTAGTGGTTAATATTCCGCTCAATAACTTAAATGGTCTATCTATACATCTGTAACGACTGAAAACACAGTGTTATATATTTTTGTAAACGGACTAAAAATGGTATTTAACGGCGTGCCTATAGAGTGGAGAGTTTACTTTGTAAACTGACAAAACTTTGCATTATCATATTTGACTTCCTTATAAAAAACTTAGTTTATTGTTAAATTAAGTTCTTTAACACCCACACCTTTAACACATCTTTTAAAATATTTTCGATTTCCGTAATTTCAACAATTCCAGTATTTTAACCTTGAGTGTGGAAAAGGTTCTTGTTAATCGTGGTATAAAGAGATAATTTCCACAATGAGTACCGTCATAAACTGCTAATTCCTTTAGAACACAACCGAAGGAGCAATTGTACTCCTGAATATCGACAAATATATCTAACTCGAGCAAATCCATATCTGATACTGAAATTGAATTAAAATATATTCATATATAACGGTTTTTTTTTTAATTTTTTTCTTCTTCCATTCTTCATTTTTGACTACTTATGCTTAGATGGTAATTTGGGAGGAGGAGGAGGAGGCACTATGCTTGTGTCTTGGGAGAAGGAGACCCTATGTGTGTTGGACGAGCAGGAGGCATTCCCACAAATAACCTACTAATAATAGCTACGGGAAAAACAGTGGCGTGGGCAGTAGCAACTTGCCTCTTTGACAGGTTCATCTGGCACAGAAACTGTTCATCTTTCAGATATTTTGGGCCATCGCTACTGGCCCATTATCCCATAAGACTCAATTCGAATATGCCATTTTTGGCGTGAATAGTAGCAGTTCAAATTTTCTTTCCTTTATTTCGTTTTGACGAGAATACAGTAGAAATAAGGATGGCAGGAGTAGCCCGTGGGCGTTTTCTCTGAAATCGGCTCTTTTGGAGGTATTTTTTGGCCATAAAAGAGCCAATTTCAGAGAAAACGTCCATGGACGACTCCTGCCAACCTTATTTCCACTACATTCTCGTCAAAACGATATAAACGAAACAAAATTTGAGCTGCTACCATTCACGCCATTTTTTGGAGTCAAGAAAAACGGCCCCTAGAGCCCCCAGGCCAACATCGACTCCTGCCAAACACTGAGCGCAAGTTCTACTGAACTAGCCTCCGGTGCTACCGTTTCACGCCAAAAATGGCATATTCGAATTGGGCCTTATTACATAATGGCCAGTAGCGACGGTCCAAAATATCTGAAAGGTGAACAGTTTCTGTGTCATAAACCTGTCAAAGGAACAAGTTGCTACTGCCTACGACACTTTTTTTCCCGTAGCTCTTAGTCTATGCTAATAATAAAATGTTTGGAAATCTACTGGAGGATTTTTCCCTTACAAGCTGCTCTTATCTATTAATCCCCGAGAATACCAAATTTAACATTTATTTTAGACTAGTTGTGGCCGCCGCTGCGTTCGCGTGGACTGCAGCATTATTGTTTAGGTTTTTTCTGGCTCGATTCACTATTATCGTTACTGCTTATTCCTTAAGTTAAAGTAAATCCCAAGATATAAGATCCTGCCATTTTGCTTTTTCAATGGGGCAATAAACGACCCTATTAAGGTTTTGTGCATAGTTGCCAGGTATTACAATAAACCTATTTTTATTTTACCTGCTTTGTATACCGCCCTCACTTGAACCTGCAATCATATTGGATCTATTTTTACCTATATATTTACTACCTGGCAACTCGATTTGGAGCCCTTTAAGTATTTGATAATATAGGCCTAATGACCACAGGTCCCTATTAAGATTCGAAAGATACTTTGTATTATTTTTATTTTTAGTTTTACTTACAACGTAATGATTCTATTTTAATTATGTGGCGTCCGTGGGAAAATTGCAATAATGGCTATCGCAAGAGAAAACATTTATCATTTGTCGCTAAACAAATAGTGGAAAATGTGCAATGTGCTTTGCAAGAAACCAGTGAACTAACAAACACCCCAATTTCTACAATTAAGGGTATTGTAGGAAAACCGTCACTCAAGAACAGGAAAAAACGGAAAGATTTTCAAATGCATCATGTAGTCGAATGTGAAAAAGACGTCATCAGGAGAAAAATATATTCTATGTATGAAGAGCAGTTGGTGCCGGCACTAGACAAAATAAAATTAAGACTAGTGCAGGACGGAACCAATATAAAATGTGGCCGATCAACCCTTCACAGAATTCTCTTAAGAATGGGATTCACGTTCTGAAAAATCAACAAAAGACAAGTAGTGATGGAGTCATAAAGATTATGAACACATACTTATTTACAAGAAATTAAAAAGTGTCGATCAGAGAATTGGCCAATAATTTACCTTGACGAGACATGGTTCGATACCCATGACACTGTGCAAAAAGGGTGTACGAAATGTCGGACTAACGCACCTTCAAATAAAGGTAAACGAATAACCATTTTGCCTGCTGGATCTGAAACGCCCTGGGTTTCAAATTGTCTACTATTTTCTGCAAAAAAACATAAAACATTCTAGTTTGGACTATCACGAAGACACGACCGTAGAACTTTTTGAAAATTGGTTTCAAAATTCCCATTTGTAAAATGTTCCCAAACAGAGTGTTATAGTTTTGGACAATGCAAGTTACCATAGTCGCCTACTAAATAAGGTTCCTAATGCAGCCAACACCAAATCGGAAATATAGGAATATATGTTAGAAAATTACATTTATTTTGACTTTAGTTATAAAAAAGTGATCTTTTGAAAGTTTTGAAAGACTATAAATTGAAAAAGAAATATGTTTGTGATAGTATGGCTGAGAAAATGGGACACACTGTTTTCCGGCTTCCTCTGTATTAATGTGTGTTATATCCAATTGAACATATTTGACATTAAGTTAAATAAAAAATAAGGGCACGAAATGTTTCTCCCACTTTAAGCGTGTCAGTGGTTGAATTAGTAAAAACATTTATAAATGATATACCTTGTAAAAACTGGAAGAATTTCATTCAGCACGTTGTTAAAGTTGAAGATTCTTATATTTATGTAAATAATATAAAACCACTGATAATTATCTCAGCTGATGACAGTGATAGTGAAACCGAATTAGGCTTAAGTCAAAATATTAAAATATATTTTCATTTATACAATATGTCCCCTCTTGTAAACCCCATTCATTCAAACTGTATATTTGTACTTATTATCCATTTGTTTTTACATGCATCTATAAATAAACGTCTCCAAAAATTTATTTATTTGCATTAATGAATAAAATTCCATCTCTGCAACCTATCATAAACAAAAGGTCAGAATGTTTATATCGCCCACTTAAAGCGACAAAAATCAGGATCTTAAATTTTGGGACAGGCTATACCTAACGTGACAAAATATGTACTGAAATCTGACCAGAGAATATACGTATGAATTAAAAAAACAAACATTTAAATCGGATAAGTGACTCTCTAGTAATAAGCGCACTAACGGTCAGACAGACAGAGAGACGTTGCGTTTTATAATATATAGGGACACGTCGGCTTGCTGAGGAAATACTGTACAAATCATTGACCGTTTAATTTATTAACTTAAAAAATTGCATAATGCCCCTTTTTATTTTTTAAACTTTTCTCTTTTTAAAAATACATGAGAAACACAAATTGGAGCAGAGTATTAAGAAAATTCCTTTGAATAAGTAAGAAATAATTCAAAAGCACTAACAAAAAATTGCACTTAAAAATATCAAAAACCATTTAACAAATTGTACAGCTACAAATGGTAAATTTTTAATTAAGTTGAAAAAAGTTTTTAAATTAGGGTTTCTGGTTTTTGAATCAGTAATTGAATTTTTTTATATTTTATGGTTTCTGCCAGGTATACATTTCGAAATGAAAAAAGTTTATTTAAATGATTACAACAATACTTTCTAAATTAAAAATGGAAATGAATAGAAGTAAAAAATGATTAGTTATTTTCTAGGGAGGTTTCTTAATTATTCAAGTACGAATGACTATATACTGTTATCGGTTAATTATGTAATTCTTGAAAAACGATGAAGTAATGGAAGTTTTTTGATCATTTAAGTAATTTTTGCCTTAATCTTTTTTTACGCCAATTTCTAGAGGTAAATTTGTAAACAATACGGTCTTAGAATATTAGGCCAGTATTTATAGTCGTTTCTTGAGTAGAATTTATATCTTCAATTCATCTTGAGTTATTTTTTTCCTTTTTGTTTCGTTTTTCGATTCTTACAATGGTCCCTAGACGTGCTCCAAGGTGGTCAGTTTGTCTTAAGTTATGTTTTTCGTTTTATGGTAAGTTGAAATTCAACACAACTGCAGTTGCATTTACAGAAGCACCCTAAGAATCAATAGCAGTTTCTACGTTGGCTCTCTTCGGTCTTCAGAATACATAATGGAAACTGACCCGAATCCCCTGGCTATGGTATACATATAGCATTACAAGTTGTGAAGGTTTCGAAACATCGATTTTAAAATGGAAACTTCGAGAATGGAAAGTGTAATTATAGGGATACAATAACTTTTAGCTTGCTTACTAAAACTAATCAGATAAGAATCAGGGGTAATAATCTATAATTGAATTAAGCTTATAGTACCGAATGTAAAACAAATTACACTGGAGATTTCTTAATAGATACGGCATGCACAGGAAGCCCAAAACTTTCCCTTTGTTAATAGTCATCATTGTAAAAAAATTCCGAAGATAGATTGTGCTCTATATGATGGGAGGAAAAATGTGTGATCAAATCGAGTGGTGTGTTAAATTTTATACATTTTATACATACGATATTAAAGTCAACATACAGTAAATTAAACCCTTAAGGGGTTATATATACCTCGAATTTCAAAAAATTCGGTTTGTTTTTTTACGGACTTTTATTCTCTATACTTCTAAGAATTATGCAAAAAAAATTAAGAAAATTCCATTTCATTACAAAGTTATAGAATTATGTGTGACTTGGCGTCGGATTGGGACCACTATCTGTTCTCACACACTGCAATATTACTCAGTCAGTTTTAAATATTTTTTAACTTTTTTATTTTAGCAACCTTAATAATTAGTTTTTCTACACACTGTAGAGAGATTTTTTTAATCTTTCTAATAAACAATTTTTTATAAATAATTAAACATAAATTTTTTGGTCTAAAAATTGTTTAAAACACAGTAAATTTTTTATTTTTGAAAAAAAAACCCTTCGGCAATTTTTATATACTACATTATTTTACAAGATTAATTTTTATTTTTGCAGACTGGATTATTTTTAGTAAAGTTATCCTACAGACAAGGAGGCATCATAGTTTTCAACAGTGATCCATCTAACCCGACAAAACATAATGTTAACATTTAGAACATATTTAAAAAAAATCTTATAATTTAAAGTACAGGGTGAGTCAACGAAAGAGTAAAGTTCATTATCTCATTTGTTTCGGGAATGACGAAAAAATGTTAAATACAATAGTTTTCGGGAATGTTAAAGTACACACTTTAAAATGATTTTTGAGTATACAGGGTACTTCAAAAAAGTGTGGCATATATAAATAATATGTTTTTTAAATGGAACATCCTATTTTCTAATTCATTTATAAATTCTGTGTAAAATTTTATAACTTTTTTATTAACGTTATTATGTACCTAAACCTAGTAGTTTTTCTAATATTCCAATTTTTTTTTTTTAAATACTAGTTTTCAATTTTGTAAAAAATTGCCAGTAGCGCCATTATTTCTGAAGGTGTAATACTCATAATTGGTATGAGCGTTTTATAGAGATGAAAAAAAGATATATTTAAAGAAATTTGAGTTAGATGCTACAGGGTGTTCAAAATAATTTTACGCATTTCGACCATTTTAAATTGAAAAATCTTAAATTTTTTAAATGGTACACCCTGTATATTATTATTTTTTCTGATAGATTTTACAAAACCATCCAACTTTTATTAAGTATATCATATACCTATTTCTAATGGTTTTCGATTTATTTAGGATTTGTCAATTTTTACCCTTGTTTTTAATACACTTACGCTATTGTGAAAACATAAGCAAATAGTTAGTAATAATTTTAATATAGTTTAACTTATCTAATGATTAACTATCATGACGTAATAAATGTTCAAAAATATGCCCGTCTGCTTGAATACACATGTTTAGTCGTTTTACTATATTTTCCTTCACTTTCCTTAGCATAAAGGGTGTTATTGTCCTGCACGCATCCCGTATCCTATTTTCCATATCTACTGGTATTGTAGGGGATTCATATAAACACGATCTTTAATGTAGCCCCACAAAAAGAAGTCTAAAGGTGTTAAGTCACATGATCGAGGCGGCCACTAAATGAATCCATCCCTACCGATCCTTTTTATAGGTAACGATCGTTTAAAAATTCCCGAACTTCCCGGGTGGTAATGGGTAGGAGCTCCGGCTTGTTGAATCCACATTTGTTTCCTTTCAAAGTTATCAACTTCTTCAAGAAGCTGGGGTAATTCGTTTTGCAAAAAATTTCGATATCTAGGCCCGTTAAGCGGTTCGAGGAAAAAATATGGACCAATAATTCGAAAATTTAATATTCCACACCATACATTAAGCGACTAATGGTTTTGGTTTTAAACTTCCCGGACCCAAAATGGATTAACTGTTGAATAATAATACATGTTATGGCTATTAACTGCTCCATTACTGCGAAAAGTAGCTGCATCAGAAAACATTAGATGGGATAAAAAAATGGGATCGGGCTCTATTGCTCCATTCATGGTGGTACAAAAGTTTACTCGTCGTTCAAAATCACGGTCTTGAAGTTCTTGGTCTAGTTCCATATGAAAGGAATGATACTTGTATTTTCGCGTGGTGCGATTAGCCGTAGATTGGGATGTGTCAGATAAGTCAGCTAGTTGACGGCTACTGATCTGGGGATTATCTTCAACATGAAGTAAAATCTCCATTTCTTATTCCTCATTGGTAGCATTCTGGTTTACTACTTTCCGTTTCGTATACTCAACGCTACCCCTACCATCAAACCGTTCCATTAAGCACTGAAAAGATTTTCTAGATGGTATACGTCTATTAGGGTACTTCGCTCCGTAAAGCCTTACTGTCAAAAGACAATTTTTTCTCGCCTCACCCAGTATATAAACCATATCAATTAATTCATTTTTAGGAAAATCCATAACAATTACCTTTATACGTCACTTACTACAACAAATTAAACTATTTTTACTTAAGTTGGGAATGTGGAATCTTTGGCACAATGATACTACTCAGTATATATCACCACTACACCAAACACTTTATTTTTGCCCTCGACGCGCGTTTCGCTAACCATCTTAGCTTCATCAGGAGCGACGATTGACTAGGCAATCATTGACTAGTCAATCATCGCTCCTGATGAAGCTAACATGGTTAGCGAAACGCGCGTCGAGCGCAAAAATAAAGTGTTTGGTGTAGTGGTGATATATACTGAGTAGTATTTTTACTTGCTTAATAGACAAGTCAAAATTACAGTTTCTATATTTTTGTTTTGTCTTGGCAACTATAATGTTATAGCGTAAGTGTATTAAAAACAAGGGCAAAAATTGAAAAATTCAAAATAAATCGAAAACTATTAGAAATAGGTATATGATATTTAATAAAAGTTGGACGGTTTTGTAAAATCTATTAGAAAAAATAATAATCGCGGGTGCAGGGTGTGCCATTTAAAAAATTTGACATTTTTCAATTGAAAATAGTCGAAATGCATAAATTTATTTTGAACACCCTATAGCATCTAACTCAAATTTCTTTACATACATCTTTTTTTTTTCATCTCTCATCTTTGATATATCAATTAGTAATACTTTAAATAAGTTATTCTTTAATGTGAAAAATACAAATTCAGTATTTATTTTAGAACTTCGTGTTTGCGAGGGCAGTACTGGTTAAATTACTTTACCGATTATTTGTAATTAGTAAGTACAGTCCGTCAGGTGAGAACGTATCCGCGACAATTCATTTGGTAGATGCGATTCTAGTGATTCAACAAAAAATCGGTAGAGGGAACCTTTGTCTACGATTCATTTTAGTAAAAGTATCAGTCGATTCCGAACTTTCGTCGAAATTACGTAAAAACCAAAATGGATCACTTGTTTCCGCGTCGGTTCGAAGCAGTCTTTCTTTGTTCTCATCCGTTGCTTGTGAAGAAGTGGGTAAATCATTTTATCGAGAGGATAAATGTCGACGACTTGCCAAAACGTGGCTCGGTAGGCAAAGCCACTCCGAACGTCGAAAAACGAATTATGTCTTTGTTTTCACGGGAATCGAAATTGACACAAGAAGCGGCAAAATTAAGAAGAACGGGTTTGAATGTGTCCTATGAGACCATATATTCGTGCTCATGGTGTTAAATTCCTAAGCACGCTGAAGAAACCTTTACTTGGTGAAAATCACGTCGCGAAGCGGCTCGCTTGGTCCCACGATAAGACACTAGAGTAGCCCTCACAACCGCTGGACGTCAACCCTATTAAAAACGTTTCATCCTCTGTAAAGAGAAAACTCAGCGAAATGACTCTAAGGACTTTGACTCAGTTGTCTCGCGAGATTCGAAAAATTTAGAGATCATGCCGCGCGAATATTCAGAAAATCTCGTCGACAGCTTGCCTCGAAGATGCCAGATTATTGATGCAGGAGGCGATTAGACAACTTACTTAGGAAATTGCGCCATTGTTAGCACACCAGAAAATACATTGATGGCAAAAAATTTTCTCGAAACGCATTTTTTCAAGAATAGGACCGAATCTCGTTCTTACTTGACCGACTGTAATAAGATATAGTTCGGTTTTTCTTACTCTATAGGGCCTACATTTATGCTAAATGCCAAGGTTCTCAGTTTACGAAATGTTTACTACGTTAATGATTTTTTGAAATAAACACCAAAATTTCTCGAATGAATGAATTTTTCGTGTCCAACTTTCTTAAAAAGATAAGTGCTGCCTGGTGTCGAGAGCTCCTCCGACCATTACGCTATGCTTGTGACGGCTGGAAAGTGCATTTAATCATCATTAACACAAAACGGGGCTTATTAAAAAGTCGTTTCGCACCTACTTTGTCAGGCTGGCACGAAGTTTTTACTTTGACTTCTCCCAGCGAATAAAAACAAATAAAATGACCAACAGCGCTGGATTTTAAAATTTTATGGAGATTTGAAAAATGCATTTTATTGCTTTTTGTTAACGTATTATCTCGGCGAATTAAAAAATATAGTTTAGGTTTGTTTAAAAATCCTTTATTTAATGCATACACAAAGTATGAAAATGTGCCGTTACATATAACTTCATAAACCTGGCAATACAGTATATAAATAACATTTACAAAAACATTAAACTAAGTAGTTTTTACAAAAAACAAATGTACATATATGACAGCATGATAAATATATCATCATCATCATCATCAGCTATGCAGTTCATCGTCGGACATAAGCCTATCCTAAGTACGTCCATCTTCTTCAGTTTTGGGCCTTGTTTATCCAGTTGTATCCTACTAGTCTTTTGATGTCGGCAGTCCATCGAATTTGCGGGCCTCCTCTACTTCTTTTCGCCTTCCAGGGCCTCCAATTGATTACTTTGTGGGTCCATCGATTATCAGAGAGTATTGCGATATGACCCCCCCAGTTTCATTTTAACCTGCTTACTCTCTCAGCTACATCAGTTATCTTGGACCTTCCTCGAATTTCTTCATTACTCAGCCTATCCCTCAACGATATTCCCAACATTTTTCTTTCCATCGCTTGTTGAGCTACTTGTAGGCGATTTATAATGTCTTAATTCAAAGCCCACGATTCCGTTCCGTATGTCAATAGTGGCAACACACATTGATCAAATGTATTCGCTTTTAGTGTATTTGGGACATTGAAAGGAAGATGTTCCGCAATCTGCCAAACGCCGACGAAGCCAATGATATTCTCCTGATAAATCTGCTCTCAAGTTTTCTTGGGATATTACCATTTTTTTGTCCAAGATATACGTATGACCCCGTTTTTGTGATTTTCCAGTTTTCAATGTTCAGTACTGCGTCTTTATCACAGTCGTCATTTGTCATAAATATGGTTTTGGCTTCAGACCAAATCTCTTTGAAATTGTTGTTAAGTTCGTTCAGCATTTCTTCCAATTCTTCTTTGTTGTTAGATATAAACACAATATCATCAGCGAATCGCTATATTTATTTATACCCTTACTTGTCCATGGACGTTGTTTGAAAAGATCTTCTAGCGCCAACGTAAACAATTTCGGCACGATGGAGTCCCCTTGGCGTACTCCTCTTTTCATTTCTATCTTATTGGTGTTTTCTTTTAATACTATCTGAAATGTGGCATTTTTATATTACAGTGCGACCTCGATAATCCGTACTAATTAAAACCGCGGTGATCCGAATTAGTAAAATATTTGAATTACTGAAGCAGGACATTATTTATATTAAAAAAACGAATCATTTAATACGAAACAGCTAAAAAATAGTACATACATAGAATAATATTTAAAATAGAAGCATATCTTATCAAGTTTTATCTTATTTTGTAAAAAAAATTGTAATTTTTATTTGCTTGACCCTTCTCTGGTTCATCATAAAAGCAATTTCTTTTAATCTTTGAAGTACAAGAACATCACTTAGAGGGAAATCATTTTCTTCTGCCCATCTCATGCACACATTGAAACTTTTAACTGCCTCATCATTCTTTACAATGTTCTTAACAGTCTGGTTTGTATTAGTATTTAACTCTGAACCTTCATTATCACTCTCGTGTTGTTCATCTGTATCATCTATGTCTTCCAGTAAAAACAAATCTTCATCATTTTCAAGCCAATTACATATTTCCACGTTCGTGAGATTCCGCTCAGTGAGAACATTCAACATAACTGAAACATCTGTTAAATATTTACGAATTAACCAAAAAAAATACTAAAAGAAAAATTTCAGGCTTTACCTTTCATTTCTTCATTCGTGGAAAGCAAATGGTGCCGCAATTCACTCAGAGGAATCAGATCTTCAGCATCATATTCAATGTCTGGGTTGGTATCTGCCACATAAGCCATAATTTTGTGCCAGCACTTTTTCAAGACTTCAGGGGAGACTTTTTGAATTGCATAGTAGACACACAGCATCTTTTAGGTTAATGCTTTTTAATAACCTAACAAGGTTCTCTTCATTATAAAATATGGGCAAAAAGACTTTTCCGATAAAATAATTTTGTCAGTCTGATTGCATTCTGGTCCATAGGCTGCAAAAGTGCAATACAGTTTGGTGGAAGAAATAATGTTGTAAACTGTCCATCCTCACTAGTCAGCTCTTCTATAGTTCCATGGCTCAAAGCGTTATCAACTCTTTGCCTCTTTCAGGCAAGTTGAGACTTCTTAAATGACTTTTGACTTGACGAATAAAAGAATGATGAAACCAGTCTAAGAAAATTGCTGTACTCATCCATGCATTGGCAAATGATTTGTACTCAACAGGTATGTTCACCTTTTTAAAAGCCCTCGGATTTTTTGCCTTTCCTATCACTAACAACTTTAATTTTTGTGATCCATCAGCATTTCAACATGCTAGAAAGGTAACGCGTTCTTTGTTAATTTTTCGACCTGGTGCGGTCTTTTCCTAAGAACGAACCAGCGTTTTTTTAGGCAACATTTTCCAATACAGAGCTGATTCATCTGCATTGTATATTTGAGTAGGTCCAAGGTTTAATTCCTTTATCTTACCTGTGAATAAAGTTAAGAAAGGATCGACGGCACTTTCATCATTGGGTAGTTTCTCGCCACAAACTTTTAAAGCACGCAGACCATGTCTTTTTCTGAAGTTAGAAATCCAGCCTCTGCTAGCTCTAAAATTATCATTCCCATAGGTTTCAGTGTAAAACTGTTTTGCTTTGCCTGATAAAATTTTGTAGGAAATTGGGACGTGCCTTGATCGTTGCGAAACGAGTTTCTATTTCTGGATATTCGGCTTTTTGTAAGGTTTTTCTGATGCGAGGACCGGAATCACATTTGGAAATAAATCTAAAAGAAGTTACACGTCCATAGTGAGTGTTCAAAATTATCTTGAAAATAAATCATATATACATACCTTTTGATTTTCCCTTTCTTCTTCTTTTTTATATCCGAAATTGTGGATGTTCCTACTCCGTATTCATTTGCCAACACTATTCCGCTTTCATCAAAGGCTAGTCTTTCTAATATAACGGACTTTTGTTTTATTGTTAGTGAAATATGTTTTCTTTTAGAAGGCATTTTAATATGTAGGTACATATACGCAAAAAAAAACGTTTACATACTTATATGAACCACATAAAGACAAATAGAAAGTAGGTATGTTGTACTTGTGACAATAAACAAACAACTACAAAATCCTTAACCTTTAGACGCGATACGCGATGCGTTGTAGGCAAATCAAAGGCACCTACAGTTTGTGTGAATCCCAGATGTATTAGACTGGAAGTTAGGGGAGTCTCCTGACTATTGATTTCAGTTTTCCCATGTAGTTTAAATTAAGTAGATGTCTAAAAACGCAGGTCCGGATTACCTAGTACTATCAAATTCGGATTATAAAGTACACAATGCAATAGAAATGTTTGTCCGGATTATTAAAGAATCCGGTTTAATGGAGATTCGGATTATCGAGGTGGCACTGTATTTTGAATAATCTTGGAGTATATGCTGTCAATTCTACAGTTACTTAGACTATTTATTCTTGCCCAGATTTCAAGGGAGTCAACCGCTTTCTCGTAATCCATAAAGGCCACCCAAATCTTAAAATTATACTCGTTTGACTTTTCTATTAAGGTTCTTAATACTTGGAGGTGGTCCAGTATACTAAAGCCTTTAATATATATTATTAATTAATTAACTTAACAGATAACTAAACAAATAGATAATGATATTCGCTAATGATGATGTTGTATATAACACAGGGGAACAGCTGTGGTGTCGAGGTTTTTTGAGCTGATTCTATATCAATTTGATGTCTTGAATTCAAATAACGTATTCATTTGTACCTAGGAGCTCAAATTTTTAAGATATACAATTTTAGAGAAATATAAGTTACACTATTGTAACTCAAATCCGTAAGTGTAGTAAACAAAAGTAGATACGAAATTTTTATTTTAGTTATACAAAATACAATATTATGTTGTACTTACAAACAAAAAAAAAACATTGAAGAAATGAAATAGTCACTCAACACTTGGAAAGCTTCTTTTCCGCGACATTCTTGAATGTTTTTTTTAAACAGTCCCTTTTTAAACTCCAGCAGTAATCTGCCATCATGTGCATGTCCCATCTTCCTTGGTAGCGGTCCTCCATAACTTTAATATCTTGGTGAAATCTTTCACCTTGTTCCTCACTCATGTCTCCTAAATTTTCTGGAAAACGGTCTAAGTGGCTGTGTAAATAGTGTATTTTAATACTCATATTGCACCCTAAGGATTTGAAACTATTAAGCATCTTGTTAACCATTTCAGCATAGTTTTGAGCTTTATGTTTGCCTAGAAAATTTTCTACAACTGCAACAAATGATGTCCAAGCTTCTCGTTCAACTTGATTCATTGAATTTATGAAGGCAGGATCCTTAATTAATTGTCTTATTTGTGGGCCGTCAAATATCCCTGCTTTGAGTTTTTCTGTGCTCAACTGATGCATTTTTACCCCTATATATGCAAAACAAGACCCATTCTTATCAAGAGCCTTTACAAATTGCTTCATTAAGCCCAACTTTATATGTAACGGAGGAAGTATGATTTTTTCTCTTTCAACCAAAGCGTCGTTAATGACATTCTTTTCCCAACGTCCATGTTTTCTCTCTGAGGCCAATCTTTTCTAACCTAGTGGTGTGTGTTGTCCCTACTATCCCAGAGGCACAAGAAACACGGATATTTCGTGTAACCACTTTGCTGTCCAAGAAGAAAGTTTACCATTTTTAAGTCTACACAAATCATCCATTGATGTTTGTAATACTTTATCTTCTGCAAGACCAAAGCTATGGTATTATATTCTTCTTTCAGTTTCGTTGAGTGAGCTAGTGGTATTGAACCATATTTATTCCCATTATGTAGAAGGACACATTTTAAACTTCGCTTTGAACTGTCAATAAATAGGCGCCAATCATCTGGAATATATTCAGAAAGTCCCATTTCTTTCATGAGTCCCCTAATTTCGTGACAAAATACAAGATTGTCTTCTTGAGAAAAGAATAGTAGCAGATCTTTTTCTCTTGTACGGTAAAAGGTAATTTTGGTTCCTTGTTCCAGTAAATTTTTGTCGTTCAACCTAGAAGCCAGTACTTCAGAAGCTCTTTTCGATAAATTGAGATCCCTGGTGAGATCATTTAATTCATTTTGATTGAAGCGTCGAGGAACTGATGACGTCCCCTCATAGTCACTGTTAGTTTCATTAGCATCAGAACTTTTATTAGCATCAGAAGAGCGATCAGAGGGAAAATATTCGTCATCAGAGATATGTGGTAGCTGATGAAATGTTGGAATCGGTATTTCATCTGAGTGCGGGATAGGGCGTATTGCCGAGTCTAGATTGGGATAAGTCCACCTACTGCGGTTATTTCGATTGATTCCATTAGTATTTACTAAACAGAAATAACAATCATTGAAGTGGTTTTTTGGTTCTCTCCAAACCATTGGTACGCCGAATTTTAGACATTTTCTTTCCCGGTAGTCCACTGCCGTAAATGCTCTGTACAAGTTTTACATACGAGATGCGGGGCCCACGGTTTGTCCTGATCACCAAGCTTAACTCCAAAGTATCCAAGATGCGCTCGCTTTACAAAGTCAGTAATAGTTTGTCTGTTTTGTTGAAACATGTATTCTCCGCATATATAGCAAAACACATCAGGTTGATTTACACAACTTCTTCTTGAACTGGAACCTGAACTCATTTTAATTCTGTTCAATAACACAAAAACACTCTTTTCTTAACATAAAATAACACGCCGAATTCGATCTACTCTCATTAGTAAGAACGCACAAACTGACGAGACTTATCCGAGTTAGGTGATTAAAAGGGTCAGTGCAGGTACCTGATAGGCAATGGTTCCACTATTTATAGATTTACCTGGAATTTACTCAATTACAGACTGACAATAAAACCATTGTACCTACATTAATGAATATATAATAATTTTAGAACTCTCATAAATGAATATACTGAATAAAAACCACATTGGTAGATAAGTTGATGTATCTAAAAAAGTAGAGCTGATAGAGAAAAACGGATTGCATGTATAGATTTAGCGTCCCAAATATAGTTAAAATCAGCTCTAAAATCCCAGGTACCAAAACAAAAATATTTTTTTGTTGCCCTGTGTAATCAATGAACTCCTGTAAAGAGTAGAAGTAGTTCTTAACAAGCAGGTTTTTCAGGTTACGTTCAAGAACACAAAGGGTTTGTTCGTTTTTCAATAATGGAGATTACATGTTACTATAGTAAAATCCAGCATAAGTTGGCGATTTTTTAAAGTAAGCGTAAGAGAAATATTCAAGATGAAGCTAGTTAGAGTATTTTATTCATCATAGTTTTCATTAGTTGGTATATCTTTATAAATACAGCAAAGTATTTTGAAAAGATACACTCTGACCACTCTTACCACACTCTTACCACACTCTTACCACGGTAAGCAGTTTATGATGCCTGAAAAAGGATCAACAAGACTGTGGGTGCTCGAGCCGGAAAATTAATCTGATAATACATTTTTGATAGAGAAAAACGTGATTGATGTCGCTCTTAAATCCCTAGCAGTCTTTATTACTACTGAGAACAGGATATTCTAGTAGTAATTTGAAATAAGGCCAGTTTGTGGAAGCATGCTTTTTTAGCTATTTAGACCAAGAAAGCATTTGTTTAGTCTCGGCATTCGATCTTCTTTGGCATGACGGATTGCTGGCTTAGCTACACTTTTATAATATATCTGAAAGGTGTTGTTTATGGTTCGTGGATTTTCTCAGGAAGCTTTCTTAACCAGTAGCAGTCGGCAGATTTCTTTCCGATTACTTCAGTATCAATGCAAGTGTGCCCCTAAGATCCATACTGTCTCCTACTCTCTCTCTCTCTCATTTACATTAGCGATCTGCTAAAAAGGACCAGGAATCCAATTTGCAGCTCCGCAGACGACAATATGTTTATTTCTGATTATACATATATGCAAATACCCACAGACAACAGGAAATCGTTCAACTTAACAAAGGCCTGAAAAATTCTTATCTTGGGGTGACAGTAACCAAATAGAACTTAACGCTACAAAAACCCAGGCAGCAGTTTTTTCTATTCTTCTAGTATCGTCACTCAGTTTGCTGAATGTTTACTTAGGAGAAAATTTGTCTTGGTAAGAACATGTCACATGCATAGCAAAGAGAGCAATTCAAAAGGTACCGGAATGGATGTAATTTGTGATCATATTATAACCTCTAATAAAACTTGGATTTACCAGTTTGGTCCTGAATCCACCCAAGAATTAATGCAATCAGCAAAAAAGCGAGCGAATGTCTGCAAGTTTGTGGCCACAATTTTCTGGGATATAACAGATATTATTTATATTGGCTACTTTCCAAAGAACGCTACTTACAGGAAATTAATATACTGAATTAATTGGCAGAGTTCATGAAGCTGTAAAGAGAAAAGGCGTCGAAAAGTAAGCAACGATTTTTTTTATGGGTCTAGCACACGTGCTGCAGGGAAGTTCCTAAAGCGCTCCAGGAGCGGCATGTGTGCGGAAAAAGCGATTCACGTGGTTCTTGAAGCTGGCTACATCCTTCGAACACTTTCCATAAAAATACTTGTAGAACAGACTCAAGTCGGCAACCGTTCTTCGATGTTCCAGCGAATCAAGGCCGCCGGTCAGTTCCGGGTCCCCAATCAGACGAACAGCTCTTCTCTGAACAGAAACCAACAAATGCAGTGTATGTTTGGGAGCGGAGCCCCAAACATGGGAGCAGTATTCCATAGTTGGTCGAATTTGAGCTTTGTAAAGAATTAACAATTGTTGTGGATCGTAAAACTTTCTGGTTCGAAATAATATTCCCAACTTTTGAGAAGCTCTCCTTGCTATGCCTGCAACATGTTCATGCCAGGACATATTTGCTCCCAACCTAACGCTCAATAATATAATAAGTATTAGAACATAGTGAGATCTCAACAATAAAAGTATACTTTTAGATAATATTTAAATTATGAGACTACTAATATACTAATAAATGTAAGTCGAACTGGGGGAAAAGAAAGTAGTGAGGCGTCGTATTTATTTGATTTAACTCTAACATTGTGAATAATTAAAAAAAAAATGAAGAGGCTGTCATAAATTTGTTTATGTAGGTCTATCTATTAATCTTCTGTTTTTATAGATCACTAACTTTTTTTGAAGGAATAGAAAAATTAAATTAAATGTCTAATTATTAAAATATAACAACGATCAATAAGAATAAGAGTTGGACCTACTTATCTTCTACTTAAGAACAATTTCATTTTGTGTTTGTATAGAATATCTATATTATTCGTTTTTTTTTTTACATGGAGTAATTACGTACCGCTGCCTTTAACATTCATTTTTTCCTAGATTTTAAGATCATGTTACGACACTGTTTTTCCTCCTATAATTTATATTTTATTACATTTTTATATTTATATACAGTGTTTTTAATTTTCGAGCAGTTTAATTTAAACCGTCAGTATGTAACGCGTGTTGCCGACTTGACTTATTTAGTTCGCATTGAATGCGTCGAGATTTGCAGGCCGGGAAGTAGACCCAAGGAGAAGGGACAAAGATATTTAAGCAGCCATCTCGAATTTTTAAGGGCGTTTTCCACCATGAAGCAGTAACGGCTTTATTCCGCCAGTAGGCCGTAGTGGCTTTCTTCTCCAACACGCCAGAAAGTTTTTTTTTCTCAGTGATGTAGTAGCGCAGTAACGGTTTCTAGCTCTCAAGTTTAAGGCCTTTTTCCTTTCTTGAAATATCCTGCTCATCCTCAGGTATTTCGGGTCAAAAAGTGTTTAGCAACCCAAATGAAACTAGGATGGTAAAGGCTGAGAAAATATTTTTATGAGAATCTCACCAGGAGAGGCCAAGTAACTTATGGAAAACCCACAGTCAAAGTCATAAGCACACCAGTCTAAATATCTCACTTCCTGTCTACAAGTGCATTTCCAACGACTACTCAACACGTGTAACTCGCGGAGTTAATTTCACAAACTTTTAATGTCGTATTTTATCAAGCCTTTTATTAAAAACCTAGTAATCCTGATTTAAAGACTCTATGTAATAATGTACACTCTTCTAGCTTAAGGGGTTTTAGTTAGTAGAAGTAATTTTTAAGAGTGTAATAAAGTTAGGAATTTTTATTTTGTTAATAATATACCCTTCTTTATTTAAATGTGTAGCGATTCACTGGACTACCCGTTTTATCCTTCACGATGCAACAGTTGTACCATATTAAAATTTCTTACAACAATTACATAACTCTTCAGTATTTTTTCATTTTTTTTGAGCTGAAATTAGATTCTTTTTATTTTAAAATGAATGGTGTCCAAAAAGAGTACAACCAAATTTTAAACAACTATAGAGAGTATTTTCAAAAGACGTACAAAAATTATCTCTTATCCATAATCTCTTCAAACAAAACGAGCTAGCTTATATCTAGATTTTGCTCTATCAGTATTAATATCCACTTAATCCATTCCCAAAAATTAAGATATACATAAGGGGCAAATAACGGCTTCTATTTAATAAATAAAATATTTATTTAAAATAAAGAAAGTTGGGCCTACACATAATATTGCCGCAACGAGACGCTATAATATTGCGCCTTAATGTGCCGGACATTATAAAATAGCGCTCCAACGTGAGAGGCTATAAAAACTGCCCCGCTTCTAGAGGCCATACCAAAAATAAGTGGGAAACAGTCATATAGGCATGAGGGAAAAATAGATGTGGTAAAATGCGTTACACAATAAATTTTAATGCTTTCTAATTCACAATTTTATGCAAGGTATGCGAATCATTGCAAACGAAGTTGCAGGTACAGGCATGTTTTTAATAAAATACTATTTAAAGACATTATCCTGCTTTTACAGCTAGTAATACTTCCGTTTCAAATCCACCAAATTATGGCAGATTCAAAACAAATAGACCGGCGGATAAATCTAATCTTAAGCTTTGGCTATGTTCCAGAAACAAATTCCTGGCTATGCATGAAAATAATGAATATTAGAGTATCCTCATATTAAATTGCCCAACCAGTGTGTAATAATTTTAATCTCTCTAAAATCCACTTAAAGTAACTGGTGTTATTTAAACTGACTAATCGAAAAATCGGAATTAATTACAACCATATGTATATATATATATATATATATATATATATATATATATATATATATATATATATATATATATATATATATTTGTGTGCTTCCAGTAGCTATGTACGTCCTCGAGACTGTTACTCTTATCAAGCGTAGTACCGAAAGACTCCGCTTGACTTAAAGGGTCATGGAAAATAGGGCATCAGTTTGCGAAATCGGGTGAGAAAAGACTATTTACGAGAAGAAACAAGAATCATTAAGATGGTGCACCGGATAGTAACTCTAAACTAGCCTTGGGCCGGACCCGTAGCAAGAAGCCCTGTGGATGGATGGGTCAGCACACTGCTAACTTGGAGACCAAGAGACAGGGTTGCTCAGAATAGAACGACATGAAAAGGCATGGAGGAGTCCTTCATCGAGGAGTGGACGGCTCCTTAAAGTTCGCAATTACAAACCAATATCTAAAGACTCAACACCATGTTTTGAAAAAAAAACTAAAATCTAAGCTTAATTAATAGCCCATCGACAGACATATCAAGAAAAAATTCAGCCCTGGAGAAAAATTAAGCAGACATCCAAAATTCCATAGACTTTTTTAAACCCACACAGCCCTTACGGTCAATAATTAACGTTATTAACTAGTCATTATGCACTAGCAAGTATACTGAAAATTAGAACAGAAAAAACCGGGTCATACCTGCGAGACTTAGAACACTTCCGTAGATCATACACTCCCTTAACATGAGCTCAATCGATATTATCGCTAATTTTAACCTGGAGTCGTTATACCAATTGGCCAATCGCTCCAACAAATAGTACAAAACAAAAATATCTTAGCTCATATAGTGATCTGCCAAGATATTGCCAGATCCAAGCTAACTTCATATAAGACAAACAAACATGCCAACAAATTGAAAGGTACAGCTATGTGATCATCACTATAACCAGCAGTCACTGATGCATTCATGATTAGTTTCAAGAAGAAAGCAATAGAGGTGGTAACCATATAACCAAAGCAATGAATTCAATATATTGAAAAATTATTTACTGTGTCACCTTTTGGTAAAGCCCACTTTCTCTTCTTTCCAGACCACCTAAACTTCATTTATCGGAGAATATAGTTGCGTTTAGAAATGAAATAAAATAAGCAGCTGCCTTTTCTAGACGTATAAATCACCAAAACTTAAGACAGATATTTGGAGCTTACGGTATACAGGAAACTAATACATAAAAATAGATATCTGAGTGCGAAATCCCACCACCATGTCTCATAATTGCAAGCTATGGTGAACATGTTACTTTTCAAATCAATCCACATTATACACTACAATAATAAACCAGAAGAGCTAAAAAAGATCCCCTCAGCCGTAAAACAGAATGGGTAAAAGAGCACAAAATCACTAATGCCAAAAGAACAACAAAATCCACAAAAAAATCTCATTAAAACTGAGAGACAGAACGAATGTGATTTTACCATACATGAAAAAGAACACTAACAAGCACCTTGTCTTCTGCGGAAAGAAAATATTTTAGCTGTGTATAAACCACTACTGATCATAATATTTATTATAACAAACCTTAAATATAAAACTCAAATGAAAAACCAGGATTTTTACAGGGTATTTTAGAGAGCTGGCAGTAAAGCAAACGTTGAACACACCAGAACATAAACTCACTGTCAAAATTAAATAAACTACATCTGCTCCAAATACTGCACTGACATAACCTTTACTTGATGGAGATCCATAATAACTAGGAACGAAAATTTAAACAACTATTTAAGATTACCACTTATGTTTATTGTATTAGAGCTAATAGTTGTTTCGACACACTGTGTCTTCTTACCTACAAAAGATATTACAATAATTAACCTGGTTATAAGGGCTAAATTAATTAACAATATTCACCATAATACCTAGAGCAAGTTCAATAGAGGAGACCAACCCCCACCCAACTGATCGTTGAATAGTAAACCTGAGGATTTTTTCTGGTTAATCTCTGCCTGCTCTAAACAATTCAATAATTTTCCCTTCTTTTCATTGTGCAGTATTCTGCATGGAAAGTATGATTTTCATCTGTTAAATGTTTAGCGTAGTGAGATATGTCATTTCTCATTCTAAAACTTCGTTTATGTTTCTTTTTTCTTTTAAAAAAAATCTGCCTGTTTATCCTATATAGGTTTTATTACATGTGCCACAGCATAATTCGTAAACTCTTACTTCTTTTTTAATGTTCCGTACGGAACTTCGGTGTCTGTTTGTCTGTTCGTTTGTCACACCCGATTTTCTCCGAAACTATTTGTCATAGTAAGTTGAAATTTGGTAATAATATAGGGATTGATGGCCTCATCAGAATCGTGTAGTTTTGAGAGTTAAATTTTGACTTAAGGGGTTAGTTTTGGGGGATGAAATCGGAAGTGAAAAAAAAATTTACTAGGTCATCGAGTGTGGTATCAGATGAAAGCTTGTGAAAACACGAGTAAAAAATATACATATAATGTAATACTTGCGCACACTTTTCTTTGTGTTATTTTTAAAAAATCGCGAAAAATCGCTGTTCCCCCCTTATCTCGAAAAGTACTGATCAAAAAATTTTTAAAAAATTCTGGAATATTCTCCAAGGGATGTAGATTGTACGAAAATTATCACGAGTACATTACCTTTAATAATCCATCTGGTATATAAAAAAAACTATTTCAAGGTCATCAGTTTTCAGTAAAGATTGGAAACAAACTTTGTTGAGAACTCATTTAGGGTGTGTTTTGTGAAGTCACTGATCATTTTATACCTCTGAAACAAAAATTTCTTGTTTTAAAAGCAATCAACGTACGGAACACTAATTGAGCAAGTTCAACTTGCACTTGACCGCTTATTTGTTTTTAATATGTCGTTATATATAACGTGTTATTGGCACGGAAGGCAATGTTTAGATGATTTTCATGAAAAAAATTTTGAATTTTATCGGTCAACTTACCAGTATAAGTGAGTGTATGAAACTTATCCTTCTTTAATTGTTTATGCGGTCATAAGTCCTATTGCTTTTTTAAATTGTTTTTTCATAAAAATAGTATCCACAAAGTCACTCCTATACCCATTGTTTATTCTAATTTCTTTTATAATATTTAGTTCTTCCTTAAAATTGTCTTCGGTTAATGGTGTATTTGTTAGTCTAAATCGGTCTTGAAGTTAGTCCGCAAAAAATCGACTATTTATGTGTGACTCAGAATCTTAATTTAAGATCCTAAGGGATAAAGGGTCTGTTCTACAAGTATTTTCATGGAAAATGTTTGAGGGATGTAGCCCGTTTAATTCCTCCCAGAGCGGTGCATGTTAGAAATACACGTCGCCCTAATACTTCACATCCGTATGAGGTTCAGCTTGTTACTTCGCGTACAACGCTTTTTAAGCAGTCTTTTATATGAAGAACAATCATCCCTTTGAAATGGTTTGCCCAGGGCTGTGTTTCCCACCGAGTACAATTTACAGCGATTCAAGAACAACGTGGATTACTTTTTCCGCACACCTGCCGCTCCTGTGGCGCTTTAAGGACTTCCCTGCGGCACGTGTGCTAGACCTATAAAAAAAAGGTTACCCCTAAAAATAGATAGATAATTTCAAATATTTTTAAGCATTTTTGATCAAAATAATACAGGGAGACACGAACTAAGGTAAAAAATTCTAAATGGAAGAGAGATTGTTAAAGGACTATGCCTAATTTTATGATATACAAAATAAATATTAAAAAAGTTATGGTGGAGATGAATTAATATATGAAAATTAGATAGGAAGATGAAAATCAAAAAAAAATTGTGTCAGTTGAAATAAACTAACTTCGACGAGGTGCTGATATACCAAAACTAGAAATAGCACAAAATGATAATTACAACTAGAATAAAGATGATAGACATAGTCCTTGATAGAATAGAACAAATTTCTTCTAAAATACATTTTATTAAACTCAATAAACAGTCCATAAAATTTTTTAAGGCTGGAATATCAAACAAAAAAATTTGAAAATAATACACTGGTGAGCAAAAAAATCGACTCAAAGGATTTTGCCTCATTTACCACCGATCCCTGAATTTAATTTTCACACAGTGGTATTATTTTTGGTATCATTAGAATGTTGTTAATTTTCTACTCTTTCCAATAATACCAAAAATATTTGGATTTCCAAAAAGTTTTACTGATTAAAACAGTTTTACTCGATAGAACCGTTATTGTTCGCTCAGCATCGTATTCGTTGCGCGCTATTCATCGCTATAAAAACACATGCTACTGCATTTTCCTATCATTCCTTTATTGGAACTTGATCCGTTAATATCTCTTCTATACCTGCTTACTAATTACATCGAAAAATAAGGATACCATCCGGAAGAAACGCCACAAGTCCTATGCCCTTCTTGCATTATTGCAAGTACAACATGTAGTCGCTGCGTAACTGCACCTGAGCCAGTCAGCTGTCTCCAGAGTCTAGAGATGCTACCAATGGACTGGCACTTTTACGCGGAAACTAGGATCAGAAAGAAGAAGGTGTACCTCAGAGCGGGAGGGTCGCTTCGTTTTCAATACAACTGTAAAATATCATCACTTGACCGGCCTTGAGGTCCAGCAGGAACTCCGACAAGTTCGTGGTCGGGCTGTCAGTAATTGGACAGTCAGGAAAAGACTTAAAGAGAGTAACCTAACTCCGAAGAGACCAGCTAACGGACCCAAATTGACAGCAGCCCATCGACAAGCGCGACTCAGATTTGCCCAACAACATGTCGACTGGACCTCAGAGCAACGAATCCCGAATGTGCCTACATGGCAATGATGGAAGAAGACGAGTCTATAGGAGGCTTGAGGAGCGTTATGCGCAGTGCTGCATCGGTGCGGCAATACCTGCCGGAAGTAGGAATACTCACACTGGACTGGCCTGCGCGGGGTTCTGACCTCAATCCAATCCAGCATATGTGGGATAAACTCAACAGAAGGGTTCAAGTAAGAAATCCAGCCCTCGCATCGCTGAGGGACTTAAAGGTTGCGGTGGCGGAAGAGTGGGGAAGAATCCTACAGACGGTGGTGAAAAAACTCAGCCGCTTCATGAAAAACTGGCGAGATACAGTAATAAAAGCTAGGGAGGTAATACAAAATATTGATTTCAGTTTTTATCAATAAACTTAAGTTTTAAAACTTCAAATTTGTTTAATTTTTCCTTTCTCTTACCCCTATTTTCAGTCTTTGTTCTCCTTGTTTCCTCTTTCAGTAAAAAGCACGAGGTATACTATGGCATCCATAAAAATATATGGATACGAAATTCTAGGATCCGCCTTAAATGAAGTCAAATAATTTGAGTCGATTTTTTTGCTCACCAGTGTAGTTAAAGTTGTTAATCTAACAGTAACTTAAGTCACAAACTAGTTTTCCTCGTTTGTATTATTTTTAGATCCTTTCTTAAAAATTACCTTAACTATTTTAATAATATAAATAAAATAAAGAAATTTTCGTTTTTTCTTTATTACAGTTTCCTTTGGTTACCAACAGGACTATTTGGATTTTGCGAATTTTCAATAATTCAGCGTTGATATTGACTATAGTTTGTATTGTATTGTTTAGTCAGTATCACGATATTTGTTAATATTACTGAATATAATTTATTAGGATGCTATTGACTTTTATACATCGCTTGTCGTTCACTAGCGTAAATTAGAATACATAGACCAACAAAAAATTTTGAGCATTGTTTTCATTTTAATAGCTATTTTTTTTTATTTCACTTTTCCTGAATTCAGAAGTATCCGCAATTTCTTTCTATCACATCTGGTTTTTCTACAAAATTAAAATTATTATAAACTTTTTAAGATAAAATCAGATATTAAGTTAAAAATATATTTATTCAAATATTTATAAAGAAAACATCAATTATAATTGTTATATTACGATTATTCTGAGTAATATCTTTGGCGTTTTTCCATAAAATTACGCCTGGGAGTGATTTTTATATGGATTGCGTCTAGAATATTCCATCGACCTTGGTATATTGTTTCCATAGTTTTGATGTTTTGATGAAATCGTTCTTCCTGTTTCTCACTAAAATCACCATTTTCAGGGAAAAAATCCAGATGTGAATCTAGAAAGTGGAGTGTTAAATTCATATTGCATCCCAATTTCTGATATTTATCTAACAACATTGCGACAATATTTTTATAGTCTAGATCAGGGGTGCTCGAACGGTCGATCGCGATCGACAAGTCGATCACGAATGCTTTTTGAGTCGATCTGGAGAAAAAATTTCCGATATAGAACTATTCACAGATTTTGTTTTAGGTAACTAAAACAAAATGTAATGAATAAACTACTAAAATTTATTCGATCCACAATTAGGCCAGAATAACCCCCTCATCATTTTCTTTTATCGTAATAATCCCCTGCTAGCGGCAAAAGGCGGCTTTATCAAAGGAACGCGCGGTACTTGTCAAAGAAAAGCCGCGTTTTTGATTCCTGCCGATTTTTCTAGAAACTTCGGGCGGCGTGTTTGACGGGAACATTCGAGACTTCGTTCGCGCCGATATAAATGTTGCGCCTGCAGGAATAGGAGTCAGTCTGAGTTGTAACTTGAAGGCGATACATCGATACAAAGTTTATTAATAAATAGTCCAAAATGAGTGCGGCGAAGAAAAGTAAAACTAATCATTTTAATAACGATTGGGAGGAAGAATTTTTCTTTTGTATGGTAAAGGATAAGTGCATTTAAGTGAATTAAGAAAACGAAAATTACGTGATTTGATAACTTGTTTGAAAAAAGAATAAACCATGTTCACAAGACCAGCCAAACAATCAAAAGCTGCAACGATCGCGTCATTTAAAATATCTCATATATTGGCGAAACACAAGAAACCATTTGATGATGGATTGGTTGTGAAGGAAGCATTTATTGAAGCGGGTGAGATTTTATTTGGAGATTTTAAAAATACAACAGAGATGATTAGCGCAATAAACGCATTCAAAAGTAAATTGCAACTTATGATAGATCAACTGAAAAGAAAGGATCTGAAAAATTTTCCATCTTTGAAAGCAAGGATTCCTCAGTTGAATTATGATATGTATGAGGCAGAATTATCAAATATTTTGGGCCAATTCGAAATATGTTTTCATGATTTCAGTAAATTGGCAAATATCGCATCATTTATGAGTTATCCTTTTTCGTGTAAAAACATTGAGGAATTAACTACTGAAATAGCAAGTCAGTTTAACATGGACTCATGTTCTGTTGAAAATGAGTTAGTGTAGATTATATCAGATATACATCTCAAAGCCACAGCATCTGATACAAAATTCTGGTGTTTTATATCTGAAGATAAATATCCGAATCTAAGGCAAATCGCCCTTCAACTGATGGCAATGTTTGGGTCAACTTACTTGTGCGAGTCTGCATTTTCTGAAATGAAGATAATTAAGTCAAAATATCGCAATCGACTAACTGACGAACATATGTCATCATGCTTGCGATTAGCACTTGGTAATTACGTACCATCTTATGAAAAGTATACTGAGGACATGCAGTGCCACGCTTCAACATCCAAAGTCACTCTTTAGTTAAGTTTAGACACTATAACTCGTTTGTTTTGTAAGAACCAAATAAACTCGCAATTTTGAATAATTATGAGTTTTTTCATTGACATTTTGGAGCAGACCTACACTTACCTTGACTAAAAAAATGCATATTGTGCGGAAAACTAATATCTATGCCACGATACACCCTACCTAGACGACAAGCCTGCATCACACTTACTTGCAGCCTCTCAGAGTCGATCGATCGTAGTCTAACAATATTGAGGTAGATCGCCAGCAGTTCAAGTTTGAGCACCCCTGGTCTAGATGTTTTGATTTTATGTGATTACCCAAAAAGGCATTATGCCAAGCTTCTAATTCGGTAATAATCATAGTCGCTTCGAATTCCTTATCATTCATCAATGATCGGATTTGTGGTCCAACAAAAATTCCTTCTATAATGTTTGCCTCAGATAATGTAGGAAATTTTTTACACAGGTACTTAAAACAGTTACTTTCTTTATTTAGAGCTTTAACGAACTGTTTGATTAAACCTAATTTAATATGAAGCAGAGTAAACAAAAAACTTTTTTAGGATCGATTCGTTCAAGCTTATCCCGAGGAGTTCATTGTTTTTTTACGTAGTGTAGTTGTCGTGCTCTACTATCCCACTCACATAAAAAAACAAGGATATTTTGTATATCTTGATTGTTGACCTAATAACACAAGTATAATTTTAAGGTCTTCACAAAGCTGCCAACCGTGATTTTGATACTGAATTTTATTGAGTAATAATTCCAAATTTTCATAAGTCTTCTTTAAATGAATAGAGTGACCGATAGGCACAGAAGCATATTGGTTATAGTTATCTAAAAGAAAATTCGTTTTGACGAATCGATGAAAAGTCTCCAAAGGATCAAAACATTCTGCTATTTTCAACAACAGCAGGAATATTATTACAATAAACTAATGATCCTTCTTGAGAGAAATAAGGTACAAATTCCGTTTCACGCTTTCTACACCAAGCAAATTGTGTTCCAGGAGCTAATAAGTGTTTCAAATGTATTCTAAATCCAACGAGTTGAGCAGCATCTTTTGAAAAACCTAAGTCTCTTGTCAAGTCCTTTAATTCTCCTTGTGTGAATAACTGTGGCTGATTCGTATCTGGTTCAAAAACTTCCACTGATTCTTTACGTTGTATACTGGTTCAGATGATGTGAACTGAGATTGAAAATGGAAGTGGTATAGGAATCTCTGGACCATGTGGAACCGGGTGTGTAGCTGAATTCACATTTAGGTATACTATTTTATTTTTATTTTTTGCGGTAAAACCTTTTACATTGGTAGAACAAAAGTAACAATCATCAATATGATTAGACGGCTCCCTCAACATAATAGGTCTACCAAAACGCAAAAATTTATTTTCGTGTTTTGTCCACTATCTTAATTGTTCGACACAAATAGTACATACTATTTGCGAAGTTCACGATTTGAGCTCGATACTAAAGACAAAATAAGTACTTTTAACAAAATCAGTAATTTTTTTGTTTCTCTTTCGAAATAATAAAATTTCCACAAATGTAATAAAATATATCCAGCCAAACTGACTCGATTAGCAGAGGAGGCAGAAAAAGTGGGACTGCGGATTAACAACTCCAAAATAAAAGAGATGAGAATAATGAACAATGAAAATACAACCTTAACTCTAAATAACCGCCCAATCGAAAGGGTACAAAGGTTCACGTACCTTGGCACTGTGATAGATACGAACGGAGGGACAGAGGCTGACGTCAAACAAAGAATACTCAAAGCACAGCAAACATTCGGGATTCTCAACAATATCTGGAGGTCCCGCATACTGTCGCAAAACATAAAAATATGCCTCTTCAACACAAATATCAAATCGGTGCTTCTGTACGGCTGTGAAACCTGGAAAGTGACTAAAAGTATTTCCAATCAACTACAAGTGTTTACAAACAAGTGCTTACGCAAAATCTTACGAATATACTGGCCGGACCAGATATCAAACACCGAGTTATGGGAACAAGCGAAGCAAACACCGATAGAGTACAATATCAAACGCAGAAAGTGGGGGTGGCTTGGCCATACCCTCCGCAAACTCGCAGGCGATATTGCATAACAAGCTCTCGATTGGAAACCACAGGGCAGTCGTAGCAGGGGCAGACCGAGACAGACATGGAGACGCACAATTTTGGAAGAAGCCAAGCAAGCTGGCAAGTCATGGGGCGAAATAAAAAACATCGCTAGAAATAGAGTCAGGTGGAGCAGTTTTGTGGAGGCCCTTTGTTCTCCAGCGGAATAGCGGGATTTTATATTTATATATATATATATATATATATATATATATATATATATATATATATATATATATATATATATATATATATATATATATATATATATGTATGTTTTGACGAATGTTCTCACGGGTGTGAAATGTAGTAGTGGTTTTTCGGGTATCCCGTGTTAGCTTGAAGTCCCTTGATGGATGGTTTCGCTGTCGTTTCGATGGAATCTCATCCATCTTTTTCAAAGCGTTGATCACTGGTCGGTGTCTTGGCGCGTTGAATGTCGAGCCTGGCTCCGAGTGCGCCGGTTTTATGTGGGGGGTGGCGCTATTGGTCGGACGGATCTGGCCAATAGAGGCTCGGCTTTGGCTGCGTGTTGTCGGTCCTGTGGTTCTTTGTAATGTTTGTGTTGGTGAAGTAACATATGGTTGAATTATTGTTTCTCTTGGTTGAACTTGGTACCGGGATAGAATATGTTTCCAAGAGTTCGGTAAACGATGGCTATCATCCCGATTCTTTAAGTTGTTGAGCCTCTTTTCTATTTCTATGGCTTCTTTGATTACCCTAGTGGAAAGGTTATTACTTTTTTGTAGGGTTCTGGTTTTGTCAAAATCGATTTTGTGGCCGGTATTGTGTGCATGTTGTGCTAGAGAAGAGGTGGTGGTTTTTTGTTTTACGGCGTTTTTGTGCTCGTCTCTTCTGGCGCTAATTTTCCTGATGTTTGGCCTATGTATGAAAAACCGCAGTCCTGACACGGAATTTCATATACACCTTGGTCTTCTAAGGCTATATTGTCTTTTGGTGTAGGTAGAATATCTTTAATTTTTTTGATTCGTTGTGTAAATGGTCTCAATTTGGTGTTTTCCTAGAAGTCTTCCTATTTTGTCTGTGATGCCTTTTATATATGGGAGAAATGCTTTTGTAGTATATGTCTTTCTTTCGTGTCTGTGTTGTTTATTTAGGGCCCGCCGGATCGCGTTTTGACTGTATCCATTTGAAAGTAAAACGTTTCGAAGGAGCTTGGTTTCTTGTTTGCAAATGTTCCTTGTCTGTTAGGGTTTCTGATCGGTGAGCTAAGGATTTGGCAATGGAGAAGAGTTGGGCTGGGTGATGGTGTGAGCTGGCATTTAAATATCTGTTTGTATGTGTCGGTTTTCTATATATTGAGTGAGACAAAGAACCATCTAATTTTCTTTGAAGCAAGACATCTAGGAATGGTAGTTGTTCTGCTACTTCTCTTTCCATTGTAAATTTAATGTTTGGATGTATATTGTTAAGGTGTTCCAGGAACTTGTTTAAGTTGTCTTCACCGTGTTGCCATACCACAAAAGTGTCATCTACGTATCGTAGCCATGTTTTCGGTTTATGTGCATTTCTTGAGCTAGTGTTTCGAAATGCTCCATGTATAGATTAGCTAGTGCTGGTGACAATGGAGAGCCCATCGGTGCACCTTCTATTTGTTTGTATTTTTGGCCTGGAATAGACGAAGTATGTATTAGCGAGGCAGTGTTTTGATAGACTGATGACGTATTCGGACAAGGTTGTATTTTGTCTCTGTGAAGTAAATCATTTTTCTCTAGCTGCATGTTTTTTATGATTTGAATAAAATGTTGTGAATTGTTCACGTAAGATGCGGCTTTTTCCACATGAGGTTGCTAGGCTAGGTGCTTGGCTAAAGCTTGTATCAGGGAACCAGACGAGCTGACTATTGGTCTTAAGGGTGCTCCTTGTTTGTGGACTTCCGGTAATCCATACATTTTTGGGCATAAATGTATGGATTACCGGAAGTCCACAAACAAGGAGCACCCTTAAGACCTTGATGATTTCTCTCTAGGGATAAGTTTCTTTTTTGTTTCTTCACTAAGAGAGGAGGCCTTGATTGCGGATTTAGTGGTTTCTATAGAATTTCCGCAGTGTCTGTATTCATTCAGTTCGGTGATTGCCTTCTCAACTCCACAGATTATGTTTTCAACTGGCATGCGTGACGGAGCAATAGCGAAGTTGAAACCCTTGGCTAGTGCTTTTTCAGCTGCTGGAGTGAGCAGTTTGTCTGGCAGGTTGTGTACTATGGTAGGACGTCAGCGAAACCATCCATCAAGGGACTTCAAGCTAACAAGGGATACCCGAAAAACCACTACTCTATATATATATATATATATATATATATATATATATATATATATATATATATATATATATATATATATATAATAAAATATATCCACAGTATTTTTACACTTTCTTGAAGATATATTTTGTTAAATATTGTTCAAACACAAAGCATTAATACTGTTCAACAATAACCAAAATAAAAACGTTGACCCTTTATTAAAATAAACACTTCAATCTCAGTAAAAATTTTATAAATAAAGTCAATGTAACGACTTATTCTAGTGCACCGGTCTTGCGAATGAGTGTTGTTGCTGAGGTAACTAACACGCTTTCTCACGAGAGGTCGCATAACTCGTGGAAATAGCGCCAAAACTTAATAGTTTGAATTATTTTTATGAAAAAAGTAAAAATTATCACTATATAGAGTTTCTTTAAAACCTGATGTGATTTGGTAAAACGAGTGGTGAATTCGTAATCAGTGTCAACGAACTAGTAAAAAAAGTTAACAACATTTGAGACAATAAAAATCATGTCGGCCTGTGATAATAATGAGTAATATTACGCGTCCCTAACAAGCTTGTTTCAAGACGCGTAAGGTTTCTGTTGAAAAGACTTTCGAATGAAGCAGATTGGCTAATTTGTTTCAATATAACTCTGTTATTGTTGTGATGTCTTTCTTAGGAGCTATGATTTGTTCAAATCTTTACAGCAGGATTCGTGCTTGATGTTGTCAAAAGACCTCTCATGGTTAACAAACCACACCGTTTGCTTTGGGTAGTAATAATTCTGCAGGAATAATTTAATTAAAAAGAGCTTTCCTAGCAATAAATCTGTTAATGAAGCCAAATTGTGTTTATCTATTTGCCTGTTATTTATTGTGAAATAATATATATTTGTTCGGTTCATCAACTTCATCAAATTCTTGGGCGGGACTTTTGCTGTCGTTACAAAACACTCTGATTTCATGTGCAAAATATATCTTTACGCTTATGAAATTATGTAGTATTATCGCTAAAAATATGTTTATACAACATGAAGGCGATTTATACGGGGATCGTTAGATAAGTAGAGTAAAAACTAAAAAAATGATATTTTTCTTAAATGTATTCTTTTATATGTGAATTAGTCTCCTTTCAGCTCTAAATACTTATTCCAGCGAAGTTCTACTATTATTATTCCCTCGGTAAAGTAATCAATGTCGAGCCTGAAAAAAATGTAGTCTACAGCAGTAATAACATCCTTATTTGACATTTTTGTTCCTCGTGCTAGATGTTGAAACTTAGAAATAAGAGCAAAGTCGGAGAGAACCAAATATGGACAGTTGGGTGGGTGTGGAAGTGATTCATATCGCAGTTCGTGAAGTTTGACCATTGAGACAAATAAAGTTTGTGATCTTGCGGCATCTGGTGTGGATCACTTTTCTGTGCGATAGTCTCGGGCGATTCAATTGCAGTTCTTCGTTCAAATGGTGAAAGATAATTGCATAATACTCTCCTGTTATTGTTTGACCATTTTCCAAATATTTGACGAAAATGATGCCTTGCAAATTCAAAAACATTTTAGCCCTTACCTTTCCGGCTCATACAACAACATTCGCCAAAAATAAATGGTGCGGATAGTCCCCATATACTACCCATAGAATATAGGGTTTAATTTGCGCAGCTGTCGATTTCGTCAGATGGAAATATTTAACATCCACACGGAACTCGTTTTTTTTTTCCTTGTTTATAGCAGTTTCAGACCTTAAAAAATCTTACCAAACGTAAACCATATTTCGAATTTGACTCCAATTTGGTATAATATAGTTGAAAAGATAACACTGTCACACTGTAGACTACAAAGAGGCATGTGTCGTCACCTCTCGGAAACTGATCATACTTTTCGAATTGGCCATGTATTTATCATATGCAGACTAGGTTTTCCAGATATTCAATGGCTATTAAAATCGCTATTAGTTTTACCCATATATATATATATATATATATATATATATATATATATATATATATATATATATATATATATATACATATATATATATATATATATATATATATATATATATATATATAAAAACTAGCGCCATCTATGTGTTAGGCCCGGGACTTTTCAGCCCATGTGTTATATATCTATCTATATATATATATATATATATATATATATATATATATATATATATATATATATATATACATATATATATATATATATATATATATATATATATATATATAAATATATATATACATATATATATATATATATATATATATATATATATATATATATATATAGATATATAACACATGGGCTGAAAAGTCCCGGGCCTAACACATAGATGGCGCTAGTTTTATTGCAGTTACCTTTTTTTCAGTTAATACTAACCTTCAAAAGACAGCTGTTAAAATTTCATGATATTCTATTCATTAGTTTGTGAGTTATTGTGCTAAGAGTGACGCTACTTTTGTTATTTTCAAAACAATGGATCAAAAACAATTTCGTGTTTTAATTTTACACTGCTTCTTGATGGGAAAAAATACCGTTCAAGCGAAGCAATGGCTTGAAAAGTGTTATGGGGACTCCGCTCCATCAGAAACAACAATAAAACGTTGGTTTGCTGACTTCAAACGTGGTCGTAGAGACACCGATGATGCAGAACGCAGTGGACGTCCAAATGAGGCGGTAACACCAGAAAACATCAAAAAAATCCATAAAATCGTTTTGAATGATCGAAAAGTGAAGTTGCGTGAGTTAGCTGACATCGTAAAGATATCAAAAGAACGTGTTGGCTTTACATTGCATGAGCATTTGACTATGAGAAAGCTCTGTTCAAAGTGGGTGCCGCGTTTGCTCACTGTTGATCAAAAACAAGAACGTGTTGATGATTCTGAGTAGTGTTTGGCCATGTTTAAACGTAACAAACCGGAATTTTTGCGTCGATATGTGACAATGGATGAAACATGGATCCATCACTTCACTCCGGAATCCAAACGATCGTCATCTGAGTGGACAGCAACTGGTGAACCTCGTCCAAAGCGCCCGAAAGCACAACAATCGGCTGGAAAGGTTATGGCCTCGGTATTTTGGGATGTGCGTGGTGTAATATTCATCGACTATCTTGAGAAAGGAAATACCATCAACAGTGAATATTATATAGCGTTATTGGAGCGTTTGAAGGCCGAAATTGCAAAGAAACGACCGCATATGGCAAAGAAAAAAATTTTGTTTCATCAAGACAACGCACCGTGTCACAAGTCAATCAAAACAATGGCAGTACTACATGAATTGAACTTCGAATTGCTCCCACATCCACCGTATTCGCCAGATTTGGCTCCCAGCGACTACTGGCTGTTCGCAGACCTGTAAAAAATGCTCGCCGGTAAGAAATTTCGCACGAATGAAGAGGTTATCGCTGAAACTGAGGCCTATTTTGAGGCAAAAGATAAATCGTTCTACAAAAGTGGTATTGAAATGTTAGAGCGGCGCTGGAATGATTGCGTTGCTCTTGATAGAGATTACGTTGATGAATAAAGCTAATTTTGAACCAAAAAAACCGTGTTTTCTTTGTTAGGCCCGGGACTTTTCAGCCCATGTGTTTATATATATATATATATATATATATATATATATATATATATATATATATATATATATATATGGGACGCTTCGCGTCAACGGAGTCACCCCAATACCCAAAAATAGAATTGACAAATAAAAATCCAAGGGTGTCAGTTTTTTCATTGAAACGTAAGCTTTCAAATGCAACTTGGCCATTTTGAAGAAAATAAGGTGGCGGCTAGAAACAGAAAATCAAGATTTCTAGATGGAGTTAACTGAACTTCAAAAGAGACAAAATGCAATATTGATGTAATAGTTAGAGTAACCAACATAATTTTATGTAATACCAACATGGCGGATCCAATATGGCGCCTAAAACCGAAAACTAGACGAAAAATGAACAATTATGGAGATTTCGCAGTGAGATATCACTTTTTCTGGCAGAAGTAATTTTCGGTTTTAGGCACCATATTGGTATTACATAAAATTATTTTGGTTACTATAATTATTACATCCATATTGCATTTTGTCTCATTTTTGAAGTTCAGTTAAATTAATTCCGCTTAGAAGTCATGATTTTTTGTTTCTAGCCATATTGAGCAGCCATCTTGTTTTTTTCAAAAGGGCCAAGTTGCATTTGAAAGCTTACGTTTCAATGAAGAAATTGACACTCTTGAATTTTTTTTTCGTTAATACTTACAGTATTACGAAAACTGTGAAACTGTTAACATGTAAATCATTTAAATCAAAAGATCCAACTAGATATAAGTTCTGAAGATGGTTTAAATAAAATAAACCGAAACGTTAACCAAAAGTAAACTTGTTTCATTAAAAATTGACCGCAAGACCAAGAATAAAAACTGTCCTAAATTTATTCATTAAAGGTCAGGAAAAAAGGAAAACATATATATATATATATATATATATATATATATATATATATATATATATATATATATATATATATATATATATATGTATATATATATACATAAAAGTTCTTTCAAACCAAGCGGTTTTTTTAAGATGGCGATGCGAAACAACCTGGGTCTGGTAACATTTGAAAAATGTAATGTATGACATTTATAAAAATGTAATCGTATAATATACAACAACGCGTTTAAATTGCTGAATTATTTTATGAAAATGGGCGTTCAGTGAAGGATGTTTTTAAAAAGTTACGTAATATTTACGGATTGCATAAGCGTCCATCTGTAAGCACTATCAATCGAATTGTTCAAAAATTTCAAGGAGCTGGTTCGATGGAAGATAAAAGAAGAGAAAGATATAGTCATAGCGGTCTTAGCATATTCATTTGCTTCGTAAAAGTGTTGGTGAAGACCTAAAAATATCCATTAGTCGACGTTTTCAACAAGCTGAGAGATGATAACTCAATTTTTGTGGATTGAATTGAATAATAATACTCTCGAGGACATTTGGTTTCAGCGGCGCAACCTGTCACACCGCTCGTGAAGCCATTGAGTTATTGCAGGGAAAATTTCCTGCACGTGTAATCTCCAGAAACGGTGATATTAATTGGTCACCAAGATTATGTGATCTGACTCCGTTGGATTACTTTCTCTGGGGTTACGTGATAAGCCAGGTCTATAAGAATAATCCACAATCTATTCCAGAGCTGAAGGACGAAATTACTCGCGTTATTGGTGAGTTAAATCCGCAATTGTGCCAAAATATCGAAAACTTTGACAAAAGACTGGACATCTGTGAAGCTGCAACAGGTGGACAATTGGCAAATATCGTTTTTCGTGTTTAAATGTCATACATTATATACCTCAATTACCAATAAAAAGGTTTTGAAATCAACGCCATCTGTGTTTTATTCAAGAATTAAAAGACTGCTCAATTTGAAAGACTATATATATATATATATATATATATATATATATATATATATATATATATATATATATATATATATATATATATATATATATCACTATAAGCCTAATTCTATTCAATGCTGGATGCAGGCCCTCCCCCCTGAATTTCCATCTCAGTCTATTTGCAGCTGTTATCCTCCATCCAATGCCCAATATTCAAAGATAAAGCCATCTCAAATAAGTTAAAGGCCAAAGTTTACGAACAGTGCATCCTACCCGTAATTACATATGGCGCTGGAACTTGGACACTGAATAAAGCCTATACACACACAAAAACTAGCTCGGACCCTGAGAGCATACGAAAGACAGGTGATCGGGATAAAACTTAAAGATAGAAAAAGAAACAAGTGGATAAGCGAACAAACGAAACTGAAGGATATTATAGAGCACGTAGAAGAAAGAAAGTGGCAATGGGTTGGACATGTAGCATGCACGACCGATGATCGATGGACCAAGCGAACATTAGAATGGAGACCATGAGAACAGAAAGGAGCGTGCCAAAACAAGATGACGGGATAATATACAGAGGCTTGCGGGCATTGGATGGATATATACATATACATATATATATATATATATATATATATATATATATATATATATATATATATATATATATATATATATATATATATATATATATATATATATATATATATATATATATATATATATATATATATATATATATATATATATATATATATATATATATATATAAATATATATATATATATATATATATATATATATATATATATATATATAAATATATTATATATATATATATATATATATATATATATATATATATATATATATATATATATATATATATAATATATATATATATATATATATATATATATATATATATATATATATATATATATATATATATATATATATATATATATATATATATATATATATATATATATATATATATATATATAATACGTACAAAAATATTTTCATTTTTCGACGTAATCTCCACCTAGCTCTATGAACCTGTTTAAAAAAAAGATTCCTAAAGGTCTTCAAAATACTGTTAACTGCAGCTTCGACTTCTTCATTTAATGAAAATTTGTGGCCACCGAGGTGTTTTTTAGGTTTGGAAATAGATGAACGTCCGAAGGTGCCAAATCAGGAGAATAAGACGGGTGGGGTAGCAATTCGAAACCACAATCACGAATTTGAGCCATAGACTCAACAGACGTGTTAACGCGAACGTTGTCTTGATGGAACAAAACTTTCTTTCTCAGTAATCCTGGGCGCCATGATAATATCTTTAGCATCCCAAAAAACCGACGCCATCACTTTTCCAGCAGACAGAATTGCCTTCGCTTTCTTTGGGGTTGGTTCACCAGATTTTTCCACTGCTTGGATTGTTGTTTTAGCTCTGGAATATGGTGGTCAACCCAGGTTTCGTCCATTGTCATAAACCTGTTAAGAAAATCTTGCGGATCAGCCTCATACATCTCCAAAAGTCGCGAGAAATCGTGAGTCGAATTCGTTTTTGTTCAACGAAAGCAATCTGGGGACCCACCTAGCGGAAACCTTAGATAATCCGAGTTCGTTGGCAATGATGTTTTGTGTTCGTTCATACGAGATGCCTATAGTCTCTGCAATCTCCCTGATATTTAATCTACGGTCTTTCAATATGAGATCACACACTTTGCCGATGTTTTCTTCAGTCGTAGACGTCGTGGGCCGGCCGGAGCGAGAGTCATCTTCGATGTCCTCTCGTCCACGTTTAAATTCTGCAATCCATTTTTTCACAGTGGTATATGACGGAGCAAATCCCGCAGGGGTTGTTTTCATATTATCGTGGATCTCTTCTGGTATTAATCTTTTTTTAAACAGGTACTTGATGACCGTACGTCATTAAACTCGTTCTAACCTAAAAACCACAAATTTACAGAACCTATTTACTATAATAAAAATATTATAATTATTTTTGTGAGGCCGCGAACTTTTCAATCCACTCGTCTATTAATATCGTTCTATATATATATATAAATATATATATATATCTATATATACCTATATGATATATATATATATATAATATATATATATATTATATATTTTGGTATATATATATAATATATATTATAATATATATCGTATATATATATATATATATATATATATATATATATATATATATATATATATATATATATATATATATATATATATATATATATATATATATATATATATATATATATATATATATATATATAATACTAGCTTATTATACATCCCCCTCAGCAATGAAGCCGAATCATTTTCAATCAGTTGTGGCTTAACTCAGCTTATTGACGAACCAACACGGATCCCTGATCGAGACGGGGAGTTCGCCAGTCTTCTTGATCTGTTTTTAACCACCAATCCGGAGATTTACACGGTCAGCGTAAATCCGCCATTAGGTTCTTCCGACCATAAACTATTATCGACATCGAGTATCCTACCAATCAGTGACAGAGAGGCGCCTAAACCGCGCAAGATTTGGCACTACAAATCTGCTAAATGGAAGATCTCATGGAATATTTTTCGATCTTTGCCTTGGTTAGAAGTTTGTTTTCGATCCGATGACCCATCCGACTGCGCTAAGGATGTTTCCGATGTTATTTTGGCCAGTATGGAGGCTTACATCCCTTTTTCGAAGAAATGCCCTCCCAACGGCAAGCCTTGGTTTGACCGAAAATGCAAAGAAGCTGTTGCTTCTAAACATTTTGCATACCGACATTGGCGTGAAAATCCTAACACCTTTGTTCGTGCCAGGAACAGATGCAAAGAAATTATCGACGAAACCAAGGAGGCACACAATCAACGGATTAGAAACAAACTTCTCGCTTGTCCCAACAATTCCAGGTCCTTTTGGTCAGTCGCTAAGGCAGTTAGTCAAAATTTCACCAAATCCACCAAACCACCACTCACACGGCCAGATAATTCTATTGCAACAACACCTGTTGAGAAAGCGAACTTGTTGGCTGAAGTCTTTGCTTCACATTCTACTGTCGATTTCCAGGGAAAAACACCACCTAATATTCCCATAGTGCAGTCAAGGATGCCCAATATTGTCTTCAGGCAGCTTATATAAAACGTATTTTGATGAAGCTAGACACCAAAAAGGCTTCTGGCGCTGACGGAATACCTGCCATAGTTCTCAAAAACTGTGCGAGGGAACTAACACCAGTTTTCTGTAGACTTTTCCACCTATCTTACAGAAAGGGAATATTTCCTTCCTGCTGGAAATGTGCCACAGTTCAGCCAATACCTAAAAAAGGCAAGAAGACCTTGCCAAACAACTACCGACCAATCGCACTGCTTTCAATAATATCGAAAGTCATGGAAAAGGCTATCAATCAGCATGTTCTAAAATATCTTGAAGATTCAACATTATTAGCGATCACCAATATGGCTTTCGTAAAAATAGATCAACAGGAGATCTCCTGACTTATGTAACACATGTTTGGAACAACGCAATTAAATACTTTGGAGAATCTCGAGCGGTTGCTCTTGACATATCCAAGGCATTCGACCGTGTTTGGCAAGATGGGCTGTTGGTTAAGCTACGTTCTTATGGTATGTCTGAAAAGTTCTGTTTGTGGCTCTCATGTTTCCTCAGAGAGCGTTCTTTGCGAGTGGCAGTCAACGGATTTCTTTCTAACACCTTCACTATCAACGCCGGTGTACCCCAAGGCTCCATACTGTCTCCTACTCTCTTTCTCATTTATATTAACGATCTGCTGGAAAAGACCGAGAATCCAATCTACAGCTTTGCAGATGACAATACCCTTATCTCTTCATTCACTTTGAACGCTCGGACATCGGCTACTCAGACAAATATCCGCAGACAGCAGGAAGTCATTCAACTTAACAAAGACCTGGAAGAAATTCTATCTTGGGGTGACAGTAACCAAGTGGAATTTAACGCTACAAAAATCCAGGCGGCAGTTTTTTCTAAAAAAGTTAATGTTGCTGAACCCAACATAGTTATGTCGGGGCACTCCATTCCTCTAAAATCGTCACTCAATTTGTTGGGCATTAATTTGGGAGCAAATATGTCCTGGCATGAACATGTTGCAGACATAGCAAGGAGAGCTTCTTAGAACTTGGGAATATTATTTCGAACCAAAAGCTTTACACTTCACAACAAGTGTTAATTCTTTACAAAGCTCATATTCGACCAACTATGGAATACTGCTCCCATGTTTGGGGCTCTGCTCCCAAACATACACTGCATTTGTTGGATTCTATTCAGAGAAGAGCTGTTCGTCTGATTGGAGACCCGGAACTGACAGGTGGCCTTGATTCGCTGGAACATCGAAGAACAGTTGGCGACTTGAGCCTATTCTACAAGTATTTTCATGGAAAGTGTTCGAAGGATGTGGACCGTTTAATTCCTCCCAGAGCGGTGCATGTTAGAAGTACACGTCACGCTAATACTTCATATCCGTATGAGGTTCAGCTTGTTACTTCGTGTACAACGCTTTTTAAGCAGTCTTTTATATGAAGAACATCATCTCTTTGAAATGGTTTGCCCAGGGCTGTGTTTCCCACCGAGTACAATTTACAGCGATTCAAGAACAACGTGAATCGCTATCTCCGCACACGCGCTCCTGTGGCGCTTTAGGGACTTCCCTGTAGCACGTGTGCAAGACCCATAAAAAAAAGAACAATAGAACCCTTCTAGGTAGAAATGTTTGAAGAATTTGGTTAAAAATCTTAAGCTTTCAAATTCTAGAATCAAAATTTCAGTACGTTCATAGCAATAAATAATTATAGAGTTTTCTAAAATTAAATCGCAAAACTCGTATAATGTTGACAGCTATATAAATACTACTAACAATTATTCTGAAACTAGTGCATAAAAATGTTCGATAGGAAAAAAAAAAATCAAGTGAGGATTATTGAAAAAATTTTGTTTGAAAATGTCGAGGAAAAATATTTCACATTTCATAAAACAAATTCCTGCTTATGTATGAAAACAATGAATTATAGAACTTCTAAATATTAAGTTAGAAAACCAGTGTAAAATAATACCAAGTAATTTTTAAAGCGAACTTATAGTAAGTAAGCAAAAAATAAATTTTACGAACTGAATAAACAAAAAACGGAAATTAATTGCAACTCGTCATTTTGATTAGAAACAAATTAACATGAAGGCAAATCTTACCTGAAACTTTCATTGTATTCGATAAAACAAATCCCTGCATATGAATGACTATAATGAATATTTGAAATAGCAAAACCAATGTGTAATAATACTACACTACTCATGTGGTGGCCCCTGGCTCCGTAGCGTAGTACTTGCTTGCGACGCAGAAGGTCTCGGGTCCAATCCCGGTAGGTCGGTATACTTATTTATTTAAGTATATATGGCTTGGCCACGGACATAGGTAGTAGTAGTTGTTTGCAAAAATGCAAGTAACGTCTGTGGCGGCACTACCGCGTTGTCTAAAAAAGTGCCGTGAAAAACAAAAATGTATGTTTCGGCACTTCTACAACATCGACGGATATTACGACATCCCCGCCAATATCCGCAGGATATGAAAAAGGACTCAGATGGGGAGGCGAACGAAAAAAAAACTGAGTCGGTTCTAAGTCTTCTATAATGTAATAAAATTACTTCGAACAAAGTAAACGAATATTTGAAATTAACTGCAATTCGCCAACAGAAAAAAAAAATCAATAAGGTCTTTATATTGAGGAATGTTGAACAAATTTAAATTTGAACTATTGTTCGCAAACAATAATTTCATACAATCGCCTTAAGCAATGCCAGATTGTGCATTTGTCAGTTTTGAAGCCCTTGTGTTCTTTTATTGCGGAAAATCATTTAAATATGAATAAAAGCGTTTTGCCGCTTGAGGCTTAAGGCTCAATTTGGACTTTACTAAAGAAGAAAAAAGAAAATATTCCGATTTGTACTGATAATGAAAATCTTTAATATGGTGTTGAATTAAATTTTTAATTTCATGGAAGGAAAAAATGTAGTTATTAAATATACAGGCATGCCATTGAAAATTAATTGGTATTGTTTATAAATAAAAAAAATTTTCTAATTTCACCTAAAAAAAATGTTTAAATTTAATATGTATTATACATACCATCAGTCAGTGCTGGAGAAAATGGAGGTCCCGCAACACCTTGACAGTTTGATCCTAAATCTATACAAAAACAGCAGGAGAAAGAAACATCATCTTAGACCCATTTAAATTAGAAGCAAGAATACGACAAGGCTGCATCATCTCTCCTCTGCTTTTCGATATACTATATGTGGCGAATCTATAATAAGAGAAGTCTTGGAGGATTGGAACGGAGGTATAACTATGGCTGGTAAACAAATACTTACTTACTTTCTACCCCTTGTTAGGAGTATAAGGCCCGTGGAGTTGAGTTATTCTATACACGTCTTTTCCATATTTCCTTCTATATCCTTCCATCCTGTTTAAATTGCCGATTGCCTCTTTTGTTTCTTCTGTATTAGTTTCTTCTGTTTGTATGAGTTCTGTATCTTGTTCCGGTATTATGTCTCTATGTTGATTTTTGTATACTTTTCCTTCTAATCTTTTGCATCCATTTCCTTTCCTCTCTGTTTCAGTGATTCCTACATAGTGCATTTGTTGTTCTTCTGTCAGTTCATCCTCTTTTCTGTTTACACCCCTATTATTCCGTGTTTTTAATCTAAAAACTCGATAATTATTTCCCATTTCTTTCTTCCTATGTATTTCTTTGATTATCTTCTTATTTGCATTCATTTTACTAGCCCTCTCTTCCGAATCCTTTATCTTTGCCAGGGTCGTCGTCAATCTACCTATCTCTCTTCTTTTTCTCAGTTTTTTGACTTGATGATCGTAAAATTCTTTGTTTGTCCTTTCATTTTTTCTTTTCTTTCTTTATTTTTCATTTCAGCTTCCTTATCTCCCTTGTTTCCAAGTTCTATCTTGTATATAGTCGCTCCTATTTTTATCACATCATTAATCTGTGCTTTTGTGTCCATACTCCTCTCCGTAAAATGTTCTACACCCATTTTCAGATTTGGTTTGCTGTTCGCTTCAAAACTCATTCCCGATATTACAATATTATTCCTTACGTTGTCTTTTTTCAGTCTACTCATCTTCAAATCTATACTTCTCATGTTTTCTCTAATTATCTTATTTTCCTCTTTCAATACTTCTTTCTCCTTTCTTAGTTCCTTCAACTCTTGTTGGTATCTCTTCTGATCTTGTTTTATACCCTTTATATTTGACATTAGCTCTCTGATCATTTCTATTAAATTGTCTATGTTATCTACTCTTTCGTTTTTCTCTTATCAGCTCTTTTCTCTTCTTGAGTAATCTCATTGGCTTTTTTTTTCCTCGACTCTTCCTCTTTGCGAGTCTCCTGAGATATAATCATAGCAATCCATTGTTCTTTCTCTTATGAAAACTTTACGTGTGTTCCTCGTATATTCCATTTTCAAACACGGGAGAAGAAGAAAAAAAATTGTTGTTTATATTTCCTATCACCTTAAACAGTAAAATGATCAAGGTCGTCGCTTATCGTTTCGTTAGCTTCATACAATTTCACAAAATTTTTCTCATAAATCTCCAAATTTTTTATTTATTGGCTTAATCTAACACTACACTCTGCTTTATTTCTAGTCCCTCTCTTTTGCAATCGACAAAATAATTAAATATATCAAAACGCTACCGTAATAATGCTCGTTGAACGAGTTGTAACAAACAAACAAATAACAATTTTAAAATACGTGGATGATACTTTGATACTCACATCCACCGAGAACGAAATGAAATCTATCATGCAAGAACTAGTCAACTGGTCAACGAAAGGCACAGATTGAAACTCAATGCAAAGAAAACCATTGATTGAAACCCCATCAACACCACGGAAATAGCAAATTTTGAAGTCGTCCATCAATTTATATACCTTGGCTCCATAGTCACAAACAATAGAAGGTGTGATACAGAAATTAAAAGAATACTATTCATAAAATAAGATTGTCCACCACAATAAATCAATCCTATCTGAGGTGCTTCAGCCACATATCTAGATGAGTTGAAAGAAAATTGAATGGAAAACGCCCTCGAGGGAGATCTCTAAATCGATGGGTACATCAATTGAAGGCCTTGATAGGCCACGGTTTGCACGAGGCTAGCACAGCTGCTCATGAGAGGGACTCATGGAGAGACACAGTACATGCTATTGCTTCAAAATGTCATTATTCCCTCACGTAGTAGCAGGAATGAGGAGGAGGATGCATATCATATACTGGATGGTTCTAACATTACTATTCACAGTGCCCTAACTAAACCGCTTCAGATAGCAAAATAGAATTTAGTATCTTAATATACGTCAAGGTTACCCATTTTTGATAGAAAAGCAATTGACAGTCATTTCCGGTTGCATGGTAAATAATACTTTTTAATTTAAAAAAATACAAAATATTCTTATTTTTATTTAAATTTTAGGGAAAATTCTAGATAACTTTTGGGTATCGTTTCTTATATTAAATAACAAAACTTTTTGAAATCAGATCTGAAAATCAGAGTCTTTTTAGTGTTCCGTACGAAACACTTATAAGGTCACTTCGGTGTCCGTCTGTCCGTCTGTCACGCCTGATCTTCTCCGAAACTATTTGACATAGAAAGTTGAAATTTGACAATAATTTAGAAATTCATGGCCTCATTAGAGCCATGTAGTTTTGAAAGGTAAATTTTATCTTTTGGGAGGTGAAATTGGAAGTGAAAGAAAATATCCTAGGTCATCGAGTGGAGTGTCAACTGAAAGCTTGTAAAAACACATGGTCCAAAATAAAAATAATGTAATATTTTCGTACACTTTTCTTATTATTATTTTTAAAAAAATTGCTGAAAATCGTTGCCCTCCCCATTATTTCAAAAAGGGTGTAGATTGAACGAAAATTATCGTAATTAATAATTTATCTGGTAACAAAAATTTCAAGGTCTTCAGTTTTCAGTAAAGATCGGAAAAAGAACTGCCGTACACCTTTCATGTGTGCTATAACTTCTTAAAAAAAACAATTCGATTAACAATAAAAATATATATATATATATATATATATATATATATATATATATATATATATATATATATATATATATATATGATTATCGGGAATCGGTCTGGACTGTAAATAAAACTCTTTTCTTCTTTAAAACTCAATATTTCGTTATCGTTTGATAACTTCTTCAGGAGTAACTACAAAATTAATACACCTATATTAACACACTATTCTCTTTCGTCAAGGCATTAAAATATTGAAATATAAAACAAACAATTATGAAACAAACGAACAATCAATTAAAACACGTACGAAAATGCGAGTTTGTCCTGGAAACCAACACTCAACATCTCGATTTACTACAACAAACTGAGAGTAAATAGCCTTGGTACATATGCACTGCCGTGAATTCCAAACGGAACCGAAAAACAGCAACAGAAAAACGTTTTTAATTTACTTTATACTAAGAGGTGGCAAATCTTTATTTGTTATTATTGCTGTAATTGTAAATGATTAATACCTATTAATTATGTTGCTATATATAATACTAAGTTGCTTAGTGTCTGATTTATAGTTAATTGACTTTGGGTCCCTGTTGATATGGTACTTTCTTTAAAAAGTCTCCCTTTATAGTTGTTGTCATGAGCTAAGATTTTAACGTTGTTATAGTCAAAATTATGACCCGTTTTGGTACCGGGTTTGGTGTACCGGGTACGTATAAAGATATTAACGTTGGCAGTCTATTGGCGGAGATTGAAAATATAATTGATGACACCCCAGAGAATTCTAAGGATATTCTCAGAGCCAGAGCAACTAATTTAGTAACTAACTTCTTTTATAAATCAAAATTTGAGAAACCCCATTGGCTTATTCGTATCTTTAAAAAATCAAAAGAATTCCTAAGATCTCATCCGGAGATTTACATCCTTCAATCGGACAAGGGGGGGTGCACTGTTGCAATGGACAAAAATGAGTATATTCATAAAACTGAAACTTTATTACAAGACGAGACTACATACACTTCACTATCTAAAGACCCTACCGGTACTATACAAACAAGCTTTAATGATTTAATAAAATTTTTAAAGAACAAAGGCGAAATAGATGAACAACTGTACAAGAAGTTAGTAATTTACAATTCCACATTTCCCAAACTCTACTGTTTACCCCAAAATTCACAAAACAAACACTCCTCTGAGACCAATTATAAGTTCAGTGAATTCAACGACATACAATCTTTCAAAATACTTAGCTAAAATTTTGAGTGTTGCTTTTGAGGATGACACGGATTACAATGTTAGAGACACCTTCTCGTTTGTCAACAAAATAAAGGGAGTGACATTACCAGAAGAGTATGTATTAATATCTTTGGATGTAGTATCTTTGTTTACAAATATACCTCTAGACTTAATCCTAACTATTTTGGAAAAAAAGTGGGAACCGATTCAAACAAAAAACATGATTTCAAAGCATAATTTCTTGATTCTCATTAAATTCATCTTCAACAACACATATTTTAGTTTCAACCAAAAATTTTTCAAACAAATTTTTGGAACACCAATGGGGTCTCCTATCAGTCCAGTTTTGGCCAAGGTGGTGTTGGACCATCTTTTGGAAACGGTGGTTCCTCAATTACCATTCAACCTACCCTTTTTGTACAAGTATGTTGATGATCTGGTTTGCGCTGTACCCAAGGGTAATACAGAAATCATTTTAAACTATTTTAATGCATTCAACACACATAAACAATTCACTATCGAAATAGAACAGGACTTCAGTGTTCCTTTTTTGGACACTAAAGTAATAAGAACGAGTGACAACAGTATTATACTTGACTGGTATAAAAAAACCCACAGCGTCAGGCAGATTTATTAATTATTTCTCTAATCACCCAAAAAATCTAAAATTTAACACCGTAATAGCAATGAAAAATAGGGTCATACGCATCAGTGATGATAGGTTTCGAAAAAGAAACCTAGACGAGCTGTATAACATTTTTGTCAACAATGCCTACCCTAAACACATTTTACGAAAATTAATTTATAATTCGGATAGTGTTGATGCCCCTACTGACGAGACGCCTGCGCAGCATAGAATATACAGGAAACTACAATTTATAAAGACAATCACAAACTCAAATGTCGCCTTATTCAGAGATTTTCCAAATATAAAAATTGCGAAATATAACATACGAGGTTCTGACCTGTTTTCAAAAATAAAGGATAGAACACCTATTTTATATAATAACTCTGTAGTTTATAGATTATCTTGTTTACAATGTGAAGCGTGTTATATTGGGCAGACAACTCAGTGGTTGAAACAGAGACTCACACAGCACAGGAGTGAGTCCCGATTGGGAAAGAATTCGTGTGCTGTGGTGCAACATAATTTGAAAACGGGTCATAATTTTGACTATAACAACGTTAAAATCTTAGTCCATGACAACAACTATAAAGGGAGACTTTTTAAAGAAATGTACCATATCAACAGGGACCCAAAGGTCAATTAACTATAAATCAGACACTAAGCAACTTAGTATTATATATAGCAACATAATTAATAGATATTAATCATTTACAATTACAGCAATAATAACAAATAAAGATTTGCCACCTCTTAGTATAAAGTAAATTAAAGACGTTTTTTCTGTTGCTGTTTTTTCCGTTCCGTTTGGAATTCACGGCAGTGCATATGTACCGAGGCTATTTACTCTCAGTTTGTTGTAGTAAATCGAGATGTTGAGTGTTGGTTTCCAGGACAAACTCGCATTTTCGTACGTGTTTTAATTGATTGTTCGTTTGTTTCATAATTGTTTGTTTTATATTTCAATATTTAAATGCCTTGACGAAAGAGAATAGTGTGTTAATATAGGTGTATTAATTTTGTAGTCACTCCTGAGGAAGTTATCAAACGATAACGAAATATTGAGTTTTAAAGAAGAAAAGAGTTTTATTTACAGTCCAGACCGATTCCCGATAATCATATATATATATATATATATATATATATATATATATATATATATATATATATATATATATATATATTACTGTTACTACTGTTATTACTGTTACTCCGCGTACGACGCTTTTCAAGCAATCTTTTATATGGAGAACATCATCCCTTTGGAATAATTTGCCCAGCGCTGTGTTTCCCACCGAGTACAATTTACAGCGATTCAAGAACAACGTGAATCGCTTTTTCCGCACTCGTGCCGCTCCTGGAGCGTTTTAGGGACTTCCCTGCAGCACGTGTGCTAGACCAATAAAAAAAAATATATATATATATATATATATATATATATATATATATATATATATATATATATATATATCAGAATGATACACGGTCGATAACATATCACCAAATTATATATATATATATATATATATATATATATATATATTCACAACTGTATAGGAATAGCAAAAATAAAAAGGTAAAAACTAAATGGTACACTAAACCAACATGGTCTGGTAGATACCTAAATAACGATTTAAATCGTTCAGAAAAACAAAAACTAGTGCCCTAATAGGTTTGACTGATAGAGCCATAATACTAACATCCCCATTATACAGACCTGAATGCCTAAAAAAAATAAAAGAAGCCTAATATCCAATGGCTACAAGGAAAAACACATAGAACATATATTTAAAAAAAAGAACTTATAGATTGTACAACCAACTCAAAAAAAAAAACATTACCAAACACGACCAAAAACGATAGCACAAAACGTTTAATACTGCTCTACATAAATGAACTATCAGAAAGAATACAATTTGCCTTAAAAAAACATAATATCATAACATGCCACAAAAGTCATAATAAATTAAGTACATTATTCACACACCTAAAAAGCAAAACTCCAAAAATGAAACAATCAAATGTAATTGATTCCATTCCATGTGCAGAATGCACAAAAAAATATATAAAGATGACGAGCCAATTACTACAAAACCGATTAAATGGACACAAATATACGCAAAATGCCTCTACAGCACTAAACAAACATACCAAAGACACAAAACATGAATTCAATTATAAAGAACCAAATATATTAAATAGAGTCTCAAAATACCAAAAACTGAAAATCAAAGAAATAATCGAAATAAGACGAGATCCTGATGTTGTAAATGATAGGACTGATATAGCCGCCCTCAACCATATTTATCAAAATATAATCCACATGAAATAAAAAATAACAATAACATAAAAACCATCTATTTTTTTAAACCAAAGGCACGCTTTATTTAATTTCATCTTTACAAACTAGTAAGCATTCAATATTTCGATCAATAACGGCCTGTGTGTGAAAAATACTGAGTTTATTAGATACGTACCATATACTAAATCAAATATTTCAGTAAATATTTTTTATATTAATTTTATGACAACATTATTATTAGTGTACATATTTTTAAATTAGTTATATAAAAAAAGCCTGCTTAAATTGTTTTATAGAGTGATATGAATTGTACCAACTTTTAATTCTTAATTTTTAAAATTGTAAAATGTGTCCTAGAACCCTTAAAATTTTTAGAGACTTTGAAAATACCCAAAAAAAATGGGTGTAATACCGTACATCCCATAAATCTAAACATCTACAAACCAAAAGTGATTTTTATTTTATTTCATTTATTTACTTGATGTAAAAGACACGGTACAAACTAATAAAATTACAATTCAAGAATGGCAAACATACCTTGAGAAATTATATAAAGCAGAAGAGAATAGTAAAATCATACTTGAAGAAGTGGAAGAAGTAAATCAACAGAAAGAATTTCGAACAGACAGAAAAGTCTTTAAAAAGTCTTAAAAATAGAAAAACCTCAGGACCAGACGACATTACAAATGAGATGCTAAAATATGGAGGAGAAAACCTACATCAACAACTAGTACAGCTCTTTACAAACATAGTAAAAAATAGACAAATATCTATAGATTAGAAACTAGCATAACAATCCCAATATTCAAAAAAGAGCAAAAGACGTCATCCGAAAACTACCGCGGAATAACGCTCCTAAATACTACTTTAAAAGTATTAAAAAAAATCATACTGGAAGAAATGAGCAAGTATATTCAAATAAGAGAGGTAAAACAGGGGTTCCTCAAAAATTGATCAACCATAAATGTCATATTCATACTGAGGCAGATAATGGAAGAAGCTAAAGAATTTAACAAATATGTGTTTCGTCGACATGACTCAAGCATTCGATAGAGTGCAATTAACAGATATTAGACTAATATAACAAGAAAAGCAGACAAAGCAGAAGCTAATAAAAGTCATACATGACATTAACACAGAATGCAAAACAAATATAAAAGTGGGAGATCTACTGAGCAAGGAAGTAAAAATAAACGCTGGGATAAGACAAGACGATTCATTTATTTCCTTTATCTTCAACCTCGTCATGGACAGAATAGGGGAGAATCTTCGAAAAACTAGAGGCTACCTTCAGAATACCTTTCATGCCTTCAATTTAGAAGCAACAAAACTAAATAGGATTATTAACACAATCAAGACAAGATGTATGGTAGGTTGAAAAGAATTATTAAAATGCAAGCTGGAGATCCAAGAAAGTATTATTGAACAAATTAATAATTTTAAGTACTTGGGAACAATAATAACAGGCTACGGAGACTTAAATAGGGAAGTAAAACAACAGTCTATGAAGTCATCCGAAAAAATAAATATCGCACAGTGGAAAGCAAAATAAGAATATACAAGACAACAGTAAGACCGATCCTCACATATGCTGTAGAAACAAGAGTTAACACATGTAAAATAGCAAAAATGATGAGGACAACAGAAATAAAGGTGATTAGGGACATATATGGAAAAACTATCCACGACAAAATCTGCAACAAAGATCTACAATAATTAAATAAGATCCAAGAAACTCCAGAACTAGAAAAAAAGAGTAAAGTAAACACATAGATCGGATGGACGACAACAGACTGGTAAAAAGGGCCAAACTCAATAAACCTTACGGTAGAAGAACTAGGGGCAGACCTCCGAAAAGGTGGAAGGAATGCTTGACGTCCACATCGGAAAAGACCTAATGGGGATAAAACATGTAATATGTATACGTATATGACACCACATAAGAAAGAAGAAGATAATTCTTAAATCACTCTATTCGTATCTCATATATCTGAATTTAAATTATCTAGAAATAACTGAACGTTTTTCGATTTATCCATTGTTCAGCTCAAGGTTCATGTTGAAAAGGATCTCAGGCCATATATATGCATCAGCTCGTTCTTAACTGCAAGTACACTGATCAAAAGGTCTCCCTGTCAGAAATATGCCTGTAAAAATATTTTGTAAACCATTACACGGGCAACCGAGTTATTTAAGTTAGTGAAAATACCACTAAAGTTGTTTCGTTAATGTCGTTTTATAAGTCCTTCTCAAGATCATTGGAGATGAGCATTTTGTCATTATTTTCTATTGTTGATCGTCAAGCATATAAAAGTTAAATGAGGTAGCGAAAGGCGTTGGAGGGATTGATATTCTGCTATACATCTTCTGTTTTTTTTTTAGAATCGAGGAATTTGAAAACTGCGTTGCTTAGCGTAATTCACTAATTACCTTAGAATGTCGTGTTTCCTAGGTAAATACATCTGGCCGATTTTTATTTTTTAATAATAGCTATTTTCTCTTAGTCCTAATAACTAAAAATCAAAACTGATTTAGATTTTGCCATATAATTTTATGAGAACGAATTTCATCCTTATTTATATATCTCTCCTCTTCGGATTTAATTATCTTGATGAAGAAGACCTATCGGCACCGCCTTTTTACGAATTTATTTCGTTTCAACACTTAATTAATTAAGGGCATAACCCTTATAGACGAAAAGTGTCATAAATCTCACTCCAGGGTGTATTTGAACGCACCCTTATTTCTCATAAATAAATTTGACAGCCCTCCTAAAAAATTGGGTTTACAAGAATATTCGATATAGCTAATTTAGGGAATTCAATATTATAATACGATGGATATAAATATTATAAACGAGAGCACTGTAGGTCCTTAAAAATATCACGAAAAGTGATTTAATGAAAAGAAGGTTGACAGATTTTCCAAGATTTTATTGGTAGGGAATTAAATAATATAAAATATTGGATAATATTAATTGTTACTTCCCTTCGTGTTGGTCTTTCTGTTTCTTGGTCTGTTTGTTAATCGAGTAAAATGAGACTTCATTTTCAACTTTAGTAAACGTAGGGTAAGGTGCCACAAGTGTGCGCGGTCCCCAAGAGTACTCTGACTTGATATTTGCGACGATTGACTTCAAAGCGTGCCAACTTCAGGATGCTATTACAAAAACTCCGCATAAAAATAATTCATTTTGGAGGAAAGAGGTAAGATTTTCGATATTTCGTTAAAATAATATGATCTTTTTCAACTAGTGTAGTATGTATATTACTCAGTATATATCACCACTACACCAAACACTTTATTTTTGCACTCGACGTGCGTTTCGCTAACCATGTTAGCTTCATCAGGCGCGATGATTGACTAAAGCTAAACTACAAATCTAACCTGTTTGTACTTAGCCTAACCCTTGAATTACTCAAGCGGAACTAATGACGTAGGCAAGGCCGTCAGTTCCAGTCAAGTAACCAGTAGAGGGGACTATAAGGAATAGGCCCTCTGTCTTTATTTAAACTACTTCTACATTTTATAATTTCCATACTTTCATATGCGTTCAACAATCTCCTATCAAATACATTTTTTATTATTCTTAGATTATTTAATGTTACAGTATGATCAGCTTCAAGGGCATGTTCGGCAATGCTAGACTTTTCTGTTCTACTGTATTTTAGGTGTGCTAAATGTTCTTTAAATCGTGTTTTAATTGACCTTTTAGTTTGCCCAACATATTTTTGTCACAATCATTACAACTAATTTCATAAATTCCACTTTTCTCACAATTAGGATTCTTATCTTTGGGATTTCCTAAGATATTCCTCAGATTATCTGATGACTTATAGACTAAGGTGAGGCCTACCTTATTAAATACCTTATTGAGTCCCTTGCTATATTTCGGATTATATGGTATGGAGACATACTTGGTGTTATTTTCTTCACGTGTAAAAAAGGTGGAATTCTGAATATTAAACCTAAACTTATGTCTATTTATTAGCTTATTTACTAAGTCATCGTCATAACCATTAACTCTAGTTATATTTCTAATACGATTCCTTTCTTTATTAAAGTTTACTCTATTCAGAGGGAAAGTGACCAAACGATGAACTAAAAAATGTAATGAGGCTAATTTATGTCGCGAAAATATCATCCACATACCTATACCATACCCTTGGGAAATATTCGAATTCTTGACTGGCTTCGATTTCAAACTTACTCATGAATAAATTGGCTATGAAAGGTGATAAGCAATTACCATAGCTGTTCCTTCTTTTTGAACATAAAATTGATTGTTATATTGGAAATAATTTTGTTCCATCCATGGTAGAGGTATGTGGATGATATTTTCGCGATTTTTGATACAAAGAAAGCAAATATTGATGATTTTGTTTCTAAATTAAATAGCCGATATGATTCCATTAAATTCACTTACGAAGTTGAGAACAAAGGACAATTGCCCTTTCTAGATATTTTAATTATTAAAAATAATAATAGATTGGAATTTGATATCTATAGGAAGGACACAGTAACAGATAGATATATTCCTAATGGTTCTTTTCATTGCAAACAACATAAATTAGCCTCATTACATTTTTTAGTTCATCGTTTGGTCACTTTCCCTCTGAATAGAGTAAACTTTAATAAAGAAAGGAATCGTATTAGAAATATAACTAGAGTTAATGGTTACGACGATGACTTAGTAAATAAGCTAATAAATAGACATAAGTTTAGGTTTAATATTCAGAATTCCACCTTTTTTACACGTGAAGAAAATAACACCAAGTATGTCTCCATACCATATAATCCGGAATATAGCAAGGGACTCAATAAGGTATTTATTAAAGTAGGCCTCACCTTAGTCTATAAGTCATCAGACAATCTGAGGAATATCTTAGGAAATCCCAAAGATAAGATTCCTAATTGTGAGAAAAGTGGAATTTATGAAATTAGTTGTAATGATTGTGACAAAAAGTATGTTGGGCAAACTAAAAGGTCAATTAAAACACGATTTAAAGAACATTTAGCACACTTAAAATACAGTAGAACAGAAAAGTCTAACATTGCTGAACATGCCCTTGAAGCTGATCATACTATAACATTAAATATAATCTAAGATTAATAAAAAATGTATCTGATAGGAGATTGTTGAACGCATACGAGTGCAAAAATAAAGTGTTTGGTATAGTGGTGATATATACTGAGTAGTATCATTGTGCCAAAGATTCCACATTCCCAACTTAGTTTGTATATGTAAACAATGACCGCGTTTTTTGATAATAAATCGTGTAAAACATGTCATAACCGGTAGATTGTGTAGTTCTCGTAGCGATATTTCAATAGATGGCACTAATGTGTCAATTTATTTCGGACTCAAGCTCTTCCACAAGAGTGCCCATTGCAAGAGTGCGCATGCGCACTCTTGTGGATTCTGTACAAATGTGAACCATTTAGATTTATTTTATCTTCTTGTTTTTTAGATGGCTTCCAAGCAAAAAAAAACCAACCGAATTAATTGTTCTAAAGAGATATTGGATCTTGCACGGAAAATGGTATTCGAAGAAGGAAAAAGCAAAAGAAAAGTGGCTGAACTCTTAGGAATGCCCGAGTCCAGCCTACGTAAAAGATTAAAAAGAGAAGGCGTTGCTACATCCTTAGCCAGATTTAGACCCACCTTTACGCTTGATGTGGAAAAAGAACTAGTTGATCATATAAAAACTTGCTATGTTTCATGGGATTACGCTAAAGAAGTTAAGATCTGTTGTGTATGAATATGCCGAAAAAAATAATATTGTACATCAATTTAACAAAAAAACCAAGATGGCTGGAAAGCATTGGGTTAGAGACTTTTTGCGCCGAAACCCGGATATAGCAGTTCGCCAATCGACTTCAACCAGCATTGCCCGCGCTATGGGCTTTAATAAGCCTCAAGTGGACAGGTTCTACGATCTATTAGAAAATATACAGAAGAAATACAACTTTCAACCTTGTCAAATATATAATATGGACGAATCTGGCTTTTCTACAGTTCCGAATAAAGCGCCAAAAGTTGTTAGCATCAAAGGAAGCGTCAATAAAATCAGTAGCGCAGAGAGAGGAATAAATGTTACTGTTGTCTGTGCGATGAGTGCATCGGGAAATTATATACCACCAGCCTTTATATTTCCCCGTAAACGTATGAAGGAGGAGTTGTTAGATGGAGCTCCAGCAAATTCTATAGGTCTTGTTACAGAATCCGGTAGAATGAATACAGATTTATTCTTGGACTGGCTGAATCATTTTAAATACCATGCCAAGCCCACAGAGACTTATCCGCTGTTATTGGTTTTGGATAATTATTTGGCGCACACCAGTTTTGCTGCAGTAAACTTTCATTCACGTCATTACTATTCCGCCTCATAGCACGCATAAGATGCAACCGCTAGATCGTTGCTTTTTTTCACCACCGAAGAAATATTTCGCAAGTGAGTGTTAAAAATAGATGATAAATCATCCTGGAAGACCTATTACCATCTACCAGATAGCCACTTTGTTCAACGCTGCTTATATGAGGATTGCAAATATCTCTAACGCCGTCGAAGGTTTCAAAGTTGGAGAATATGTTCTTTCAGTAGAGATCTATTTAGTGACGTTGATTTTCTTGCTAGTATGGTAACTGGTAACTCATCCCTTTAAAGAGATTGGCTCACGACTGTGTTGCCCACCGAGTACCATTTGCAGGGATTTAAGAGCAACATAAATCGCTTTTAATATCACTTAACGATTTTTTTCTGATTTTGGTTGGGAGAATAAGTAAATTTTAAACATGTTTGTAGTCAGACTTATCTTTTATGATGGGATTACAGGCGGTACTCGCAAATATGCTCAATCATATCGAACTCCACAACAACTTTTAATTCTGCACAAGGCTCAAATTCGGCCAGTGATGAAATACTACTCCCATGTTCGAGGCTCTGCTCCCAAATATACACTGTAGACCAAGAGGGCGATCCGAAATTTGAACCTGTCGACTAACCGTCTACCTGGTTGTTCATTCTATCGGGCAAGTCGAATAAAAACCCTTAACGTTGATTTTGCGGCCTTCGTGCCCTGGAATGCCTAGAAAAGGCTCAAAATGCTACATCCAAAAATCGACTGTCGTTTAACCACGTTTAACCGTAACAGTTGTTGACACTAAAATAGTCCAGCCCCCCCAAAGGGCAGATGCCGCCGAGACCGGACCCGGGTCCTGGCTTTAGGGCCCAAAAAACGTCTTTCCAAAAATGTCCTTTAATCACATAAAGTCAACAAATTTAGGTTGTTCTTGATAAAAAAAATAGGGAACCTACAAAAAGTAGACGCCGAAATTTCAAACATTTACTTGATTTTTCAAACATTGATTTACTTGATTTTTTTGAATTTATACTAGAATTTAAAAGCATTTTATTTAAAATATCTAGTAAATGCTTCAAAAATCTGGCTAATATTTAATTTTATGTAAATACTTTAAAATTTATTTAAAATTTTTTTACAGTGTATTAAAAAAAGAAATATTTTCCAGCCTATTTTCTATAATAAAAATGTACAAAAAAATCTTAAAGGTACTCACCGTTTGAATTTCTTGTGACTATCGGCATAATATTTGATAGAAAATTAGAAATTTACCCTTTTTGAACGTAATATACTTAAAGAATCCGGAAATTTTCATTTTCACAGAAGGCTGGTATTACAAACATATACCGATTTAGGCCTAATTAAGTCGATAGCAATAAACCCAAACGATTTTGTTTATTGGGATTAGTTGTTCCGAATTCCACGAATTCTATTACATATGAAAATGGTCAGTTTACCCTCCCAATAGATAGGCTGTCCCAGAAATTGCATACAAAAAATGCTTTTTCGGGCTCATGGCGCAAGGCCCAAATACTATGGGGCATTAGAAATAGCAAATTCGGATTCTATAATTTCTGTCGTCCGGTACGAATTTTCTGTAGAACCTATAACAGCGTCTATAATATCAGAATTTCGATTTTTTTTTTAACTTTGAAAATGCCTTGTCTTGTTCGAATGTAAACGAGGCGTATGCCCTCGTGATATTTTATTAATTAAGGCCTAAATTTTCCAAAAATAACTTGAGCAGACGCGTAGAATCCAAAACTTGAGACTTACGGTCTTATTTATTCAAAAACTCGAAAAAAACGACCGTTTTTAGCTACGGGTTTCCTCTTATTTTATCAAGAACAAACTAAATTTATTGATCTTATGTGGTCAAATGACAGTCCATTTTTGGATCGACATTTTTTTTGGGCCTTAAAGCTCAGTCTGGTCTCGGCGGCGTCTGCCCTTAAGGGCGCTCGACTTTTTTAGTATCAACAAATATTATGGTACATGATTCAAATGGTTAAACGATAGTCCATTTTTGGATGTAGCATTATGGGCTTTATTTGGGCATTTCAGGGCACAAGAGCCGCAAAATCAACGTTAAAGGCTTTTATTCGACACGCCCGATGAACAACTAGGTAGACAGGTCAAAATTTCGGGTCGCCTTCTTAGTCTACTGTAGTTGTTGGATTCTATTTAGAAGAGAGCTGCTCGCCTGATTGAAGACCCAGAACTCATTAGCAACCTTGATTCTGTAAAACATCGAAGAACGGTTGAATGTAGCCCGCTTAATTCCTTCCAGAGTGATGCATGTCAGAAATACCCGTCATGCTAATACATGATATCCGTATGAGGTTCAACTTGTAACTCCTCGTACAACTCAATTCAAGCATTCTTTTGCATGGAGAACTTCATCCTTTTGCAATGATTGGCCCAGGACTGTGTTTTCTACTGAATGAATCGCCTTTTCCTCACATACATCGCTTCTGTAGGGCTTTGGAGGCTATCCTGTGGCACGGGCGATGTGTCCATAAGAAAAACGTTTTTCTTAGGATTCCCAGACCTGAAAAATCTGAAAATAATATTTATCATTATTTTCAATCCTGATTGAAATGGTTTGTATAGGGTTTTGCGTTTAATGATTATAAACAAACTATCTATATAACTCGGTTATTTGACGAGCTAGGCAAAAATATTGAGTATAGAAATTGTAGCATTTTTAAAGAGTTTTTTTTTGTCAAAGTTAAAATAAAATGAATCGAGCATCGTGGTTTTAACATATGACCAAATATAAAAATGAAGTTTGTTAATTTGATCCTAAATACTAAATAATACTTCAAATAAAGTAAGACTAGTTATATCAAATGCTTAGAATGTGCCCCATTCTATTCAACGCATTTCCTGTCGTTAGATTTTTGTCTCTCTCCATGATAGCCAAAATGATTCATTGGTCTAGATCATTATAAATTGCGATCTGTGTAGCTTTCCCCTTTCATTGTCAAACTTTTTTTATGTTTTATGGGCTTCGTGTATTAGCCCAGCGCCCACCATTTGGTAGAAATTTACCGGTCTTATCAACCCACCCTTGTAGTTCAGGATAGGTACATCGCGGAGACAAATTGCAATATGAAGAACTTGGAAGGAAGCTAACAAATCTTCTCAAAGGGACGACAGCCTGTAATCAAGAGAGGAGAGTATAATAGGCCAAGAGATGTTCGTTATTGTTTTTATATCTACCGTAAAGGATGTGGCTTGTTTTGAAGCTTTCATCAGGTACAGCGATTCTATTTCTATAATTGCAACAGATCATGTTTTGCTGATATTCTTAATGTGCCTGACTAATAATGAAATTGTACTCCTAACAAAAACATGGAAAAAAATTTTAACGTGCACAAAAAGATATATTTTATTTATATACCTAAATAGATTAACAAAAAAACCTCCTGAAATGCGTGTCATCCCTTCTCCCAACTATACTATATCAACAATAGATTTTGTCCCAAAAGCAAGAAAAAATACTTAAGACAACAATTACTTCTTCCAAAATCGCCTTTTAAGCGCCGCAGTCTATTGTCTTCGATTTTGATTGCTCGGTAGCGTGCACATACTAAATGAAAATGGCCGAGTTTTTGAAGGCTAGAACTTTTTGTTTAATATTATCATGAGTTTTATTATGCGTATGAGTTAAAAAGGAAAACTTAATTATTGTTTTTAGATTAAAACATGATGCATGGTACATAATAAGTTAACATCATTGTAAATAAAATAATGTTAGAAATGAGGACTAGGCTGACTTATATTAGAGAAATGCTATTTCGAACAGTATTACGTATGTAGCGAAATGACGGACACGGAGTTTTAAACCCGCCTGACATTTTTAAATCAAGTTAATTCTGTTGTTTTTATTATTATTAGTCGAATTGTTTAATAGTTTATAAGCACTTTTTGAGCGAATAGTATTAAAGGTTCTTAAAAGTTTTAAAACATTGGTTAAAATAGGTGTTTTGACTCTAGCATATAGAAGTATTTTGATTTATAAAATATTAATAAGGCTATTAAGGTACAAATCACTGCAATAACAATTGCGAATTTTATCTCTTAAATTGTTCTAATTATGACAATTTACGTTGCTCTCTAGAAACTATAAGGTTCCCTTTCACAATAACTGTATGTAAAATTTCATCGTTTGATATACAAGAAGTCCAAGAACTTGTCTTAGAAGTATACACCGTTGAGCAGCTTCTCTTCAGTTTAAAGCTCTAGTCTTAAGTCATAATTAGTACTATATAATACGTACTTACTACCACTATTTACTGTTTTCAAAAATTTCAACGAATATATTCGAAAATTAATATTGAAGGTCACAGTCATTAATAGTTACGACATCTATTAAGCTATTTTAAAGACTGATAAATAGAAAGTAGATAAAAGTCATTCTATTGCAGCATCTATGAAGCGAGAAGAGAGAATACAATTTTTTCTAAAGGGTCTAGGCGGTTAAGATGGTGAAAAATGCCCCCAGCGCTTTGAAAAAACAAAAAATATCCTCATGTAGAACATAAAAAAATATGACTTTCCTGAAATTTTCAGCCCTCTAGACCTTCCCATAACCTCAAAAATCTATAAAACATGATTTTCGTTTTTTTTGGCGATATATCCGGTTCTATTCATCGTAGAAACCTCTTTTTTTTCAAATTGTAGGATTTTTTATTGCGTATAACATGCTATCTCTTAAAAAAAAATTTGGCGCGAAATTTAAATTGTTTTGAGCGTTTTAAATTTTTAAAATTGAATTAAAAAAAAACTAAACCCAAAAAAAATATATATTGTGTATTTTATGTCAAACTGTGCCTGTGAATTTTTTCAGATTTTTAGGGTGGGGAAAATGGTTACAAACGCGAAAAAACCGTTTTTTTCGTCGTTTTTTTTTTTTTTTTTTTTTTTTTCCGCATTTTTACCTACTTTTGGAGCACAGAATTTCATTGTAGATCCTCAGTTGCTTCAAAATTATATATATATATATATATATATATATATATATATATATATATATATATATATATATATATATATATATATATATATATATATATATATATATATATATATATATATATATATATATATATATATATATATATATATATATATATATATATATATATATATATATATATATATATATACATATATATATATATATATATATATATATATATATATATATATATAATTTTGAAGCAACTGAGGATCTACAATGAAATTCTGTGCTCCAAAAGTAGGTAAAAATGCGGAAAAACGACGAAAAAAACGGTTTTTCGCGTTTGTAACCATTTTCCCCCACCCCTAAAAATCTGAAAAAATTCACAGGCACAGTTTGACATAAAATACACAATATATATTTTTTTTTGGGTTTAGTTTTATATATATATATATATATATATATATATATATATATATATATATATATATATATATATATATATTATCGAAATACTATTGAATCATTTTATGTAATATAAAGGCCATATTGTGCCATTTTTTCCCTTTAAATTCACGATTAAGACAAGATTAAGGCAAGTTTAAGATAAGATTAAGGCAAGATTAACACATTTTTAAGTTATTTTTTTGTTTTGAGTAATTAGTCATACTTCATAATTCATGCAAATATATAATTTTATAGAAATTAAAACATTTCTGTTTATCAAAACATCATATAGAAAAAAGATTTTCTATATTTAATTTAATTAGCGTTAACTTGGTAAAAATCCATATTCAACAAATTAAATACACATGTAAGTGTGATTTTTACTTAATATTATTAATATAAAGTAAAAAAATATTTATATTATAAAGTAAAAATCACACTTACATGTGTATTTAATTTGTTAAAAGATTTTCTACTTAAAATTAAGTTAGATAAGGTTAAGATACAAAGAAGACCGTTTTAGATTTTCCGCCCCAAGCATTAGCTGTAAACTGAAGTTCAAATATATGTCATTATTTCAGAAATACATTGTGAACATGCACAAGCATACGCATACGCAAGTGCCCTCTGCGATTTTTCCAGGCTTGGGACTGGCGTGATAGCACGGCTGCATTACACTCACTCATCATTCATATTTTCATACACTCTATACATTCAGCTTGATTGACAGAGAATAGGAAAACATTTTTTCAAAAATATATAAATTTTTTTTTATGAAAGATAAAGTTAAGTATTACTGCTCCTTCATTCTCTTTGCAAGCATTTAATAATTTTACATAATAATACCATGCAATAAAAATACATTTATATAATTAGTAGAGCAAATCAAACATAAATGTTGACCCTGAAAGAAAAAACCTGTAAACATAAGACGATATGTAAGTATTATACATAATCTCGCAACTGCAAAAATAAATAATAATGATATAATTAATCTTCATTGCTACCTTCATTGATAACTGGCTCAACACCCGCAGTTTCAAATATTTTTGTCAGTTTTTCAGCTGGTCTCAGTTTTTTTGATATATACCTCGCATGTGATAAATAATAAACTACAGCTGCTACATGCGAGCATGATCCCCAATTGTTCTTAAACCGTTCGCACATTCACAACAGTATCTAAGAATACTTTTATAACCAATTGAATTCGGTTTATAATGAATGTAACAGTTTATACGTTTTGCTGCTAATGTGTCGGGAACCAACTTGTATCTTAATTATATCTTTGGATTCTTTCAAATATTGTAAGCGAACTTAATTGTTTTCATCCAACGTTTCTGCTAAATATGATATGGCCTGTTGCATTTGATAGGTGCCAGTGAAAAATATTTTCAAATCGCTTTCTGTAAGTTCAGGAAAATCTAAAACACCTTCGGAACCCAAACGAGAAAACAATGTTTTTCTTCTACTCCACCTATTACTCTGAGATTCTATAGCTAAAGTATTTTCATCAAGATTTTGAGTTTCAAAGCGGCTTGATATTTCTTCATTAGCAGAAATGGTCGACTCCAAACGTTTTTCCGAAGTGATTGACTAGGAAACATGCAGCTTTGCAATAATGTTCAACATTTGGTATCAATCGATTATCAAGTTGGTGATGAAATAACTTGAACTTTTGACCAATGATTCCATGAGTAGCTTCAACAACCCATCTAACAGCTGTAACACGTCGAGAATGGCTAGATTCTGCAGCAGTCAATCGTTTTCTTGTTCCCTTCAAAGATGGCATGAGAACACGATATTGAAGTTCTTCTAGATAGTCGACTATATCACGAAAGCCTCTATCCAATACAAAAACATCTTGTGGCTGCAATAAATTTTGTAAGTCGGGGTTTTCATTTAATAATTCACGAAGGATTTGAGCATCATTCTTATTCGCATAATAAGGTCCCAACACGTCGACTACATATCCATCAGGCGTACAAATAGTGAATGGCTTACATAAGGGAACTTTTTTTTAACCAGAATAAGATTTTCTTTGGTACTCATTATTAGAGCTTTTTTGGTGACGAACGTAGGCTCCATCAGCAAGTAAAACAAGATGATTATTATATCAAGCCGCTTAGAAACTCAAAATCTTGATGAAAATACTTTAGCTATAGAATCTCAGAGTAATAGGTGGAGTAGAAGAAAAAACGTTGTTTTCTCGTTGGGTTCCGAAGATGTTTTAGATTTTCCTGAACTTACAGAAAACGATTTGAAAATATTTTTCACTGGCACCTATCAAATGCAACAGGCCATATCATATTTAGCAGAAATGTTGGATGAAAACAATGAAGTTCGCTTACAGTATTTGAAAGAATCCAAAGATATAATTAAGATACAAGTTCGCTCCCGACACATTAGCAGCAAAATGTATAACTGTTACATTCATTATAAACCGAATTCAATTGGTTATAAAAGTATTCTTAGATACTGCTGTGAATGTGCGAACGATTTAAGAACAATTGGATCATGCTCGCATGTAGCAGCTGTAGTTTATTATTTATCACATGCAAGGTATATATCAAAAAAACAGAGACCAGCTGAAAAACTGACAAAAATATTTGAAACTGCGGGTGTTGAGCCAGTTATCAATGAAGGTAGCAATGGAGATTAATTATATCATTATTATTTATTTTTACAGTTGCGAGATTATGTATAATACTTACATATCGTCTTATGTTTACAGGTTTTTTCTTTCAGGTTCAACATTTATATTTGATTTGCTCTATTAATTATATAATTGTATTTTTATTGCATAGTATTATTATGTAAAATTATTAAATGCTTGCAAAGAGAATGAAGGAACAGTAATACTTAACTTTATCTTTCATAAAAAAAAATTTATATATTTTTGAAAAAATGTTTTCCTATTCTCCTTCAAGCTGAATGTATAGAGTGTATGAAAATATGAATGATGAGTGAGTGTAATGCAGCCGTGCTATCACGCCAGTCCCAAGCCTGGAAAAATCGCAGAGAGCACTTGCGTATGCATATGCTTGTGCATGTTCACAATGTATTTCTGAAATAATGACATATATTTCAATTTCAGTTTACAGCTAATGCTTGGGGCGGAAAATCTAAAACGGTCTTCTATGTATCTTAACCTTATCTAACTTAATTTTAAGTAGAAAATCTTTTAACAAATTAAATACACATGTAAGTGTGATTTTTACTTTTTAATATAAATATTTTTTTACTTTATATTAATAATATTAAGTAAAAATCACACTTACATGTGTATTTAATTTGTTGAATATGGATTTTTACCAAGTTAACGCTAATTCAATTAAATATAGAAAATCTTTTTTCTATATGATGTTTTTATAAACAGAAATGTTTTAATTTCTATAAAATTATATATTTGCATGAATTATGAAGTATGACTAATTACTCAAAACAAAAAAATAACTTAAAAATGTGTTAATCTTGCCTTAATCTTATCTTAAACTTGCCTTAATCTTGTCTTAATCGTGATTTTAAAGGGAAAAATGGCGCAATATGGTCTTTATATTACATAAAATGATTCAATAGTATTTCGATAATATATATATATATATATATATATATATATATATATATATATATATATATATATATATGTATATATATATATATATATATATATATATATATATATATATATAATTTTGAAGCAACTGAGGATCTACAACGAAATTCTGTGCCCCAAAAGTAGGTAAAAATGCGGAAAAAAACGACGAAAAAAGCGGTTTTTCGCGTTTGTAACCATTTTCCCCCACCTCTAAAAATCTGAAAAAATTCACAGGCATAGTTTGACATAAAATACACAATACATATTTTTTTTGGGCCCGAGTAAGTCCTAGTTTTTTTTAATTCAATTTTAAAAATTTAAAACTCTCAAAACAATTTGAATTTCGCGACAAATTTTTTTTTAAAAAAATAGCATGTTATAGGCAATAAAAAATCCTACAATTTGAAAAAAAAAGAGGTTTCTACGATGAATAGAACCGGAGATATTGCCAAAAAAACCGAAAATCACGTTTTATAGATTTTTGAGGTTATGGGAAGGTCTAGAGGGCTGAAAATTTCAGGAAAGTCATATTTTTTTTTGTTCTACATGAGGATATTTTTTGTTTTTCAAAAGCGCTGGGGGCATTTTTCACCATCTTAAGCGCCTAGACCCTTTTAAAAAATCTCACATATCGTTACTCCAGTAGATGGCAGATAATCAAGCATATCAAAATTTTTTACACTTAACTATTTTGACGCGGTCGTAGAAAATGGCAAATAGGTATCTGGTAAAACGAGAGATTAGCTTGGGTTAGTAGTTGGTAGGTAGCTGACTGGACTTCTGTAACTTTTTTATCTGCTATGTTACCTCAAGGATGCAAATTTGTGAAATCAACGCTAGCAAAGCCGCGTGTACATGCTACTATTCAAATAAAGCAGTATATTGAACTAGGGACAGTACTACCGGAAGAAGCAGCTATACTGCGGTACTTAGGCTGTGAGTTTTTGTGTAAGTGATTTTGATAGCATCCCTTGGCGACATCATCGGATAAAAATAGTGAAGACAACTCCTTTCTGCGAAACTGAACTGACTTTATTAAAACAGTTTAAAATAAAATCGAAATTTTAAGACTTATGGACTTTCAAAAAGTTACTAATTTTAACACTCTAGTTTAATTCGGTAACAAATTAAGACCTTTTTTTTTATTTTACACTGTACTAGGGTACTGTACATATAAGAAGTACGTAAAAATTATAACTTTGGTCCGACTTGTATTTTGTGTTTATAATCAATGAAAATTACCAGAGATATCATAAACAAGAACAAGGATTTGAGGATTCTAATAAGTAAGACTAATCTCTGTAGGTGGCAAATCTACTCCTGTGGGGGTTCTTTTCGCGTACAAAATTAAATTAATTTTTGTTTATGGCTATTATTAAGATGATATTAAAAAAAAAATTGGGGAAAATTATATAACAGTAGGTTTTCTTATTAGGTGGAGGAGAGTGGTATATAAGTAATTCGTGGTATCTAAGATTTAACGATTATTTTAGCTTATGCTTTTTAGTGTTCCGTACGGAACACTTATAATATCACTTCGGTGTCTGTCCGTCTGCCTCTCCGTCTGTAACAGCCGATTTTCTCCGAAACTATTTATCACAGAAAGTTAAAATTTGCCACTAATTTATCAGGTCATTGGGTTGTGTGTCAAATGAATGCTAGTAAAAACACGAGTTTAAAAATATATATTTTTTGTTATTTTTAAAAAAATGCGAAAAATCGCTGTAACCCCCTTATCTCGAAAAGTCTTGATTAAAAAATTTTGAGAAAATTCTGGAATATTTGCCACAGAGTGTAGATTGAACAAAAATTATCACCTTTAATAATTTATCTGGTATATAAAAAAAATCCAGCTTTCAGTAAAGATCGGAAAAAACTTTGTTGAAAACTCATTTGGGGTGTATTTTGTAAAGCCATTGATCATTTTATAACCCCATTATAAAAAATTTTATTTTAAAAGCAATCAACGTACGGAACACTTCTCAGTATATATCACCACTACACCAAACACTTTATTTTTGTACTCAACGGTGTTAGCTTGATCAGAAGCGATAACAAATAGCAAGCGTGCAAAAATAAAGTATTTGGTGTAGTGGTGATATATACTGAGTAGGGTCATTGTGCCAAAGAATTCACATTTCCAACATAGTCCGATTTGCACTTGGCCAGTGTAAATAAAAAAAACTATTTGTATAGCACCTAAACTTTTGAGTACCTACAACTCTATTTTAATAAAAAGTTTTGACACCAAATTAGCACACTGTTTTCTATGTTACTTATAAAAATCATAGATTTACATTTCGTAAATTCGGCTTTATGGAGGGTAGATCTGTTATTAGTAATGTATTAGCGGTAACGCAGGCAACGTCAGATAAATCGGCGCGGCCAAATGGATATTGTATATACAGACTTTGAAAAGGCATTCGATAAGGTCTCATTTGCGATATTGTTGAATAAGCTGGAGAAGGATTTTGGATTCCACGTGAATTTAATTGAGTTTTTAAAATCTTACCTTTATAATCGTGAACATGTAGTAAAGATAAAGAGGTATGAGTCCAAACCTTTTACACCTACATCCGGGATTCCGCAGGGGTCCAACCTAGGACCTCTGCTCTTTTTACTCTATATCAACGGCATCACTGGTGTAGTTAAAAATGCATCCTGCCTGTTATTTGCTGACGCCTTAAAACTTTATTATGAAATCAGATCGCCTGCTCATTGCCGGATTTTGCAGAATGATATAGACAACGTTGCAAAATGGGCAACTGACAATAAGATTTACTTTAGTGTAAGTAAGTGTACCCTTGTTTCTTATACTAGAAAACTGAAGCCGATAAAGTTTACATATAGTATTGAGAATGTCCCACTTTTGTATGAGGATAAGATAAAGGACTTAGGGGTGATTTTTGATTCCAAATTGACGTTTAACTATCACGTAAGTTATACAGCAAGTAAAGCGAACAAAATGTATGGCTTAATTGTCAGAAGCACAAAAGATTTTAGAAGTACAAATTGCATAAAACAGCTATACATATCCTATGTTAGAAGTATATTAGAATATGCTAGTATAGTATGGTCACCCTTTTATAATTTTCACAAGCGAACACTTCAATTGATACAGAATAAAATGATGCGTTACATGCATTATAAACAAACCGGTTCATATAACACTATGATCTCTTCCACACTGTTGCACGAACGCTATGGGATGGTAACCTTAGAGAAACGTAGAAAACAATATTGCATGTTCTACTTGTACAAAGTAGTGAATGGTCTCATTGATGACCCGGCATTTCGGTCCAACTTATATTTTAATGTGCCAACGTATACCACAAGAAATCATAGCACTTTTTATATATCAGATGTAGCCCATAATAACTATCACCTGGGATCTCCATTGTATAATGCTTACATGCTATACAATGGAATCCAGAATAGTGTAGATATATTTAATGATAAGTGCAGTCTTTTCAAAACTAAATTGCGTGCGTTGTTTTAAGTGTATGTAGATTATTATGTAATATTATTTAAATTAAGTTAATTTAAGTTCTTTGTAATTGGAAAGATCTCTGTGATCAATCTGTAAAGTGCAGTAAATAAATAAATAAATAAATAAATAAATGTTTTGTCATAGGTCTGTTCTTGTTTTAAAATTTAAAACTAATTAGAATAATGATACAGGAGCGATGTTGCTGCAAACTAAACCTATTCATGTTGGTTTGAATTGAATCGTTCATTTCAAAAACCACATAAGTCAAAAAAGTAAAATTTTCAGTAGGCGAAAAAAACTTTATTAAACTAAAACTATCCTTTATAAGAGGAAAAAATTTAATTTAATTCAAATTATTTAAGTAGTTACATAGTTTATCACATAATACATGTAGTTTATTTTCGTTGTTATTAAGAAAAAAATTTTTTTTTCTTGAGACTTAGGTGGTTTTTGCACTGAATATAATTTTGAAGTTATCATTTTCCTTCTTTAAAAGAAAACAAGTCAACAAACTGTCAAAAGGGTTTATTAAAAATGCTTCAAAAATACAAACAAACAATAATATTCCTGATTTTAATAATTAATTAAGGCACATAATCAAACTCGTGGTCATTTTCGACATAATATTCTTCCTGGTTCTGTCCTTCCGCGGTAGGCCAGTGGAAAATCCCGTCATAAAATGGAATATGCTGTTCAAGGATACTATTTCTAACTTGCTTAATATTTTCTATTTTTTTGGGGTCCCCATATCAAAGTGCGCATGAGTTGGATAGTTTGGGATCGGTTTGCCATCAATTTGACTGGTATCTGAACAGAGATAACACTTTTTATCTCCCACTCAACTCAAACCCTCGCTAGAAAATCCGTGCAAAAACAACATAAGTCTGTGACTAATGTGGTTTTTGCAACAAACGGTGGAAGTGGATAGGCGGCAATTCGTTAACCGTAAATACGACTTACGTGGCTTTTGCATATAATATGTAGGTACCCTTGAGGAGACGTTTCCTAGCAAAAACTCAATTTTGCTAAATTTTGACTTATGTGGTTTTTGAAATGAACGATTCAATTATACTTGGTAGGACTTGTAGGCAATGACATCCAAAGTCCTCCATGTAAAAGAATTCTTGAGAACAATAATACGAGGAAAGAAAAATAGAATCTCATACAAATGTGACCTATTAGGGTGACATGTATAACTAACATGCAGCATTTTTGGAGGAATCAAACGGACCATATCCATCGAACTCTTAAAATAAATGTGCTCATAGAATAGACTTAAATCGCCAACTGTTCCTCGATGTTCTAAGGAATTAAGAATGATGGTGAGTTCTGGGTCTCTAATTGAGCCTACAGCTGTTCTCGGAACAGAATCAAACAAATGCAGCGTCTGTTTGGAGGCAGTGCTCTGAATATTCTGTCGTTGGTCGGATATGAGTTTTGTACTGAATAGAAATTAGCCTGGAATATAAAACTGTCTAGTTCGTAAATAGTATTCACAGCTATTAAGAAGGTCCCTTTGTTATGCATACAATATGATCATGCCCAGAAATATTTGCGGCCATGTTCATAACAAGCAAATGATGCTAAAGAAACGGAGTATATCAACATAAATATGTCGGGTTCTGTAACGTTAACTTCTCTAGAAAAACTGCGGCCTGGATTTTTGTAGTAATTTCTTGCAGGTCTTTGGTAAGCTGAACAATCCTTTGTTTTGTGTGAATGTTTGCATAGGTAGGTGATCTTCAAGTATTCAAGGCAAATTAAGAAGAAGCGTGCTTTCATCTACAAAGGGGTAGATTGGATGTTCAATCTCGTTATTTTAAATATTTGTGACATAAGCTAAAAGATCTCATGGTGATTTTTGCATACGAAAGCTTTATTAATATTATTAAATCCTTCTAGATATTTTAAAAGATTCTGATTGATAGCATATTGGTAACTTTTGATATTACTGCAGGCAATGCAGCTGGTCGGTAGTTGTTTGATTAAATATTTTTTCCTTTTTTTTTGGTATCGATTAAACTCTAGTGCACTTCCAGAAGAAAGAAAATATATCCTTTCTGTAGGATAAGTTAATAATTACACAGAAAACTGGTGTTAGTTCGCTGAGGCATCCCTTCAGAACTACTGCAGATATTCCAACAGCACTCAAAGCTCTAGTGTCTAGCTTTAGTAAAATAGGTTGTAAAATACGCAGTCTGAAGAAATTGTCGGTCATCTTTAACTACACATTGGATATATTGGGTGGTACTTTCCTTAGAAATTAACAGTAGACTGAAAAACAAACTGAAATTTAGATTTTATTGAAATTTTTTACCTATATGTTCCTACCTATCGATAGCTTTAAATTATCGACAGGTAAATTACCATCGTTTGCTGAACTATTATCATCTATCACTAACACCAACTCGAACTTGTTGTTTTGGAAGGAAAGCCATGTAACCATTTTAAATCATAGTTTACAATCTTTTGAGGAGAACTTCAGTTGCTCAGCTACTCTTTGGAGAACCATAAATATGATTGTTATCTAGACGCAGTCGCGAGGTGAGTCTAAGATATGTAATAAAAATGTCTTATTAATAAGAAACAAATCATAGAAATTCTCGATACCTAAGAACAAAAATTAGATAAAATTTTTTAAAATATTTACGAAACGAGAACGATAAAGCAATAGGGTAATACAAGTTATTGTAGGCAGAGAAATCTAAAAAGATAACTAAATTGCATGATATTTCAAGAGTTATTATTTAGAAAGGATAAACAGTATGCATTCATCGAGCAAATTATGATTTTCAATCAATTTTAACCGAAAATTGGATTTCTCAAACAAGTACTATTAATTTGCATGGACATACAAGAAATTTTTTACAAACTAAGTTCAGAAAGTGGCGATGTAGCAGTACTTACTTAGTTCAATTTCAAAATAATTTCTCGATGGTTTTCTAGGCTCTAAATTATAGATTCACTTTCTTCAGCAAGTAGGAAAGGTTTTCTTTGCATTTCTAAACCAGTCTTATTAATTATTAAAACAGCTAGAAAACTCTTTATCTAAATTACTCAAACTTAGACCGATTATATTTATAAACTTACAATTTATAAGTCAGTAAAGAGCTTTCTATATTTTATTAGTTAATTAAGATTTTCCTTCATAAATATGCTGCCATCTTTTTATTATTTTTATTTTGTTAATTATTTTTATTTTGTTAATTCTAGGGATTTAATTAACAACAGAAAATTTTTCATATATATTCACCAACATCAGCTTATACTGTCCACTGCTGGACGAAAGCCTCCCTCAAGTCTTGCCACCTTTTCCTGTTCTGGGCCACTTGTACCCAATTTCCTGCTACTCTTTTCAAATCATTACTTCACCGACTTGGTGATCTACCTCTACTCCGATAGGCCTCGGATCTTGATCGCCTCTCTATAATTCTCTTTGTCCATCGTCCATCCTTAAACCTAGCTAGATGCCCAGCCCAGTTCCATTTCAGGTGTAGAGTAAATTTGACTGCGTCTTGTACCCCTGTTCTTTTCCCGATAATGTGATTTCGGATGTGATCTCTAAGAGTAACGCCTAACATTATCTCTCCATTTTTCGTTGCATGACACATATTTTATTGATGTTTTTCTTCGTCATTGTGAGCGTATCAGCTCCGCACGTAAGAACCAGGAGTATGTATCTGTCAAATACTTTTCGATTTAAACACGTAGAAAGATTAGATTTGAATACATAGGCCAGTTTGCCATATCCAGCCCAGGAGAGACCTTTTCTCCGCTGCATTTCATGTGTTTGGTGATCTCGTCCTATGCTGAGTTCATGTCCCAGGTATTTATATTGGTGCACTTGCTCGATCTCTGCGTTATTCAGTTTTATAGTGTCGCTTAATACAAGATTTGTCTTAAACTGGGTCTTGGATAGCTTCATTTTTAGACCAACTTTTTCTGAAGCTTCCTGAGGCATGTGTAGCATAGTTTGTGCTTCTTGTATTTTATCTGTTATTAAGCTAATGTCGTCGGTGAAACAGAGGTGATTTAACTCTTCACTGTTAATGTTAAGTCCCATTCTTTCCCAGTTTATTGATTTTAGAGTACTTCCTAGGAGTATGACGAAAAGCTTGGGTTAGAGCGTATCACTCTGCCGTACTCCTCTTAGGATTCGAAATTTGCTGGTGGATTGGTTAGTTTGTGTTTTTACAATAGCAGTGGCATTTTCATATATGTATTTAATTACACTGGAATATCGGTGATCAATACGACACTCGGCAAGCGCTTCTAAAAGTTTCTGCTGATTGACAGCTTCAAAAGCATTTTCAAAGTCCACAAATATGAACACAAAAGGCTTATTATATTCTATACATTTTTTAATGAGGATTTTAACTGTAAGCAGATGGTCATTTGTTCCACACCCCGAGCGGAAACCTGCCTGTTCTTTTGAAAGGAAAAACTCCAATTTAATGGCTAGACGTTTAGTAAGTATTTTCGTGAATAACTTGTATACATTACTCATGAGGCTAATGGGTACATAGTTTGTAAGGGCTGAAGTATCTCCTTTTTTATACATGATGACGATAGTTGCATTATTCCATTGCGATGGAGTTATTCCTTCCAAGGGGCATTTATTGAATAACATACACATACATACATACAACAGATTTGATAATTTGTTGTCCTCCTTGTTTAATTGCCGCTACTACAATATTGTCTTTACCCGGAGCTTTGTTATTTCTCATGTCCTGCAAGGCTGATGTGATTTCTTCTTCTGCGATGTCTGGGATATCCTCCGACCCATGATTTAGGACTTTTGGTATGTTGATTTCTGTTCTTTTATGTTGTAAGGTATATAATTGTTGATAAAATAATTCGATGATCTGTAAAATATCTCTTTTGTTTGTTATTATATTACCATGCATGTCGTTTATGTTGCATATCATGTAATACAAAACTGGATTTTACCGTTTAACTACCCCTTACCTGAAACGCCGCCATCGTATAAACTAGCGCAAGCGCATTGCTGTTGTTCGTCCAATGCGCCTGCGCTAATTTATATCTCACCAACACTCAAAATGTCACGTTCTTGTTCCTCATCGACCATATTATTTAGTTGTTTGGTTTACCAGTGGTTAAGTGAAAACAATATCTTCGTTTCATTCATTTCATCATTTCTTTAGGGTCCATTTTTACTTTATTATTAAAATACGCTATTTAAGGTGAACTTTCTGGAATCAATATTGCTACAGGAAGGTGCTAGTTTCAATATATACAGTGATTTTCATAACACTCTGGATATATATATATATATATATATATATATATATATATATATATATATATATATATTGTAACATTCATTTTTTCCTAGATTTTAAGACCAAATAATGTTACTGATTTTTCGTTTTATAATGTACTTCTTTTCATTTTTGTATCGAGCGGTATATTAATCAGAAATTCCGAGCCGCTCGTTATATAGTGTGCTGTGCGGGTTTTCGACCGAATCTATCGATACGCCGGGATTGGTCAAATGTTTGTATCCGGTGTTTTGGTTCCGGCGTCGCCATATTACAGAGAGAGTGCCCACGGCTTATTTAAGGGTCCGGAGGACACGAATCGAGGCTGAGTACCATCAAGCCGCAGCCAGGCTAATTTCCACCATGCCGCCGAGAAGGCCGACTTCCACCGAGCCGCAGTAGAGGCTTACGACAATATCTACGAGAGCCAAGTTAAGCACGAGTTTTTTATCATAAAGCCGTAGTGGGCTCTGTGTGTTTTCTAAATGGAGTAGCCAAAGTAGGCTCTTCTCAAAAGTGTGAAATCGGTTTTGTGTTCCATTGAAGGCCTAGAAGCCTGTAGGAAAACCGTAAGTTACCAGAACATACATCAATAGATCTATTCCCGCAAATAAGTGTTTTAACAGCAACTTGAACTGATAAATCGCGAAGTGAATATCACGACTCTTCGATTTCGGGTGTAGTCAAGTTTTAGAAGTAAAACCTCTGATTTAGGGACTCTAATTTATAAAAACTACTTTTAGGCTAGAATTTTTTTGTATTTCATAAAACTGCAAAGGTTGGAACTTTTATTTTAAATCAGGAATAAATTTTCTTTTTTGTTGATTAAAGCTAGTGTCTCACTGAATACCTATTTTTCTTTTCAGGATAAGAAAAGTTGTACTAGACTAATTCTTTGTAGTAACAACCGTAAAACCCTTCAGTATTTTTTCATTTTTTTAACTGAAGTTAGATCCTTTCTATTTTAAAATGAATGGTGCCCAAAATTTGTACAACTGAAGCTTTTTAAAAATAGAAAATAATTCCAAAAAGACGTATAACAATTATCTCTTACCCATATTTCTCTACCAAGGAAAACTGAGCTAGTGTTTGTTTAATTTCTTTAGTTCTTTTAAAATCATTATTCACTCAATTCATTCTCAGAAATTAAAAAGAGGGCAAGTTCACAGCCTACAAAATGACGCTGACAACGCGGGGCTTTTGGAATTTTATTTTTTAAAGGGTTCAGTGTACTAGCTATCGAACAAAGTAAAAGCTCTAACTTTTCAGATATTTTTATTTCATAATATTTATTAAACGAAACTACACTATAGCAATAAGACAAAAGCAGGAAATTTGAAGGATTATTTATTTCAATTTATCTGATGGTGGTATAGATATCTGAATTTTGTCAATTGACTCTAATTTAAGTGATCCCTGCTTTTTCCTTAAAAGCTACCTTTATAGTTCAGATTAGCGGATGTGCTGGTATACTTTAATTTTGCAGTGTTAGATTTATTTTGCGGTTAACTGAAGAAAAAACTGTACGTTTTTTTCTCACCGATGTTTTGCATGAATATTAAAAATACTTTCTTTGCTGATACGAAACGGTATTTGGAGATTTTTTTGTTGAAAATTCTTAACATATTTAGTAAAGGAATGTTAATACAAGGCGATACTTAGAAATTTTTTTGAAATTGTGGAAGATTTTTTTAAATGTTTGGTAAAGAAGTTTACATATTTTAGTTGCCTTTACATGATTTTATTTTGACTATTGGGAGCACAGGAAAAATATTTTTACGACTTTTTAAACAATTCTTTTAAATTTTTATACATTTATCAGGGAAGCCTTCAATTTTAAAGTCAATCACCTACTGGAATATGAATTAGACTATGAACTGAAAATCCGTAGTATTTTCTCAGAACGTCCGGTCGCGGATAGAAGAAAGATTCTAACGAGGATCTTAAGTAAAGAAATATTCCAATAGATCAGATTGGACTAAATGGTTACAAAAAGTTTCTGATTTTTTTTAAGTCTAATAAAAGTTCTCCTTCTCAAGTTAAAACTCCTGCTTCTCCAAATGGTCACATGTCTCCTTTATTCGTGCATACATATTTAGATAACAGACCGCATTTCAAGATAAATCTATTAGGTGTCCATTTCTCGGCTTTATTTGACTCTGGTGCAAATGCCTCCGTTGTAGGTCAGAATGGTATTAAAATTTTAAGTCGCTTAAGTATAAAAATATGCCACGTCAAAAATAGAAGTGTTACCACTGCAGATGGCAGCCGTCTAAAGGTTTTAGGTACGGTTGAGTTGCCGCTAGTCTGCAATGGTCATTGTTTAGTAATCTCTGCTCTAATAGTACCTTCTCTATCACATACTTTGGTTTTAGGATGTGATTTTGCACAAAATTCGGAATTTTAGCAAATTTTAAAAATAATTCGTGGTATCCACAGTCCCTAGAAGTCAATTCTCATACAAGTCTTAAAGATTGTTATTCAGAAAGTTCTTTAGAAAACCTTTTCTCGCGTCTATGTACCCTAGATGATCTCTCGCGGACGGAACGCTTAAACGCAGAAAACGTAATAAGCTCTTTCAATGAAATAAGTAGTAAAGATAGGTTAGGCCGAACGAATAAAATCACCATGTCTATAGATACGGCTGATGCCAGTCCTGTAAAGACAAGGCCCTTCGCCATGTCTCCGTATATGTCAAAAGTATTAAATAAAGAGTTAGACGAAATGTTGAAACTCGGAGTGATTGAAGAATCAAACAGTCCTTGGTGTTCTCCAATCTTATTGGTGAAAAAGGCCGACGGACAGTATCGTCTATGCTTTGACGGAAGAAAACTCAACGAGGTCAGCAAATTTGATAACTATCCATTACCGAACATCGATAGAATTTTGACATCACTCAGGAATGCTAAGTATGTATCCTCGATAGATCTTAGAAAGGCTTTCTGGCAAATTCCTTTGGACAAATCCTCTAAGGAAAAGACCGCTTTTGCAGTAGTAGGCCGAGGTCTATTTCAGTTCGTCACTATGCCGTTTGGTCTAAAGAACGCTGCTCAAACTCAGCAACGTTTAGTGGACGCTATATTTGGTCCGAAAAATGAGCCACATATTTTTATCTATCTCGATGATATTTTAGTAACATCGGAAGACTTCGAATCGCATATTCGCTTACTTAAAGAAGTAAAAAATAAATTGAAAGAGGCCGGACTGACGATAAATTTGAGCAAATGTGATTTTTTTTAAAACTTCTCTAAAGTTTTTAGGCTATATTGTAGGCTCAAATTCCTTGCGTACCGATCCGGATAAAGTAGCAAGCATGGTTAATTATGCGAGACCTACTAATACTACGGAAGTTAAGCGCTTCGTAGGAATGTGTTCATGGTATAGACGTTTTATTGAGAATTTTTCTACCCTGTTGTCGCCTATTAATGATCTTTTGAAAGGACGAAAAAAAGGACAATCGATAGATTGGACAAAGGCAGCCGAAGAATCTTTTATAAAGATTAAAGAGCTATTGGTTTCAGCTCCAATTTTATCCCAACCAGATTTTTCCCAGCAGTTTTATATTTCTAGTGATGCTTCTAATACCGGTTTAGGGGGCGTCCTAACACAGAAAATCAATGGTGAGGAAAGAGTGATAGCGTATGCCAGTAGAACTTTATCAAAGGCTGAACGTAACTATTCGGTTGTTGAAAAAGAATGTTTAGCAGTACTCTTTAACATCGAAAAGTTTCGACCTTACATAGAAGGTGTTCCTTTCACGGTCATAACAGATCATTATAGTTTATTGTGGCTTAATTCTATTAAAAACCCTAGTGGCAAACTAGCGCGTTGGGCGATTAGGCTGAGACAACATACGTTTAATTTAATTCATAGAAAAGGAGTCCACAATGTTATTCCTGACGCTTTGTCAAGAATCCCAGATCATACAGTGGACGAAAACAGTCTTAATGCACAGATTGGCGTAAAAATTGATACAGTAGACATAGATCGCATTGATCCATGGTACGATAATTTACGGCAGCAAATTAAAGAATTTCCTCAAAATTTTCCGCAGTGGAAGGTGGAAAATGATTTCGTGTACAAGTTTATCCCAAACCAGTTGCCTTTAAAAGTTAATGTACCCGAGTGGAAAATACTAGTTCCTAAACCACAGAGAGAGGAAGTTATAGACATGTGTCACACTCCTCCTACTTCTGGTCATTTTGGTTTTTATAAAACTCTTCACAGGGTTCAGGAACAGTATTATTGGCCAAAAATGCGTTTTGATATCTTAAAGTTTGTGAGGACTTGTGAAGTATGTGGAGCGCAGAAATCTCCAAATACACCACCTATGGGACTGATGGGAAAAGAGAAAACGGTTAATTACCCTTTTCAAGTCATAGCAGCTGATCTAGTAGGCCCATTCCCACGTTCAAAAAAGGGAAATAAATGGCTTCTCGTGGTTTCTTGCTGGTTTACAAAGTATACCATGCTATTTCCTTTGAAAAGCTCTAGAGCTGGATATATAGAGAGAATTTTGGAAAATAATGTCTTTCTAATCCACGGTGTTCCATCGCTCTTAATATGCGATAACGGTACTCAGTTTACCTCTAAGAGTTTTAAGAGCTTAAGTGAAACTTATGGTTTTAACATCCGTTTTAATCCCGTGTACTCTCCACAATGTAATTTTTGTTGAACGTAATAACCGAACAGTCGGGACCGCTTTAAGAAGTTACGTTGATTCACATGACACTTGGGATGGCAATATTTCCAAAATTCAACAAGCAATAAATACCGCAAGACACGAAGTAACAGGGTTCACACCGTCTTTCTTAGTTTACGGCAGACATATACCTCTATCCGGATCGTATTATAAAAAATTTAGATTTGGATGTCAATGTTGACAGCGAAATAATTCCGGGTAACAGGGGTGCGTACGCCGAAAATTTAAAGGGTTTAAAAGATATTTTCACCGACGTGCGTAGTAGGATACATAAGGCTTATGAACGGAACAGTAAGTCTTACAACCTTAGAAAAAGGGGTTTTGCCTTTAATATAGGTGATCACGTTTGGCGAAAAAATAAAATTCTTTCCAGTGCAGCAGATAAATTCACATCTAAGTTGGTACCTAAGTATGTGCATTGCGTGATAAGAGAAAAGATTTCGGATTTAGTTTATGGTTTGGTTAATTTAGATGGGACTAAAATAGGACGATGGCATATTAAAGACTTAAAACCATTCAATGAACCTAACCCTAATGAAAATTTGTCAGAAGAAGAATAATTTATATTTACATTATCTTAATTGCTTTACTTTATTTTTTTTGATGTTGCTCTGTGGAGGTGACGACCTCGTTTTTTTTGACTGTTATAAAAGTTGAGCAGAGAATAGCTTACTTTTATTGTTTAATGCTAAGGTTTTGGGTATTGGCCATATCCCAAACTTAGGTTGATTGTGGTTGATGTTTAGCATCGACTCAGTTTTAGCGAGCTTGCGAAGGAGTCACACTCAGGATATATCATGAGACTGGTATGTCGGTGGTCGCGGGATTTGATTTGCTTATGACCCCAAATAACATCCAGTTCTTGACACTTGGAAGCGAAATTTTGATTAGAGGCAATCCAAGGTGATCTTGAGTTAGGACAAGCGCAAGATGTAGCTCGTGTAGTGTGATGTAGAGTCAAAATTTTTATGAGCAATTTCAAAGTTTGTTACCCGAGTGGGTGTATTTCTATTACCTTAGTGGTATATGTTGGGTGCAATTAAGAGTAAATTGATTTTGGTTTATCCAGTGAGTCTAAGACTTGGATTATTTTGATTTAGATCTTCTTCTGAATTGACAAACTGAGGGTATACTCTATTCTTTTCAGGGCCGTTTAAACGTTACCTTTGAGTCACTAATTTTTTTAATTTTTTTGCATGTACTCATAGGCGTATGATGAGTTTTTTCGGTCTACTATCAGATTGATAGGAAATTGAAGTCCTGCAGGAGAACTAAAGGCTGATCATTTACAGGAGATGAGAGCAGAGTAAGACAGTCGTTTCACGAAGAAATGATCAAAATCTGATACCGAGATGAGAACCTTGTTAAGAGAGGCTAAGCGCAGTGAAGGAAGATTCCTAACCGAATTTTTAGATTTTCACCAGATAATGTAGAAGTTTGGGCTGACAGAAAACGGTTATGCCTGATACCTGTAGCAGTTTCTTCTAGAGGCTATGGTCTAGGAAGACGATTAATACCATGATCGAATATTTTAGCTGTCAACGATGTTTTCTTCTTGTTTCTGATTAAGCTGGAAAAGCTCTTGTCGTCTTCAAAAGTTTTGTTGCATTGCCACCGGAAAATAGAGAAATTTTTGCTTCATGTAGCTTTTTTTAAGCTCATTTTCGTTTTTTTGAAATTTCCGTTAGAAACTTGGTTAAGCTAACCTTGTAAACCTTTTAGGTTGTATCCCATGAGTTATTTGTTTTTACAGGCTGTGATGCACCGGGTGCTAACAGATGCCGTTACGACGTTTGGCAGGGAGTTAGTCTTCCTGAGGAACAGACTGATTGGAAGGGTAGTCTATGGAGGGCGAACGTTTGACCTTTGGGACCTTTAAAGGTTTTGTTACTCAATGGTTATTACTATTTGAGCCAAAGGAGAGCCTAGCTACTGTAGTCGACCTCCGCTCCAATTAGCCTATTAGTGGTGACAGGCTGTTGGCAGTAGTGTGTTTCGGAACACCCTATTGATTAATTTTTTTGACTTATGGTGGTGTGGTAGACACCGTTTTAGTTTAGTGGATGCTATAATCTACTCCCTTTTGTTGGTGGACTCCAGGGTCACCATTTCCGTATTCTATTGTCTCCACCTTTCAGTATATCGTAGTGAGGTGTTTGTCTCCTGTTATGTGGGATGGATTGAATGTTTTTCGTTGTTGTTCTAGGGCGAGACCAGTACACGAGGGTTCTTCATGCAACTTGGAGAAGCGCAATGCTGGTTAAATTTTATATCTCTGTGTAGCCACCTTGAAGAATGACGGAGGGCGTTTTTTCTGGCTCATGTTTCTAGGCAGATTTGTCACTTTGGTGCGATGTGCTGAAGATTTGATTAGCTTTTGCTAAGAGCTTTCACCAAGCTCAGTATGGAGTTATCATAACCAAGAGTTTGGGATTTGAACTCCTGTATGTATTTCTGTATATATTTCAGTGTATGTTGGTTGCCTGAGGGCATGTGCTCAAAATGTGTGATTTTGAGTCGTTTTGTTTATGGACTCCTATATATAGGATTATGACTTTAGGGAGGTCCTATTTAGAGACTAGCTGTCTCACATAGTTATGCTAGGAATGTTTCCTTGAATGTTAGTTGCGCGTGGACTAATCATTCTGTTCTTTGTGAACATTGCTTTTTGAAGCAGGATCATTCAGTTTGGTGAATTTTAGCTTTTATAGCTATTCACTGTGTTTAGAGTGAATTTTAGCTTTAATAGCTATTCACTGTGCCTATAGTGATATTGTTAGCTTTTATAGCTGCTCACTATGTTAATGGCGAGGTTGTTCTTTTAGAACGCAGACTTTGTGTAGTCGAGGACTATTTATAGAGTGTTTTCTTGGCGAGGAGCCGAGGTTTTTTCTGGCGATATACCAGAGTGTTTTCTTGGCGAGGAGCCGAGGTTTTTTTCTGGCGATATACCAGAGTGTTTTGTTGGCGATGAGCTGACGTGCTTTCTGGCGATCAACCAGAGCGTTTTCCCTGGCGATTTTTGCATGTCTGGATGTCTCAGGACGTCGACATTGCGCGATGTAGCGATTTCCCTGGCGATTTTAGCATGTCTGGATGTCTTAGGACGTCGACATTGCGATGTAGAGTGCGACTATTTTCTGAGTGCGACTAGTAGTGATACTAGATTTGGAATGTTCTCTTAGCGATGAGCTAGAGCATTGATAGCGATTTTTCCCGAGCGTTTGTCTGGATATTTATCCAGATATTTTTTTTTTTTGGCCTTGTGCTAAATGGTCTAACAAGACTTTTTCCTTTTAGTGTTAGTGATTGCACTAGAATCATTTTTTTATTTTTCTTTATTCAAGAATTTTTCTAAATTTCTTTTGCTGAAATAGAAAATTTTCTGACAATCCTTAAACTATTTTAAGGGGGGTGTTCATATTTTGTTTCAGTTCACTTTTTTGATTTAGACAAGAGTCTAGACAAAGTTATATTTTTTTTTGTTTTGGTAACAATAACAGGGCTGATTCTTTTATATAAGAAGACCGCGATTGTTACTTTGAACAGGTATTTCTTATGTTCATGCAAGGATTTTTATTTACTTTTTGATGTACTTAACCTTAGTGCTTAATTAAGTTAAGTCTAGTTATAAGATTCTTGTGTACATGCAAAGATTTTCATTTGGTTTTCATTGTACTTAATATTAGTGCTTAATTGAGTTAAGTCTAGTAAGGTCCGAAGTTTGTAATTTTGTTTTAAGTTCTGACCTTAGTATTAAGTGATAGTGTACCACTTTGTACCTTTTCATAAGTAGCCTTAGTTTAATAGACTAGTGTAGTCTATTTCTTTTTGGAAGGGGGTAATGTAACATTCATTTTTTCCTAGATTTTAAGACCAAATAATGTTACTGATTTTTCGCTTTATAATGTACTTCTTTTCATTTTTGTATCGAGCGGTATATTAATCAGAAATTCCGAGCCGCTCGTTATATAGTGTGCTGTGCGGGTTTTCGACCGAATCTATCGATACGCCGGGATTGGTCAAATGTTTGTATCCGGTGTTTTGGTTCCGGCGTCGCCATATTACAGAGAGAGTGCCCACGGCTTATTTAAGGGTCCGGAGGACACGAATCGAGGCTGAGTACCATCAAGCCGCAGCCAGGCTAATTTCCACCATGCCGCCGAGAAGGCCGACTTCCACCGAGCCGCAGTAGAGGCTTACGACAATATCTACGAGAGCCAAGTTAAGCACGAGTTTTTTATCATAAAGCCGTAGTGGGCTCTGTGTGTTTTCTAAATGGAGTAGCCAAAGTAGGCTCTTCTCAAAAGTGTGAAATCGGTTTTGTGTTCCATTGAAGGCCTAGAAGCCTGTAGGAAAACCGTAAGTTACCAGAACATACATCAATAGATCTATTCCCGCAAATAAGTGTTTTAACAGCAATTTGAACTGATAAATCGCGAAGTGAATATCACGACTCTTCGATTTCGGGTGTAGTCAAGTTTTAGAAGTAAAACCTCTGATTTAGGGACTCTAATTTATAAAAACTACTTTTAGGCTAGAATTTTTTTTTGTATTTCTTAAAACTGCAAAGGTTGGAACTTTTATTTTAAATCAGGAATAAATTTTCTTTTTTGTTGATTAAAGCTAGTGTCTCACTGAATACCTATTTTTCTTTTCAGGATAAGAAAAGTTGTACTAGACTAATTCTTTGTAGTAACAACCGTAAAACCCTTCAGTATTTTTTTCATTTTTTTTAACTGAAGTTAGATCCTTTCTATTTTAAAATGAATGGTGCCCAAAATTTGTACAACTGAAGCTTTTTAAAAATAGAAAATAATTCCAAAAAGACGTATAACAATTATCTCTTACCCATATTTCTCTACCAAGGAAAACTGAGCTAGTGTCTGTTTAATTTCTTTAGTTCTTTTAAAATCATTATTCACTCAATTCATTCTCAGAAATTAAAAAGAGGGCAAGTTCACAGCCTACAATATATATATATATATATATATATATATATATATATATATATATATATATATATATATATATATATATGTATATATATATATATATATATATATATATATATATATATATATATATATATATATATATATATGTATGTATATATATATATATATATATATATATATATATATATATATATATATATATATGTTTTGACGAATATTCACGGGTGTGAAATGTAGTAGTGGTTTTTCAGGTATCCCGTGTTAGCTTAAAGTCCCTCATCATCCCCATCAAGGGATACCCTAAAGACGACTACTACATATACATATATATATATATATATATATATATATATATATATATATATATATATACATATATATATATATATATATATATATATATATATATATATATATATATATATATATATATATATATATATATATATATATATGTATATATACATATATATGTATATATGTATATATATACATATATATGTATATATATATATATATATATATATATATATATATATATATATATATATATATATACAATACAATACACTCCTAAATTAACAATAAATATATGATAATAAAATAATCTTTTAACGCTAAAAGATATATATTTGGAATATTAATAAAGTTTAAAAATCAATTTACATATTTAGATCTATTCTCAAACTCTCAAACAAACTTATTAAATAAATAGTTTCCTCGCTTATCAAACTATTTTTTAGCCGTAAATATTTTAATCCGAGATACTTAATATCGCAGGAGAACTAAAACTCACCCTTCTACATTTGAAATACTATATTAGTATTTGTTAGGAGATAAAGGCTTTCGTGATTATTATTGAAAACCGAATATAGTTTAACATAATATTATATGAGCTTTTTGGCTAATTTCACATATTTATCCTCAAAAATTTTCAATTAAAAAAAAAACTGAAACTAATAAATTACGTTCCATATATAACCCAAAACCATTACAGAAACCTTAGTGGTAATTAAGTTTTTGCAGTCCAATTAACTTGTAGACGAAAAAGCTGCGCTACCTAGGCCGGTATCCTAGCTATCACATAGCACTTATCGTGTCAATTTATTCGCTGATTAACATTTAATTCTGAATTAGTTTTAGCTACCACGCTATCAGGCGGTTTGAGGTTAGTAGTGTCGTATTTCTAGTCATGTCTAGTTTTACACAGTACAGAGGTGGACTTAAAAATATTATCCGTTCTCCAAGAAAATTATTCCTTGGGTAAGATTCCTGTTACAGATTGTTTTCGCATTATAAAAGTTATAATCGACATAGACTCGAAAAAAAAATTTGAAGAATCAACAATCGGTCAGTTCTTCCATTACATAAACAAAAAACTTTGGTTCAATAACCAATATATGGCATAATCACGCATTTCATCCTGTATATATAAATAGAATAGGCCTACAGGACAGTGCCAACATTGTATTTTAGATTGTAGATTAAAATCAAATTTTAACGTCAAACTTTAGAAAAAAAAATAAAATCACCTACACAATTGCCAATTAATCGGCAAAATTTATTAAGTTTAAATTACATTGATATCTATAGAATTATCCATCACCATGTTATGGACTCTAGAACTAAGGTTTAAAAAAAAAAAAGAAAAAAAGAGAACAAAGAAGAAAAAGAAGGAAAGGAAAATAACAAGCAAAAGAAAAAAAAAAGAAAAAGTTATACAAATAAGAGATATTTGTGTGCAATGAGGGAATAATCGATTTTTTAAAAAAAGTTAGTTATAGCCAGTTTCAAAATACACTCAGACACACATTAAGAATATTTTTATTTTATTCCCATATAATAATCCTCGATCCCGTTTTTGTTGTACGTAAGTTTAATTTAATATTAGACAACCTAAAGATGAATCATGTACCGATGGTTATGTAAGTGTTCAAGTTAGTACTTAATTTGTTTTGTGGTGATTAGATTTTTACTGTGGCGGCCTTCGCAGCCAATACAGAGCCCTTTCAATTCCCAATTACACAAACTGAAAAAACGCCCATTAAGCATACTACTACTTCTAGCAGAGAATGCGGAGTGCTATATATTAAATTCAGAGCACTTCACGCATAAGCCCATGCGATATTACTGCTACTTTCAACGGCAAGTCATTATATTTCAGAATACCAATTAATAAACCGCTACAAAAAAGTCACAGAATTAAAATAGTCTACCACATTCACATGACAGATCTATCAAGCCATATCCTAAAAATTAGTACTTCATGTACGATAAACAAATATATGAACATACAGAAGGTGAAACTATCGTCATATTCATCACTATAAGCACAGCATTTTCATGATGTATTTCGCATAAGAAAAGAATAGAAACGACAACTATGACACCGAAGCTCCATATCTTCGGTCTCATAGTTGACTATATGTTGATTCGATACTTCTATAACGTATTCGTCGTATAGTTCTCTGGTAGAGGCCATCTTCTTAACTTTCTTTACCATCTGAACTCCATTCATTATAGAATTTAGTTGACATTAGAAATGAAGCAAAACAAACAACGGCCATTCCTAGTTTGTTATCAAAACTCAAGACTTACATTTGTAACATTGGTTATATAGGAAACTAATACACATAAATACATATTTGAGTGCTGAATCAAATCATCATCACACACACAGGCTGTAGCGAACACATTAATTTTCGGGTCAACCCGCCTTACACATAACACTAAATAATTAGAGGAGCTGAAACAGATCAGCGCAGCCCTAAATAGATACTAACAATACACGACAAATAGGCTCATAAGACAAGAACAAAATTTGTGACGAGAATGTAATTAAGGCAATGGTAAGAGACCAAAAGCAATTCTACAATAGGTTAAAGGGATTACCAATATGATTAAATGCCATTTGGAGAAACAAAACAGGTCAGCTGTTTACAAACCACTACAGACAATAACATCTATTATGAAAACTCCCAAAGAGAACATTCAAGTTTATGTATATAACATATCATGTATAGTACAACTTCCTGAAAAGCATACGTTAGACAAACCACCTGAAGCAGATCTGCCACTCAGAGCATAAATTGGTTATCAAAAATAAACAAACCATGTCTTCTCTTTTTCAATATGAACTCCAGGCAAGTCACGAGATAGATTTAATTAGCTGTAAATACTGGCTATATATATATATATATATATATATATATATATATATATATATATATATATATATATATATTAATATATATATATATATATATATATATATATATATATATATATATATATATATATATATATATATGATAGCCAGTAAGGGGCCAGGAAGCCTAACTCCTTAGAAAAAGGTTTTTTTTTTAATTAAAAATAAATTTTTTTTGACTAACATATTTCACGGAACTTTTTGTTTTTTTTTTTTAGAAAAACCCTTAACACTTGTCAAATAGAAGTCACAATCGTCTGTGCATTGGTACGCCAAAAGGCATTTCTTTTTTAATATCATTGTACCAACCCATCAAATATGTATAACATTTCACACTACGATCTTAAAATAAGTTTTATAACACTTTTCAAGCAGCGGGGAAATTTTTCTTTTTTCACTTCTAGGGGTAAATTTACCACAAACGTAACAAAACAATCCAATGTTACGAGCGATACTTTAGTATATTTTTGGAATGCATCTCGAATTCTTTCAGTTTTTCAGCAAGGATTTTAGGGTATTTAACGTATTCTTGCATGGCTTAAAAAATTTAGTTAACAAAATTTTTCTAAACTTTAAAAAAAATACTTAAAATAGTACTACTTAGAGAAAATATCTTGCACATTCATATCTTACAAGAAATCATGATTTCTGGGATGAAGCTGTGTCTATTTACCGTAACTTTCTGATCTTTACACTCTACAATTGCACGAGGTATTTTTAAATACCTTTACTATTCGAAACTAGCACACGAAATTTATTAAATTCAGTGTTTTAAATTTCTTGAAGATGTCTGGTGCAACCGTAAGCAAAACGTCGGACATTAAAGCCAAATTAATATCATCAAAACTGCTTTATATTTCACTTTTATTTTAAGGCCCAAAATATCAAATTGGTCAGATAAAATCCTATGATTCCAGATGAGTTTATAGAGAACTCGTAATTGCCAAAAAAGACATAAGTAGATAAAGACCTCTTCCTCGCTCCTCCAAATATTATTTGTAATTGTTTTAGCAAAGTTTCCATGTTTAGGTCTTTCCTGTCTTATTTCATCAATGACTGGATGTACTCAGCGATAGGTTCCCCTAAGATATTCTTTTATTTTCTCCAGACGCCTCGTTCCATTATTTAACTAAATTGTCATCGGATTCGCGATGAATGCCATATTGCAAGGGATTCCTAAAACTTATCCGGTTGCGGTATGGTCCATTATAGTCCACTTTAAGTAGTGTGTCATCAGTCTCATTTCTATGGCAACCCGTAGAGTCAGACAGCTAGAAAACAATCAGGTTGAAGAATTGATTTTGGCAGTCGGTTATAAGTTGCAAGCTCACTGTTACTTATTTCAAGAGCATCAGGGTAGCCTGTGAGTACTACATATCAGTACCCACGCCGTCTTTCTGCATACTCAATTAGTATTTTCCTTTTGTACCTTTCAGGCGTCAGAACTTTTAGGAGCTTATCGAAATTCGTCAGAAAAAATTACTCATTATCTATATTATTTTTTGACCAACTAGTCCTAAAATTTTTTGAATTATATTACGTAAATATTTTGGAAAAAAATCTTTGATCTAGCTAGTCGAGCTTTTAAAATACATTACAAAGAATTATAATTTTTCTCAAAGTGACTTTAAATTATGTTATAATAATAATTTACATTAATTTGAAGAAATGAAATAAAAATATTCTATTTAGTTAGATTGGTGGCAATAAAAGTAAAAGCTGAAACGGTTTTCAATAATGACTAGTCCTTATTATCTGACGTAGTTCACGGTGTGATCAAACTTAATTCCTTCCTTTGCATAATCACAGATTACTTTTCAAAAGCATATTTTCTTTAAAAGATAGCCAGAAGCGAACGAAATGTCGTTTTATTCTTCGCGATTAATACTGTAAAAAAAAATCTTATACATGTATCACTACTCCTCAACGAAATTGTTTATTTTTAATTTGGCAGAATTAGCCAATACTTGATGACACTATTTTTTTTCTAAATTACCACAATTTGATTAAATTGTGTACGACGAGATTAATTACACTGCAGTTTCTACGGATGGCCAATGCAAGATGATCTTATACTGACAACTACCTAAAGGTATAGTAAATCCCAAGTTGTAAGATCCTGCCTTTTTGCTTTTTCAATGGGGCAGTAAACGACCCTATTACGGTTTTGTGCATAGTTGCCAGGTATTACGATAAACGTATTTTTATTTTACCTGCTTTGTATACAGCCCTCACTTGCACCTGCAATCATATTGGATCTATTTTTACCTATATGTTTACTACCTGGCAACCTGGTTTGGAGCCCTTTAAGTATTTGATAATATAGGCCTAATGATCACAGGTCTCCATTAGGATTTGAAAGATACTTTTTATTATTTTTGTTTTTAGTTTTACTTACAACTTACAACGTAACGGTTTTATTTTAATTATGTGACGTCCGTGGGAAAATTGCAATAGTGGCTATCGAAAGAGAAAACATTTATCACTTGACGCTAAACAAATAGTGAAAAATGTTTACGGCAGTTTGGTAAAAAGAAATTTGAATAAACAAAGTGCTTTGTAAGAAAAGAGTGAACTAACAAAAATCCCAATTTCTACGATTAAGGGTGTTGTAGGAAAACCATCACTCAGAAACAGGAAAAAACGGAAAGATTTTCAAATGCATCATGTAGGCGATTGTGAAAAAAGACGTCATCAGGGGCAAAATATATTCTATGTATGAAGAGCAGTTGGTGCCGACACTAGACAAAATAAAATTAAGACTGGTGTAGCACGGAACCAATATACATTGTGGCCGAACAACCCTTCACAGAATTCTCTTAAGAATGGGATCACGTTCCGAAAAATCAAGAAACAGCAAGTAGTGATGGAGTCACAAAGATTACGAATCTTACGACATACCTATTTACAAGAAATTAAAAAGTACCAATTAGAGAATTGGCCAATAATTTACTTTGACGAAACATGGTTCGATACCCATGACACTGTGCCAAAAGGGTGGGTTGACAGCAGTACAAAATGTCAGACTAACGCACCTTCAAATAAAGGTAAACGAATAACCATTTTGCATGCTGAATCTGAAAAGGGCTGGGTTTCAAATTGCCTACTATTATCTGTAAAAAACATAAAAGATTCTAGCTTGGACTATCACGAAGACACGACCGAAGAACTTTTTGAAAATTGGTTTCAAAATTCCCTTTTGCCAAATGTTCCCGACCAGAGTGTTATAGTTATGGACAATGCAAGTTACCATAGTTGCCTACTAGATTAGGTTCCTAATGCAGCCAACGCCAAATCGGAAATACAGGAATATATGTTAGAAAATGACATTAATTTTGACTTTAGTTATAAAAAAAGTGATCTTTTGGAAGTTTTGAAAAACTATAAATTGAAAAAGAAATATGTTTGTGATAGTATGACTAAGAAAATGGAACACACTGTTTTGCGGCTTCCTCCGTGTTATTGTATGTTTAATCCAATTGAACATATTTGGCATCAAATTAAATCAAAAATAAGGGCACAATATGTTTCTTCTACTTTAAGCGTGTCAATGGTTGAATTAGTAAAAAAAGTTATAAATGATATACCTTGCGAAAGCTGGAAGAATTCCATTCAGCACATTGTTAAAGTTGAAGGTTCACATATTTATGTAAATATTATAAAACCACTGATAATTATCTCAGCTGATGACAGTGATAGTGAAACCGAATTAAGCTTAAGTTAAAATATATTTTTATTTATACAATGTGTCCCTTCTTGTAAACCCCATTCATTCAAACTGTACATTTGTACTTCTTATCCACTTGTTTTTACATGCATCTATAAATAAACATCTCCAAAAACAGTTATAATTTTATTTATTTGCATCTCTGCAACCTATCATAAACAAAAGGTCAGATTTTTTATATCGCCCACCTAAAACGGCAAAAATCAGGATCTTATATTTTGGGACATGCTATATAATAAAAATTTTACTACAATTTCAATTTTGTAGTTTTAGGTAATAAGGATATTAACATTCAGAAAATATACGGTAAAATTTCCAACTCATAAAACACAGTACCTTTTTCGGAAATTATTGAAGTTAATGAAACCAATTTAATAATGGTAAATTATTCATAAATTACATGATTGGAGTCCTTCATTTGCTTTTTAATAAGGGAAGCAAAGGTTTTCTTTGTTATTCTTTTATCTAAACTTCTACCTGTATGACTTATATACGTTGTCTGACAATCACCACAGGTCAATTTATAAACTCCAGATTCGCTATGTGTTATCTGATGGTGTTTATGCATTTTGCTATTGGGGTATTAGATTTACATGTCTCTGTTATTAATCCAATGAATTTGAAACTCTTTCAGATATTCTAAGTAATAAGAAGAACCATAGCTATTATTAAATTGAATTAAACTAGTAATGTTTGATATAAACCCAAAGTAATTGACAAAATTGTTAAATAAAACAATGGCTATAATTTCTTTCTATTTTCAAAACGATATAAACAGTTTTCAACTTTCGGATGGTTGTAGCTTCTACTTGATGAAAATTCATTATAAATATATAATAAAAGACTGTTTTTAGTCAATTTTCACTGGTTTCCAACTTTGCAGTGGTTACATTGGAACCCGCTGTTTATGTGTATATATCTCTAGCTGCATATTTTGTAGGCCGTTACCTGTTAGTTATTTTATATTAAAGTTTGAACATATTTTACGAACATTTAATCAATAGATATTCTTTGTGTACACTGGTACCATATTTCTTGACAACCGAATTAAAATTAATTGTCTACACTTCCTCTCTTCGCTCGTAATGCAAAGAAAGAAAAATTTCTTGTAGCGGATGATCAAAAATAATATACTTCGACAATCCGGAATACAAAAAGTTATGAATAGCGCATTGGTATAACAATTAAAAATAAACGAAAAAATCGTATTCTTAGAAGTTACCAAAGTGTTCTTCGCATTTGCTGAATGCGCCATCTATGCCTTCGAGCAGTAAGCTTGAGAAAAGTGCGCTTCTGCAAATAAGTTGCCAATCGTGCTGGCCGCTCTGCTTGAATGACTTAGTAAGTCGCCGGTAGAGTGCAGTAAAAGCAACTATTTGTTATAGTTTTCCGTTAGTTACTTTGGATAAAGGACTAAAAGTGTGTTCTCGTATTTGCTGAACCTAGCCCAGCTGATGAGCCGTGATACGGCGAAACGCGTCCTGGGATGGTTCAGCAAATGCGAAGAACATTTTGGTAACTTCTAAGAATACAATTTTTTCGTTTATTTTTAATTGTTATACCAATGCGCCATCTATGCCTTCGAGCAGTAAGCTTGAGAAAGGTACGCTTCTGTAAATAAGTTGCCAGCCGTGCTGGCCGCTCTGCTTGAATGACTTAGTAAGTCGCCGGTAGAGTGCAGTAAAAGCATCTATTTGTTATAGTTTTCCGTTAGTTACTTTGGATAAAGTGTGTTCTCGTATTTGCTGAACCTAGCCCAGCTGATGAGCCGTGATACGGCGAAACGCGTCCTGGGATGGTTCAGCAAATGCGAAGAACACTTTGGTAACTTCTAAGAATACAATTTTTTCGTTTATTTTTAATTGTTATACCAATGCGCCATCTATGCCTTCAAGCAGTAAGCATGAGAAAAGGTGCGCTTCTGCAAATAAGTTGCCAGCCGTGCTGGCCGCTCTGCTTGAATGACTTAGTAAGTCGCCGGTAGAGTGCAGTAAAAGCATCTATTTGTTAAAGTTATGAATATATAATAAAAGACTGTTTTTAGTCAAGTTCCACTAGTTTATTTAAATTGCGATGACGCGTTTCGCTGTTAATGCAGCTTCTTCAGATCTACATTTCACACTGTAAAATGTAGATCTGAAGACGCTGCATCGACAGCGAAACGTGCTTCTCGCAATTTAAATAAACGGAAATTGACTAAAAACAGTCTTTTATTATATAGTAACTAACGGAAAACTTTATAATGAATTTCCATCAAGTAGAAGCTACAACCATCTGAAATCAGAAAGTTATGAGTTGAGCGTGGGCGACCATGAGCGTCAGCTCTAAAGCGAAATAATTAGGATGAAAAAACATTGCTGTGCGTTTGTTACGATATGTCAGAAAAGTGTTATCTATAGCTTTTGTGTTCGCTTAGAGAGTGTTCTTTAGGAATGTTGGTGGTTGTTTTTCTAATACTTTCACTTACAACCCCAAGGAACCCCAAGGTTCCATACTGCCTCCTACTTTCTTTATCTTTTGCATTAACAATCTGCTGCAAAGCAGCAGAAATCGAATATATGGCTTTGTCAAAACAGTACGCTTGCTTTTAATTTAATTTGAGTGCTCGAACAACAGCTACTCATAGAAAAATATCTGCAGACAACAGGAAAATTTTTTTATCTCGGGGTGGCAGTAATCAAGTATATTTTATCCATGCAAAAACTCAAGCGGCAGTTTTTTCTAAAAATGTTGCATAACCATACATAATGTCGGTTCACTCTGTTCCTTAAGCATGGCTACCCAACTTGGTGAACGTTAACTTGGGATCAAATATGCTGCATGCATAGCAAAAAGAACTTCTCGAAAGTTGGGAATTTTATTTATACTAAAAAGCTTTACAGTCCCTATATAAAATTCAAATTGGTCCAACGATGAAATAACGCTCCTATATATCCCACATATACGATGCATTTATTTGATTCTATACAGAAGAGAGTTATTCGTCTCACTGGAGATCCAGAACTCACTAGCAATTTCTTGGAATATCTATAAACGATTAGCGATTTAAAACTATTCTACAAGTAATTTTATGAAAAGTGGTCTTTGGATATCGCTTAATTTCTCCTAGACTGATGCCTGCTAAAATATACTTCGCCCTAAAACATTACATCCGTATGAAGTTCAGTTTGTCATTCCCCGTACCATCCTTTTCAGGAATCCTGTTATATGAAGAATCTCAACCCTTTGGAATGATTTTCAAAGTAATTTTCCCTTACGATAACGCCTGGTCTAATGCGGCTTTAGCTATTAAAGAGAAACTGATGGCTTCAATTGGGAAATTTGTCCCCATTCAGCGTATTTCCCAGATCTTGTCTCATCCGACTACCACCTGGTTCATTCGATGCAGCACGCTCTGAAAAAACTTAGTTCGATAATTATAATAAGTCGAAAAATGGGTTGTTGATCGCGTAACTTCAAAATACAGGACCTTTTGTCACTTTAATATTCAATTTCTAGCCAGTAATATAAAACAAGTGATAGCTTCTAACGGTAAATAGTCTATAAACTAACAAATAGCGATAGTTAGACAACATACACAGACCAAACGGGCAAAAATATCGACAAAAGAAACAGGAACACTTTGCGGCCTTTACTAGGTCTTGTTCTTCATTAATTAGGCATTAGCCTCTTTTTCATCTACAGTTCTTCGAACGCTGTTTCGAACGTTGTTGCCCAGTCTTCGTTCGATCCAGCATTTTGGCGGTCTTCCTGGTGGTCTAGTCCGTTCCTTTCTTCTAGATTTAGCAAATTTTATTACCTCTACTATTTTGTACTGTTGTCTCATTTCTTCGTTCGGTATTCTGTCTTGTTTTCTCTATGATGGAACTCAATACGTTTAGCTGTTCGCTTTATTTGTTTAGTTTTTGAAGTTTTTGCTCGAGATTCAGCTCCATATGTCATAATGGGTGGCACAATTTTTTTGTAGATTCTGATTTTAGAGTCAACGGTTAAATATTTGTTCTTCCAGGTTATAACTTTCAGATAGCCCTATATTCTTGTTCCCTTAGTGCCTTGTTCTCTCACATCTGTATTGAGGTTTCTGGAGCTTGTGATGTTAACTCCCAGGCATTTAAAAGTCATTATCTCTTTTACCAATTTTTCTTCTACCTCCAATTTACATCTCATTGGCTCTCTCGAAATCACTAGACACATTATTTTCTTCGTAGCAATTATCATGTTGTATTTCTTTGTTTCTATGGTCAACCTGTATAACGTTTTCTATAAGTCTGCATAGCATAATACTTTTATACTATATGATGTTCACTTAATCTTCCCTGTGATTTTTTTACACATTCTGTCATTTTGTCCATCACTGTGCCGAAGATGAGTGGGCTTAAGGAGTATGCCGAAAGTCAGCGCCCATCGACACTGACTCAGACAGTTCGCTGTCTAGACGTACTTCTGTTTTACTGTTCTTGTTTAATTCCTTCATCAGATTTTGGATGTTTTCATTTATCTTCTTTTCGTGCAGGATTTCTAGAATGTTATGTAGCTTTACCAGATCGAAATCTACAAAACAAAGATGGCTTTGCATATTTGATACTAGATAATAGAGGGAACTCTATCTACATCTGTCTCTCTTTCGCTTTAACTAAATCTACTTGAATCTCTTGTAACTGATAAACAAGTCTAGATATTTAATGAATTGGAAATTATAGAGTATATAATGAGAAAAATAAATTATTTTGGTAAAACTAGAAATTATTGTGTTTTATTATACTGTTTAATTAGTATTTACTTGTTGTTAGGTCAACACCTATAGAAAATCTACAGCCTAGTAAGATACATCATAGACATTTTAATTAAAGACGGTGAAGATTTCAAATAAAAATATTTTCATTTTATTCCGTTTACTAAAAATTATTTATTTTTACTAGCTGCTGCTGTACTGTACTAAATACATATGTTAGTTCTAAATTTCCACTATATTTTGTATCTTATGACAATTGTTTCGGTACACAGTACCTTCGTCATATAAACGGTATCTAACAAATCAAATGTGTAAACAAGTCGTATATACCCTAAGTATTACATAATTGAACCCTAATTTGTACCTAAAATACCACTATGGCACCTAAACGAATTAATTTAATTGATACCATAAATTAATTTAAGTTTAACAAATGAGGAACTATTTAGTTCAATTTGTTTGTTATTTTCATTGTTTTTAAGAGATTTATTTTCTAAATGTAAAATTTCGAAATTATTATCAGAAATTTGATTTTCATTCAAAATATGAGAAGTGTAATTCTAAACAAATTTATCTTTAACAACAACTTTTATGTTCTTGTACACGTTTTTTCGAAATTTCTGACAGTTTGACCAAAATAAATTTTTCGACATGAGCCGCATTTAAGTTTCGAGACCACCGACTTTTGGTTTTTAATGGTTTTACTCTTGCTATTCTTAATGAATTTATTATTAGTTTTAAAAGATATTTTCAAACCTTTATTCAACAATATTTGGGATTTTGTTTTGGTGATATTACTGATGTAAGAGTTTTGAACTTGCGCTGAATATTATCTATAATATATATAAAATGCAACGTCTGTCTGTCTGTCTGTCTGTCCGTTAGTGCGCTTATCACTGGAGAACCACTTATCCGATTTACGTACATATGTTCTCTGGCCAGGTTATAGGCTATATTTTATTACGATAGGTAGCATAAGGAATGAGCAGTGACGTAAAACAGTGAATGAAGTCGGAAAAAAGTTTACCGCTAGCTCGTTCCCTTCCAATACACAGCCTAAACCATTAAATATGGAACAATATCATGTAGCAAAGAATAATAATATATATAAAATGCAATATCTCTCTGTCTGTCCATTCATGCAAGAACCACTTATTCGATTTACGTGTCTTTTTTTAAATTCATACATATATTCTTTGGCCAGGTTATATAATAATAATAATCTATATCTATAATATATATAAAATGTCCGTTGGTGCGCTTATCACTGGAGAACCACTTATTCGATTTACGTGCTTTTTTTTAAATATACATATGTTCTCTGACCAGGTTATAGACTGTATTTTATTACGTTAGGTAACATGAGGAATAAGCAGTGACGATAATAGTGAATCAAATCGGAAATAGTTTTCCGCTAGCGCGTTCTCTTGCAATACACTGCCTAAACCACTAAATATGGAAAATATCATGTCGCAAGGGATATCTATAATATATATAAAATGCAACGTCTCTCGGTTTGTTTGTCCGTTTGTGCGCTTATCACTGTAGAAGCACTTATCCGATTTGCGTGCTTTTTTTTTAAACATGCTAAACCATTAAATATGGAACAAGATTATATAGCAAAGAATATCTATAATATATATAAAATGCAACGTCTCTCTGTCTGTCTGTCTGTCCGTTAGTGTGCTTATCACTGGAACACCACTTATCCGATTTACGTGCTTTTTTGTTAAACATACATATGTTCTCTGGCCAGGTTATAGGATATATTTTATTACGTTAGGTGACATAAGGAATAAGCAGTGACGGTAATAGTAAATCAAGTCGGAGAAAAGTTTGTCGCTAGCGCGTTCTCTTGCAATACACTGCCTAAAACATTAAATATGGAACAATATCATGTAGCAAAGAATATAATATATATAAAATGCAACCTCTCTATCTGTGTGTCTGTCTGTTAGTGCGCTTATCACTCGATTTACGTGTTTTTTTTTTTAATTCATACATTTGTTCTCTGGCCAGGTTATCTATAATCTTCTATCTAGAATATACATAAAATGCAACGTCTCTCTCTCTGTCTGTCTGCCTGTCTCTCTGCCTATCTGTCTGTCTGTCTGTCCGTTGGTGCGCTTATCACTTGAGAACCACTTATCCGATTTACGTGTTTTTATAAATTTATACATATGTTCTATATAATTCGATATAAGCCTAGATAATGGAGATAAGGTGAGATAATGATAGATAAGGAGAAATAATGAGAGATAAGTCGAGATAAGCCTCGATAATGTGAGATAAGGTGAGATAATGGGAGATAGGTATAAATAATGGGAGATAAGCTAGATAAGTCTAGATAATGGGAGTTATGGTGAGGTAATGGGAGATAAGGAAAAATAATGGGAGATAAGGAGAAATATTGAGAGATAAGTCGAGGTAAGCCTAGATAATGGAAGATAAGGTGAGATAATGGGAGATAAGGAGAAATAGTGGGACATAAGGAGAAATAATGAGAGATGAGTAGATATAAGCCTAGATAATGGAAATTATGTAGAGATAATGGGAGATAAGGAGAAATATTGGGAGATAAGGGGAAACAATGGGAGATATTTTATTACGTTGGGTAATATGAGGAATAAGCAGGGACGATAGTGGTGAATCAAATCCATGCGAGCGGAGCCGCGGGCCCGGCTAGTCTTTTATAAATGGGTATGTTAAAATAATAACTTTTTTGTAAGATTTTTTGTTAATAATTTTGTAATCATTACTGGCTCATAGCCATTATTAAAAGCTTCTTGTTTAATAATTAGTGGAGACAAGTGCCGTAAAATTTTCATGATTTTTGAAAATTTTTGGGTACATTTTGGAAATTAATTTTACTACTTTGAAACAGTACCAACATAATGTAAACAAATATATAATAAAATACTGTTTTTAGTCAATTTCCACTGGTTTATTTAAATTGCGATGACGCGTTTCACTGTGCAGCTTCCTCAGATCTCCATTTTACACTGTCAAGTTAGGTTTAGTGTTCACAATTATATATAATTTCTTAATTGTAATATTAGACCTGATTAAATTACATTGATAGTATGGGAAAACCCACACAGACATGGAGTTAGGAGAATAAATCCAATAATGGTGAATTGTTTAAATCTACCTGGTCGTTGAGTAAAGTACCTGTAGTCCTTAATCGATTTATTTGCATTATCTCTAAAAGGTTTGGTTTCAAACCTTTTTGTTGGGTATGTAAAATTTTGAAATTCTTGTTAAACATGTGATTTTTTCCGTTAAAAGATAATTAGCATATGTTGAATTAGACTTTCTATGGATGAAACTTTTTTCGGGCTCTGTAATTCTTTGTATAATTTTATATACCCAACAAAAAGGTTTAAAACTAAACCTTTTAGAGAAAATGCAAATAAATCGGACTACAGGTACTTTACTCAACGACCAGGTAGATTTAAAGAATTCACCATTCTTGAATTTATTCTCCTAATTCCATGTCTGTGTGGGTTTTCAAATACTATCAATGCAATTTAATTAGGTGTAATATTATAATTAAGAAATTATATAAAATTGTGAACATTAAACCTGACTTGATAGTGTAAAATGTAGATCTGGAGAAGCTGCATCGACAGTGAAAAGCGTCATCGCAATTAAAATAAACCAGTGGAAATTGACTAAAAACAGTCTTTTATTATATATTTATAATGAATTTCCATCAAGACAACCATCCAAAATTTGAAACAAGCGGTCTAGCTTCAAACTACTTCATGTTACTTCTAAGATGTGCAAAAACTACGCAAAATATTTGGTTTTTTTAATCAGTGCCTCCAAAACCAAGTAACACCTAAGTACATAAATCTTAAAACAGACAACACCAGCAAAGCAGCCAAAGAAGCAGTTATACTCGCCAAAAGAAAATGGATATATACAGAGAGAAAAATCCAGTATAGCACTAAAGACTCATATAACATGTATCTCAAGGTAATCCACACGGAATTATTATTTAAACTAAACTTTATAGAATTTATGGTCTTAGATTCAAACAGTGAAAAAAAACAATAATACATAAAAAATATTTAAAACAATACGATAGACTACAGTATCTCATTCAACAAAAACGTATAACAACACAAAATAAGAAAGAAAAATAATTTTTTACTGATCATCAATTCTTTAATTGATTTATTAACATTTCCAACACACCTTTTTCGGACAGGGAAAAAATCTTCTAACAAAAGGTTTCAAACACAATATTCAAACTAACTTCAATGTCAAAGAATCGGAGACATTAGGTATTGATATTGAGATAGCCTTGAAAGATAGTCCTAACAACATATTATCAAAATTTCAAATAGCCGAAAGTATTAAAAAAGAATTCTAATAATAACATCAAGTAAGTAAAGTAAAGCAAAATGATGTAATCTTTACCAAAGCAGATAAAGGTAACACAGTAATAGCAATAGACAAAATCGACTATATTAACAAAACGCTTAGATTTTTTTAAAACAGGAAAGTACGAAATTTTAAATAAAGATCCAACAAATATTTTTTAAAAAGAAATAAAACAAGAGATTGAATAGGCTAAAGGTATCATTCACGAAAAGATAAATTTAAATTGGTAAATATGAATCCCCAAATCCCACAACTTTATTCACTCATAAAAACTACACAAACTTGACCACCCAATCAGACCAGTTGTTTCCTATATGTCTGCTCCAGCATATAAGGCGTCATCCTTTTTAATTGATTTATTCAAATATTATAGCAATTTTGAACCTAAATATAGTATCAAAAATGCATACGAACTCGTTGATAAACTTAAGTATATAACAATACCAGGTAATTCTAAATTAGTTTCTTTCGATGTCAAAAACTTATTTCCAAGTATTCCCCCAGACGAAACAATAATTTTAATAGAGAACCTATTAACAAAACACAAAGTAAATGAGGTGATAAAACATAATTAATTTATTAAAAACTTGCCTAAGACAAAAATTTTTTAACAATAAATTCTACAATAGAAAGGAAGGGTTAATTATGAGGAGTCCATTAAGTTCATTACTTGCCGAAATTTTCATGGACAGTATTGAAACAACGATATTTAACAACCATAATAACAATAGTAATAATTGTCTATACTGGTATCGATACGTAGACGATATAATTGTATGCTTAACAGGTACGGACAGACAATTAACTCACTTTTTACAGTACATTAATTCTTTACATAGAAATATTAGTTTTACAATGGAAGAAGAAGTCGAAAGGAAAATCAACTTCCTAGACTTAACAATCAGTAAAACCATGAAAAAACTTGAATTTGCAATATATCACAAACCTTGTCATACAGATACCACAATTCACAATGGTTCTCACTACCCTAACCATCATAAACTCGCGGCTTATCATAGCTTTACACATACACTAACTAATATCCCCTTAGCAGAGGACAACTTTACTAAAGAATTAAACTACATAAAACAACTAGCCGTTAACAATGGTTATTCGGTTACTTTAATCTATAACATCGTTAGGAAAAAACTTAGAAACAAGGCAATCTCAGAAATATACCCACGTTTTAAGGACAGAAAAACCACATTTAAATGTTTAGCCTATTTCGGCAAAAAAAACAGAAAAACTGGGAAAATATTTAAATTAAAAAAATATCAACATAGTTTACAAGACTAACAATACTATAGGGAAATATCTCAAAAACTACAAACCACAAATCAATAAAGACAATAAATCAGGGGTTTATTAATTAACATGTGGGTCATGTCCTAAAAACATACATAGGACAAACTGAACGTACAACAAAGAATTACAGAACACGAAAAAAGTTTCATCCATAGAAAGTCAATTTCAACATATGCTAATCATCTTTTAACAGAAAATCGTACGTTTAACAAGAATTTCAAAATTTTACATACCCAACAAAAAGGATTAAAACTAAACCTTTTAGAAACAATGCAAATAAATCGATTAAGAACTACAGGTACTTTACTCAACGACCAGGTAGATTTAAACAATTCACCATTATTGAATCTATTTTCCTAATTCCATGTCTGTGTGGATTTTCCAATACTATCAATGTAATTTAATTGGGTGTAATATTATAATTAAGAAATTATATAAAATTGTGAACATTAAACCTAACTTGACAGTGTAAAATGTAGATCTGAAGAAGCTGCATCGACAGTGAAACGCGTCATCGTTATTTAAATAAACCAGTGGAAACTGACTAAAAACAGTCTTTTACTATATATTTATAATGAATTTCCATCAAGTAGAAGCTACGACCATCCAAATAATATAAACGAGTTTTCTCAGCCCATTTTTGACCTTAAGCCCAGTTATCTTCTATTTTAATGCATTTTTTGACATTTTAACGCTTTCGGCTCACTATTTCTTAAATATCTCAGCTTCTATTTGTTATTATGTGACAGAAAAAAATATTTTACTCGTTATAAAAAACTGCGTAGATTGCATTAAAAAAAATAAGTACATAACCTAAAAATAGTATTTACTACGGCAAATTGCAAAAGTTTTTTTACGATATTTCGATATTACGGCTTTAAATTGTAGAAAAATATAGCCTTAATATTAGCAAAAAAGTCAAATTTTATTAAAAAATATTAAGAGGTTTATTCAAAATTCGTATTTTAGTCAAAATCTTTTTATGGATTTCTGTTCAATATTTTATCGTAAATATAACATGAAAAAGTGATTTTTAAAACAAATACTACCTATTTTACAATAAAATTATGATTTAGATAACAGAAACATATTAATTATTACTATTTTAACGCTAAAATAATACGAGAATGGATTGAAAAGTTCGCAGCCTCACCAAAATATATTTATAATATTTTTATTATAGTACCGTCAATAAGTTCATACTTTCTTTGGTTGTCACAGTGTAACATTTTGCTGATTAAAATTTGTGGCTTTTAGATTAGAACGAGTCTATTGAGATCAAGTCACCGTTTTTGGAAAAATGGAAAAAATTGAAAAGCGTGCGGTTATCAAGTACCTGTTTAAAAAAAGATTAACACAAAGGAGATCCACGATGATATGAAAATGACACTAGGGGAATCTGCTCCATGATATACCACTGTGAAAAAATGGGTTGCAGAATTTAAACGTGGACGAGAGAGCATCGAAGATGATCCTCGTTCCTGTCACCGGACGGACGACGTCTACGACTGAAGAAGACATCGGCAAAATGTGTGATCTCATAATGAAAGACCTTAGATTAACTATCAGGGAGATTGCAGACACTATAAGCATCTCGTATGAATGAACGCAAAACATCATTGCCAACGAACTCGGATTTTCTAAGGTTTCCGCTAGGTGGTTCCCCAGATTCCTTTCAGTTGAAAAAAAAAAAAAACGAATTCAACTCACGATTTCTAGCAACTGTTTGGAGATGTTTGAAGCTGATCTGCAAGATTTTCTTAACAGCTTTGTGACAATGGACGAAACCTGGGTCACTATACTCCAGAGTCAAAACAACAATCCAAGCAGTGGAAAAAATCTGGTGAACCGACTCTAAAGAAAGCGAAGGCAATTTTTTCGGCTGAAAAATTGATGGCGTCAGTTTTTTGGTATGCTAAGGGGATTAGTATGGCTATCTTCCGAAAGGCGAGACAATAAACTCGACTTACTATTGCACCCTTTTGCGTCGCTTACGTCAAGAAATTAAAGAGAAACGCCCAGGATTACTGAGAAAGAAAGTTTTGTTCCATCAGAACAACGCTCGCGTTTACATATTTGTTGAGTCTATGACTCAAATTCGTGATTGTGTTTTCGAATTGCTGCCCCACTCGGCTTATTCGCCTGATTTGGCACCTTCGGACTTTCATCTGATTCCAAACCTAAAAAAACACCTCGGCGGCCAGAAATTTTCATCAAATAAAGAAGTTGAAGCTGCAGTTAACCAGTATTTTGAAGACCTTGAGGAATCTTTTTTTCAAACAGGTGTTTTGGAAAGCAGGTAGAAGAAGTGCATAGAGCTATATGGAAATTTCGTCAAAAAATAAAAATATTTTTGTACGTTTTTTATTTTTTTTCTTGACTAGGCCGCAAAATTTTCATTTCCATCCTCGTAATTTTGTAATCATATCTGGCTCATAGCAATTATTAAAAGCTTCTTGTTTAATAATTATTAATATAATAGAATAATTCCAAGCTGTATCCAATTATAACTAGTGGAGTGCCGTAAAATTTTCACGACTTGTGGAAATTTTTGGGTACAGCTTGGAAATCGATTTAACTACTTTAAAACAGTGCCAACATAATGTAAACGAGTTTTCTCAGCCTAATTGTGACCGTAAGGCAAGTTTTCTTCTATTTCAGTGCATTTTTTTCACATTCTAACGCTTTTGGCTTACTATTTCTTAAATACCTCAGTTTCTGTTCGTTATTATGCCACAGAAAAAAAATTATTTTACTCGTCATAAAAATGACTAAAAAACTGCATAGATTGCATTAAAAAAATATATGTACATAACCTAAAAAAAGTATTTGCTACGGCAAATTCAAAAATGGTTTTTTTACGGATAACTTCCGTTCAATTCGATATTACGGCTTCAGATTATAGAAAAATATAGCTTTTATAATAGCAAAAAATGTACCAAATTTTATTGAAAAAAAATTTAGAGGATTGGTTAAAATTCGCATTTTAGTCAAAATCTTATTATGGATTTTTCTTGTGCGCAGAAGGTCGTAGGGAGCTTTTTTTACAAAAAAGGATATGCGCATTTTTATGCTCTTCATGATAGTTAAAAGGAAAAATAAAGAATATACAAGAAATTATTTTATTTTTAAATTTTTAAAAATTCAATTTTTTTCGCTCTGGCTTTAGAAAAGCTCTGATTCATTCTTTTTATTTCTATTCAATATTTTCTCTTGAAAAGTGATTTTTAAAACAAATACTACCTATTTTACAGTAACATTATAATTTAGATAACAGAAATGTATTAATAATAGCTATTTTAATGCTGAAATAATTGTAATAGTTATATGATCTAGCAGTTTAAAAATAAAACAACAATATTAAAAAAAAGAATATTTGAATTTAAAGGCATTACTTACTTATACCTAAACATATATAAGGTAATTTGAAAATTACCTCATAGTGCCTCGATGCTACGCCTCGAAATAAATTGGAATGCTAACAACCTTTCGTAAGTATACAGATGACACCTCTGTCGTAAGCATCAAACATTTCATCGTAGTTAGTCTTATCGTAGTGTATTGTAGTTCGTAGACAGCATTTCTTTTCAAAGATGTGCTAACATCTCTGGGTTTATTTTATGTAGGTATCTCGTGTATTCTATAACTCATTAAACATTTTAGAATATTACAGTTTTATGATTTGTAATTATATTTTTTTTTAATAAGATTTTATTATTAATATGTTTAAGAAATGTGTATAGTGTATATTAAACTATCCAAGTGATTTTGTGACCAAATTAAAAACAAATCTTCATGAATAATTTTTGACACTCAACAGTTTTTTTTGGCATTATTTTAGTCCATTTTTGTTTCGTTATATTTTTTTCTTCTTCTTTCTAAATCATAATTTTATTGTAAAATAAGTAGCCATCATCATCATCAATCAGCCCCGATCTGTCCATTGTCGGACATAGGGCTCCTCAAGATCCTGCCACCTTCCTCTGTCCTGCAGTTTCCATCCAATTTCCAGAAACTCTTCTTATATCATCGGTCCATCTTGTGGGTGGTCTTCCCCTGCTTCGTCTACCCGTTCTTGGTCTTCACTCCAGTATCCTCCTCGTCTATCTGTTATCCTTCATTCTGGCGACATGCCCCACCTATCTCCACTTTAGTCCGAGTATGCGCTTTATTATGTGTTCCACGTCTGTTCTTCTGAGGATCTCATTTCTCATCCTGTTTCTCAGGGTAATATACCCATCATTGACCTATCCATTTTACGTTGTGTCTGTTGCAGTTTAAGTATGGATTTTTTGGAGAGAGTTAGGGTCTCTGCCCCGTATATAAAAACCCGTAGTATACACTGATTAAATCCTCTTCTTTTCAAACTGATTGGCACTTCGCCCTTAAATACATCTCGGAGTCTGCCAAACGCTGCCCATCCTAGGTCGTTCTTTTAAGCATTTCCCGCGTTTGGTTGTCTCTGCAAGGTCTCACTGCGTGGCTCAGGTATATGTAATTTTCGGCCATCTCTATATCTCTACCTTCTAGACTTTTCGGTCAGCTAGGAAATAAGTTTGTCATCACCTGTGACTTTTTATAGTTTATTTCCAAGTCAACTTTTTGCGTGGCATTTTGCAGCTCTTTTAGCATAACTTTAGCTTCTCCTAAATTGTCAGATATAATGACAATGTCGTCTGCGAATCTGAAATTACTGAACCGCTCTCCTATCAATATTTACTCCCTAGTTTTCCCATTCTAACGTTTTGAATGCTTGTTCCAGCACGGTTATAAACAGCTTCGGTGACATCGTGTCTCTTGTCTGAAACCCCTTTTTGTTTCTATTTTCTTCGAGGGAGAGTGTAGGTTCACTGTTGTTGTAGCCTTGTTGTAGATGTTACGTATAATATTTGAGTATCGATAGTCAATTCGATACTCGTTTAATGCTTCTAATATGGCAGGTAATTCAACAGTGTCAAAAGCTTTTTGGTAATCAACAAAGATGAGTACTAGGGGTCTGTTATATTCAATCTACTTTTCTATTAACGTTTTTAGATAGTGTAAGTGATCATTTGTTCCAAAGCCTGAGCAGAATGCAGCTTGTTCTCTTGGCTGATATAGTTGTAATTTACTTTGTGATTCTTATCTAGTTGTTATGATTCTCGGCCTATACAGATTTGTAGAGATGATTTAGGTGATGGAGTTCCAGTTTTCCGGAATGTTTTGTCTATGGAAACATAGATTAATAATAATGATAATAAACAATTTTATTCAAAGTATGCAATATACAGTGAAAAGGACAGAGTGCAGCTGAAAAAAAGTATAAGAAAAAAAAAAACGTACGGAAAACTATAACAAATAGATGCTTATATCGCTGTCGGTGACTTACTAAGTCTATTCAAGCAGAGCGGTACAGCACGACTGGCAACTTATTGCAGAAACGCACCTTTCTTGAGCTTACTGCTCGAAGGCATAGATGCAGTATTGGTATAACTAAAAAAAACGAAAAAAATCGTATTTTTAGAAGTTACTAAAGTGTTCTTCGTATTTGCTGAACCATCCCAAAGTTTCGCCCATCATCACAGTTCAGCAAAAAGATCTTTAGAGTAAACTAACGGAAAAACTATAACAAGTACAAATGAACTTCATTCGATTTTTTTCGTTTTTAGTTATACCAATACTGAAAAAAAAATTTAATTTAACTGTCCATATATGTCCTGTCTTTACACTTGCCCCTAGGCAGCAACACACTAACACATGCACACCCAAATAATAATAATAATGCACAACCAAATAATGCACAACCAAATTAATAATGCACAACCAAATTATATGATGCACAACCAAATAACAAACAAAAGAAAAAAAAAATAATGTTATGTCAGTTACAGAAAGCCCTGATTTAAGATTAGAAAAAAAATTTTTGGGAACAGTAAATTCTTCAATTATTCTGCAATAACAAATGCTTTAGGTACTTTTTGACACATTTGACTGATTTAGATTTCAGAATGTCTGGTAGGTTGTTATAAGTTTTAACTAAATTGTAAGTGAAAGACCTTTCAAATATGCCTTGTTTTATGAAGTAGGGGCGTAAGTAAGCCTCTGCTTCTTATATTTATATTATGAACGTCAGTCTTGAACGGAATTTTTTTTAAAAAGACACAGACTTTGTGCAGATAATCTTATGATACAAGGTACAACAATGTAAATATCATCTTGACTTCATGTCAATCCATTTAGCTTTCTTCAGTTTATAAGTAACTGGATTTCGTTTTTTTATACCGTAGCTAAACCGTAAACAATATTTCTGAATTTTTTTAATTCTTTTTGTATCTTCGGCAGTCAAGTAGGAGCCGTAAACACCATCACAGTGGTTAAATATAGATAAAATGATAGAATCGTAAAGCATGAGTTTTAATTGAGTACTTAATAAATGTATTGAGTTATAAAGACACCTAAGTAGACCCACTGCCCTCTTAATGCAAACCGACACGTGTTTTTTAAATCTTAAAGTTGAATCCAAAATTAAGCCAAGATTTTTAGCCTCAGCTTTAACAGGTATCCTTTCATTAGAAATATTAACTTCAACTAGTGAAGTGAGTCTCTTTACAATACTTGGTCTACCGAACAACATTGCGACACATTTGTTGGGATTAAGTTTCAAATCCTCCGAAACTCTCTGTATATCAAATCACCATTTATCAGTCGACAACCGTCAAGCACTATATTCTCAGGAAAAGAGTAAAACAACTGAGTATCGTCAGCGTACATCTGACAGTTACAGACTTTGAGAAATGACGGAAATAAATGGGTATAAATGCAGAATAGATAGACTAAACAGCTCTTTTATTTTCTCTATCAATACAGGACCTCCAAGTTCGATAGCCTCTGACACAAGTCCATCCTCCTCTGGAGCCTAGTTGTTCTTCATTTTGTTCAAGACGTTACGTATTTCGTCTTGGGATATATCTTGAATAAAATCGGAGCCCTGGCTTTGTATTTTCGGCGGTTTCTCCTTTTGTTCTTGAATCTGCTTGGCTTGTGTATAGTGTTGTGTAAAATTCTTCAACTATATGCAGTAGATCTCCTCTATCAGGTAGTATTTGTTATTTGTACTTAATATCTTATAATGCAATCTATGCAGCTTTTGTTAGGCAATACTTTTTTATGGCGACTAAAATGATTTTTTTTCTGTCGGATAACAATGAACAGAAGCTGAGCTATTTAAGAAATAGTGAACCGAAAGCGTTAAAATGTGAAAAAAATGCACTAGAGAAGAAAAGTGTCCTTGCAGTCAAAATTAGGCTGAGAAAACTCGTTTACATTGTCATAATACTATTTCAAAGTAGTTTAATCGATTTCCAAGCTATATCCAAAAATTTCCATAATTCATACAAATTTTACGGCACTTGCCTCCAATATATGTTTATTTAATTCATTTTAATAATTTTCTGTAGACATAAGTATATGAAGATGTCTGTGAACAAATGAATTAAAAGCAGATCACTTGTGAAAAGGTGAAAAAGGATGTTTTTACAACTATTGTGGATAACTTAATCTGTATGTTTGAAATAGATTGTTAAGTCATGTTTGTTAGTTTTATTGTTATAGTTAAATCAAGAAAATTAATTGATTTGTTTTGCTCGAATTCTACCGATTATCTGACGAAGGTACTATATACCGAAACAATTGTCATAAGATATAAAATATGGTAGAAATTTAGAACAAACATAGGTGTTTATGTCAATTATTATAAATTTTCACGAAGTAACGACTACTTCAATCGAACAGGCACTATATGTGTTTCAGCTGACACAAAAAAACCGTCTGTAAAGAATATATCAAAATATCAATAAATAAATCCTAACCCACATTCATCTACACGTCTAAAGCCCTGCTCTGCAACCATTCCCCTCTGGCTTATTCCATTAATCGTCCTCAGATTGCGCCCCCCGTGACAAATTACCTTATCGACCATTCCTCAGATTACCTGATAAGGTGCTTTCCTATTCCGAGGAAAAAAGAGGAAGTGCGAAGAGAACTGCGTGTTAAGATTAGATTTGTTTCGCTTTGATTAAAATAAAAGTAAACGGATTGGGTATTTTTGGATTAGACATTCGTGCAATGATTAAATAATTTGTCTTTGTTGGCAATGTCACTTCATTCTGTAATGGAAATACGATTTCATTCTAAATGTCTGTTTTGTTCCAGCGGTTCTTTATTAAACAGAAATATATAACAGTTGATACAGAGTATATTGGGGAAATTTTATTACGAACACTCCCAGATTAAAAAGCGTTTGAATAAATTGGGCAGTAATTAATGCTATGTAAAATATCAGACTGTTATATCGATATACTTAAAAACTAAAAAAAAAAGTTTTCCATTTGCGGTCCATCTGTATATTGATTTACCATCTATCTCTACTTACATGAAAACGCTCTAAAGAAATGATATGTCGATTCCAAATTTGGTACACACAATGTCCATGCTCCTTTGAGAAGTGCCCGTATCACTAAGAAGAAAGCCCCGGGGCTAAATCAGGGCTTAAGGCATGCCATGCGTCTTCGTAACAAAGCCTTAACAAAATATATAAGAAAAATAAGTCACTGGAGAATTGGGAAAGTTATAGACGACTTAGGAACTATGTTACACTAGCAACGGAAAATGAAAAGAAGTAGAAAGGAATTTTCGGTCTAGTAATCCAAAAAATAATTGGAAATTGTTGAGGGACTTGAATATTTCTTCTAAAGTATCTAGTAGCGTTCCTGAACATTTGGAGAATGTACAAGATATTAACACAAGTTTTGTTACTGCTGCTGGCTCTTCGGCTCCAGATCCAGAAACCTTAAACTTTTATTTACAAAATAAAAAACAGTCCACAAGTACATTTCATTTTAAAGTGGCAACAACTGGTGAGATTGATTAGGCACTTTTTTCTATTGGCTCTAGGAAGGTGGGTACTGATGAAATTGGTATAACTATGTTGTTGAACTGTTGTCCACGCATAATTCCTTTTATTGTGCATTTAATTAACTCATCTATAGAAACTAACTGTTTCCCCGATATTTGGAAAAGTTCCTTTAGAATTCCGTTTCGAAAGGTGACCTCCCCTAAGGATCTGAAGGATCTTAGGCCCATAAGCATATTGCCAACGCTGTCAAAGGTCATTGAGAGAGTGATGGAGCGACAAATGCGGGAGCATATTGAGCGGTACGGGCTCCTACCAGATTTCCAAACTGGTTTTCCCTAGGCATCACAGTTGTGCTACTGCACTTCTCAAAGTTACGAACCATATTCTATCGGCAGCGGACCGTGGTGAGCTCACTGCCTTGGTGCTCTAGGACTACTCGAAAGCTTTTGATCGAATAAATCATACTTTGCTTTTGGCCATTCTTGGTTTTCTTGATTTTGGGGCAGATGCTTGTGAGCTTATTAAGAGCTATCTCGAGAACAGAGCACAGTGTGTAAAACTTAATCGTAAACAATCCAGTCAAGTAGTCGTTAAGTGTGGTGTGCCTCAGGGGTCAATCCTTGGGCCTCTACTTTTCACATTCTACACTTCTCAACTTACTGTCAACCTGAAAAACGTCTCAACGCTCCTATATGTAGATGACACGCAGATTTACATGTCATTTCGACCCGAACAAATTCTGGAGGCGAATGATAAACTTTCGAATGAGCTTGAGCATCTTCGGAAAGTTTCGCTAAACCATTGTCTTGAATTGAATCCTAAGAAAAGTCAGTTACTTTTATTTGGACGAGAGCAATGTAGGGTTCAATATCGGGATCTGATACATGTCAGTATAAATAATGACATACTACGGGTTTCCAATGTGTGGCCAGGAACTTGGGATTATTGCTGGACGTTAAATTGAAATTCTCAGAATATATAAGCGGATGTATCAGGAAAGCATTTGCAAATTTAAAACTTATTTTTAACCAACGACACCTTTTGAATGCCGCTCTGAAAAAATCCTTGTGCGAATCGTTGGTGCTGTCGCACTTTGCTTTCTGCGATACTGTGTATGGACCCTGTCTTGTGGAGCGGGATGTCAGACGTATACAGCGTATGCAGAACTGTTGTGTGCGTCTAATTGGTGGCATGAGAAAGTATGAGAGGGGACTGAGTGCTGGAATGAAAGAAATTGGATGGCTAATTATGAGCGAGAGAAGGCATTTACATAGTTTGGTCCTATTTAATTTTCAATAAAATTCCCAATTATTTGTATCAGAAAATTAAATTTAGATATGATGCTCATGCTTTAGATTTAAGGCATAAATTTACCATCACTCCTCCTTATCATAGAACAGCTTTATTTGAACGATCATTTAGCTATCAGATATCAATGTCTTACAATAAGTTGCCTGCAGACTTAAGACAATTAAAACCCACCGCGTTTAAACATAGGGCACGCAGTATGTTGATAACATTGGCGTCCCGTGCATAATTTGCCTGTTTTGATCCAGTGTCTTATGTCACCGTTGCGTCGAAATGTAGTATTATTGTGTGTTTACCATGTTTCAAACAACATTTGTGTCACAGTTATATTTATGTATCAGTTTTTAGTTCATATGTATAAACTTAGTTATTATTATTGAATCAACTGTATAGGTTAAATAAGGAAGCCTAGCTTCAATTTCGCCTTTTGTAATATTACCCTGTAAATTACAATAAAGACATTATTATCATTATTATTATTTATTACAAAAACGTTCTTCTTTCTCACATTTGATCAATGTGGTTCCATGTTTGGCTGACGGGCC
>CM032453.1:48298162-48428872 GCA_019049505.1 Pachyrhynchus sulphureomaculatus | reverse complement strand
ACCTGATAAGACAAATAAAACCATCATAATGAACAAAACAGAATACGATGAAAAAATGGAAAATATATTAAATGATACAGATACTTATAAAAAAATAAATAGTGACCCAACAAATGTATATCAGAAAAAAAATAATACTTTAATAAAGGCATTACTGAATAAAAAAGAACTAGACGAAGAAAAGCTAAAAATCTAATGATAAAAAATGCTGTGACACCTAAAATTTATGGCTTATCCAAACTACACAAACAAGGTACCCCATTAAGACCCATTGTTTCATGTATACAATCGCCATTATACAATTTATCTAAATACTTAGCCAACTGTCTATCCAACATATCCGGTAAAAAATGAACATTTTATTAAAGATTCTTTCGACTTTAAAAACTTTCATCGACACAGTGAGAATACCATCGAATTATAAACTTTTATCGTTTGATGTAACATCTTTATACACGAACATTTCCAAATGAACTAGTTAAAAACCGTTATTAATAAAAAAATGGGATCTACTACAAGAACACACAACAATTTCAAAAAGAAATTTTCTGGACGCCATAGATCTCACATTGAACACCAACTATTTTCAATTTAAAAATAGATTTTATAACAAATCGACGGTTGTGCCATGGGTTCCCCCATTTCATCAGTCATTGCTCAACTAGTAATGGAATACCTGGAAGAACAAGTCATTAAAAAAATAAAAGGTAACATTTTGTTTTTCAAGAGATTCGTAGATGATTGTTTATTAGCAGCCCAAAATGATAAAATTACCGAAATTCTATACAAATTTAATAGCTTCCACAAAAAATTACAATTTACATCAGAAATTGAAAAGGATGGTAAAATAAATTTTCTAGACCTGACTCTTATCAGAAAGCAAGATAAAATCCTTACAGAGTGGTACACAAAACCTTCTTGGTCAGGGAGATATTTGAATTTTCACTCTAGTCATGCAATGTCCCAGAAAATCAGCGTTATAGTGGGCCTAACAGACCGAGCAATAAAATTGACTTCCCCTGAACTAAGACCAGACGCGCTAAAAAAAAAGTAAAAACAATTTTAAAGAGAATGACATCAATCGAACAATAAAAAAGAGAATATACAAGTTTTATAATAACTCAAAAAACAACACTAAAAATAGTAAACAAAACTGTGATAAATCTTTACCACTTCATTATACAAAAGAACTTTTTGAGAAGCTGAAATGGGTCTTGAAAAAATATAACATTATAGTTTGCCATAAAACTCAAAATAAACTAAGTTCATTATTTACAAACTTAAAAAGCCATATCCCCACAATGAATGAATCTAATGTTGTGTATGCAATACCGTGTGCGAATTGTCCGAAGAAATATATTGGCATGACTTCTCAGTTACTAAAAAACAGACTAAATGGACACAAATATACTAGGAATGCTTCCACTGCCCTTAGTAAACACGAAGCAGAAGAATAACATGACTTTAAATTCAATGAAACCAGGGTCCTCTGCAAAGAGCGGAATTATACCAAACTACAGATCAAAGAGATGATTGAAATAAAAAAAGATGAAAACACTGTGAATGATAGGACTGACATAAAAGGAATCAGTCATATCATAAATTTAATTAAAAAATAAACATGCTGGCATGCATATCCTCTTAATAATACAAAATGGTATATATACTTAACAGCAATAATAGTTTTTTCGTTAAGACACCCATTATAGATAATAAAATTTTAAAAAAATCAGTAAAAAATACGAGATACGATATGCTGAAAGAAATACAGAATTTGAAATTCACAAACACACAAATAGTTGACTTTCAGGGTATATACACGTTAGTAAATTGTTTTATATTTTTGTTATGGTGTAAATATTTTAAATGTCCGAGTGTGCGTAAAAATGCTATATGTTTTTAAAAGTGTAATTTGACTTAAAAGATTTTAACCTTGTGTTTTCTAATTTTAGAATGAATATTAAAAAATAAAGAATTTTTGAAAATGCCTAAAAAAAATAAGGCGAAACGTCAAATAGACTAGTTTGTGTTTTCCAAAAGAACCTAAGTACCCAAGAAAAAACCAATCAAGTTTATATATATATATATATATATATATATATATATATATATATATATATATATATATATATATATATATGTATATATATATATATATATATATATATATATATTGTAGCGTGTGAAATAATGTGTTGCCCCAAGCTTGGGCGCAATTTTGTAATATTGGAACTTACCCGCTTTAATTTCTGATACTGAATTGAGTGAACCCTGATTTTAAAAGAACTAAAGAAATTAAACACACACTAGCTCAGTTTTCCTTGGTAGAGAGATATGGGTAAGAGATAATTGTCTTACGTCTTTTTGGAACTAATTTCTATTTTTTTTAAAAGGCTTTAGCTGTACGAAATTTTGGGCACCATCCATTTTAAAATAGAAAGGATCTAACTTCAGCTAAAAAAATGGAAAAATGCTGAAGGGTTTTATGGGTATTACTGAAAAGAATTAGTCTAGTACAACTTATCCTGAAAAGAAAAATAAATATTCAGTGAGACACTAGCTTTAATCAAAAAAAGAAAATTTATTCATGTTTTTTTTAAATGAAAAGTTCTAACCTTTACAGTTTTACCTAACAAATTCTAGCCTAACTAGTAGTTGTTACATTAAAATTTCAGACTATTATAACCCCCGAAGACGAGAAATCGTGCTTTACACTTCACTTTTTAGTCTGTTTTTCAATAGTAGTTAATGCACTACTCCGGGATAAGTCTATTGAAGGGAGTTTTGTTGACTTACTGTTTTTTATTCCTGCTGTGATCGACTACGCCCGATTTCACACTTTTTCTTAACAAACACTTAGAAAGCTCACTACGGCTTTTATTTAAGACACTGGTGCTTTTACTTAGCGACTCTGATGAAAATTAGCCTACTTCGGCTAGATGGAAAATAGCCTCTCGGCTAGACGGTACTGCCTGGCTGCGGCTAGATGGAAAACAGCCCTGCAGCGGCTTGATGGTACTGCCTGGTTGCGGCTAGATGGAAAACAACCTCGATTTACAGTCTGCGGAGCCTTAAATAATCGTGCGACTTTTGCCAGTAATATCACGACGCTCCAATCAAAACTGCCGATCAAACATTCCACCAATCGCGGCGTAGCGAGAGGTTCGGTCAGGAACCCGCACCACTTACTATATACCGAACGTCTGGGAATCCCTGTTTAATATACCGTTCGGAACAAAAATGAAAATAAGTACAATTTGAAATGGAAAAATCAGTAACATTACATGGTCTTAAAATCTAGGAAAAAAATGAATGTTACATTTACCCCCTTCCAAAAAGAAATAGACTACACTAGTCTATTAAACTTAGGCTACTTATGAAAAGGTACAAAGTGGTACACTATCACTTAATACTAAGGTCAGAACTTAAAAACAAAATTACAAACTTCGGACCTTACTACTAGACTTAATTCAATTAAGCACTAATATTAAGTACAATGGAAACCAAATGAAAATCTCTGCAAGTACACAAGAATCTTATAACTAGACTTAACTTAATTAAGCACTAAGGTTAAGTACATCAAAAAGTAAATAAAAATCCTTGCATGAACATAAGAAATACCTGTTCAAAGTAACAATCGCGGTCTTCTTATATAAACGAATCAGCTCTGTTATTGTTACCAAAACAAAAAAAAATATAACTTTGTCTAGACTCTTGTCTAAACCAAAAAAAAAAATGAACTGAAACAAAGTATGAACACCCCCCTTAAAATCTTTTAAGGATTGTCTGTAAATTTTCTATGTTAGCAAAAGAAATTTAGAAAAATTCTTAAATAAAGAAAAATAAAAAAATGATTCTAGTGCAAACACTTACACTAAAAAGGAAAAGTCTTGTCAGACCATTTAGCACTAGGCCAAAAAAAAAATTATCTGGATAAATATCCAGACAAACGCTCGGGAAAAATCGCTATCCATGCTCTAGCTCATCGCTAAGAGAACATTCTAAATCTAGTATCACTACTAGTCGCACTCGGAAAATAATCGCACTCTATCGCGCAATGTCGACGTCCTAAGACATCTAGACATGCTAAAATCGCTAGGGAAAACGCTCTGGTTGATCGCCAGATAAAAAACCTCGGCTCCTCGCCAAGAAAACACTCTGGTATATCGCCAGAAAAAACCTCGGCTCCTCGCCAAGAAAACATTCTGGTATATCGCCAGAAAAAACCTCGGCTCCTCGCCAAGAAAACATTCTGGTACATCGCCAGAAAAAAGCCTCGGCTCCTCGCCAAGAAAACATTCTGGTATATCGCCAAAAAAACCTCGGCTCCTCGCCAAGAAAACACTCTGTAAATAGTCCTCGACTACACAAAGTCTGCGTTCTAAAAGAACAAACTCGCCATTAACATAGTGAGCAGCTATAAAAGCTAACAATATCACTATAGGCACAGTGAATAGCTACAAAAGCTAAAATTCACCCTAAACCCAGTGAATAGCTATAAAAGCAAAATTCACCAAACTGAATGATCCTGCTTCAAAAAGCAATGTTCACTAAGAACAGAATGATTAGTCCGCGCGCAACTAACATTCAAGGAAACATTCCCAGCACAACTATGTGAGACAGCAAGTCTCGAAATAGGACCTCCCTAAAGTCATAATCCTATATATGGGAGTCCATAATCAAAACGACTCAAAATCTCGCATTTTGAGCACATGCCCTCAGGCAACCAACATACTCCGAAATATATACAGAAATATGTACAGAAATATATACAGATATACATACAGGAGTTCAAATCCCAAATTCTTGGTTATTATAACTCCATACTGAGCTTGGTGAAAGCTCTTAGCAAAAGCTAATCAAATCTTCGGCACATCGCACCAAAGTGACAAATCTGCCTAGAAACATGAGCCAGAAGAAACGCCCTCCGTCATTCTTCAGGGTGGCTACACTGAAATAAAACTTAACCAGCATTGCGCCTCTTCAAGTTGCATGAAGAACCCTCGTGTACTGGTCTCGCCCTAGAACAACAACAAAAAACATTCAATCCATCCCACATAACAGGAGACAAACACCTCACCACGATATACTGAATGGTGGAGACAATAAAATACAGAATTGGTGACCCTGGAGTCCACCAACAAAAGGGAGTAGATTATAGCATCCACTAAACTAAAACGGTGTCTACCACACCACCATAAGTCAAAAAAATTAATCATTAGGGTGTTCCGAAACACACTACTGCCAACAGCCTGTCACCACTAATAGGCTAATTGGAGCTGAGGTCGACTACAGTAGCTAGGCTCTCCTTTGGTTCCAATAGAAATAACCATTGAGTAACAAAACCTTTAAAGGTCCCAAAGGTCAAACGTTCACCCCCCATAGACTACCCTTCCAATCAGTCTGTTCCTCAGGAAGACTAACTCCCTGCCAAACGTCGTAACGGCATCTGTTAGCACCCGGTGCATCACAGCCTGTAAAAACAGATAGCTCATGGGATACAACCTAAAAGGTTTACAAGGTTGACTTAACCAAGCTTCTAACGAAATTTTTTAAAAAAAAACGAAAATGAGCTTAAAAAGCTACATGAAGCAAAAATTTCTCAAATTTTTGGTGGCAACGCAACAAAACTTTTGAAGACGACAAGAGCTTTTCCAGCTTAATCAGAAACAAGAAGAAAACATCGTTGACAGCTAAAATATTCGATCATGGTGTTAATCGTCTCCCTAGACAATAGCCTCTAGAAGAAACTGCTACAGGTATCAGGCATAACCGTTTTCTGTCAGCCCAAACTTCTAGATTACCTCTTGGAAATCTAAAAATTCGGTTAGGAATCTTCCTTCACTGCGCTTAGCCTCTCTTGACAAGGTTCTCATCTCGGTATCAGATTTTGATCATTTCTTTGTGAAACGACTGTCTTACTCTGCTCTCATCTCCTGTAAATGATCAGCCTTTAGTTCTCCTGCAGAACTTCAATTTTCTATCCATCTGATAGTAAACCGAAAAAAAAAAAAAAAAAGAAAAAAACTCAACATACGCCTATGAGTCCATGCAAAAAAAATTTTAAAAAAATTAGTGACTCAAAGGTAACGTTTAAACGGCTCTGAAAAAAAATAGAAAATACCCTCAGTTTGTCAATTCAGAAGAAGATCTAAACCAAAATAATCCAAGTCTTAGACTTACTGGATAAACCAAAATCAATTTACTCTTAATTGCACCCAAAATATACCATTAAGGTAATAAAAATACACCCACTCGGGTAACAAACTTTGAAATTGCTCTTAAAAAATTTTGACTCTACATCACATTACACGAGCTACATCTTGCGCTTGTCCTAACTCAAGATCACCTTGGATTGCCTCTAATCAAAATTTCGCTTCCAAGTGTCAAGAACTGGATATTATTTGGGGTCTTAAGCAAATCAAATCCCGCGACCACCGACATACCAGTCTTATGATAAATCCTGAGTGTGACTCTTTCGCAAGCTCGCAACAGCTGAGTCGATGCTAAACATCAACCACAATCAACCTAAGTTTGGGATATGGCCAATACCCAAAACCTTAGCATTAACTATAAAAGTAAGCTATCCTCAGCTCAACTTTTATAACAGTCACCTCTACAGAGCAACATCAAAAAAAAAATTAAGTAAAGCAATTAAGATAATGTAAATATAAATTATTCTTCTTCTGACAAACTTTCATTAGGGTTAGGTTCATTGAATGGTTTTTAAGTCTTTAATATGCCATCGTCCTATTTTAGTCCCATCTAAATTAACTAAACCATAAACCAAATCTGAAATCTTCTCTCTAATCACGCAATGCACATACTTAGGTACCAACTTAGATGTGAATTTATCAGCTGCACTGGAAAGAATTTTATTTTTTCGCCAAACGTGATCACCTATATTAAAGGCAAAATCCCTTTTTCTAAGGTTGTAAGACTTACTGTTCCGTTCATAAGCCTTATGTATCCTACTACGCACGTCGGTGAAAATGTCTTTTAAACCCTTTAAATTTTCGGCGTACGCACCCCTGTTACCCGGAATTATTTCGCTGTCAACATTGACATCCAAATCTAAAATTTTTATAATACGATCCAGATAGAGGTATCTGTCTGCCGTACTAAGAAAGACGGTGTAAACCCGGTTACTTCGTGTCTTGCGGTGTACACAGGATTAAAACGGATGTTAAAACTATATGTCTCACTTAAGCTCTTAAGACACTCAGAAGTAAACTGAGTACCGTTATCGCATTTCGAAAGCGATGAAACTCCGTGGATTAGAAAAATATCGTTTTCTAAAATTTTCAAAAAGCATTCGGCTTTAGAGCTTTTCAAAGGAAATAACACGGTATACTTTGTTAACCAGCAAGAAATTACGAAAAGTCATTTATTTCCCTTTTTTGAACGTGGAAATGGACCTACTAGATCAGCTGCTATGACTTGAAAAGGGTAATTAACCGTTTTCTCTTTTCCCATCAGTCCCATAGGTAGTGTATTTGGAGATTTCTGCGCTCCACATACTTCACAAGTCCTCACAAACTTTACGATGTCAAAACGCATTTTTTGGCCAAATTAAATTAAATGTATGTTGTCTCCGCCTAATCGCCCAACGCGCTAGTTTGCCACTAGGGTTTTTAATGGAATTAAGCCACAATAAACTATAATGATCTGTTATGACCGTGAAAGGAACACCTTCTATGTAAGGTCGAAACTTTTCGATGTTAAAGAGTACTGCTAAACATTCTCTTTCAACAACCGAATAGTTACGTTCAGCCTTTGACAGAGTTCTACTGGCATACGCTATCACTCTTTCCTCACCATTGATTTTTCTGTGTTAGGACGCCCCCTAAACCGGTATTAGAAGCATCACTAGAAATATAAAACTGTTGGGAAAAATCTGGTTGGGATAACATTGGAGCTGAAACCAATAGCTCTTTAATCTTTATAAAAGATTCTTCGGCTGCCTTTGTCCAATCTATCGATTGTCCTTTTTTTTTCGTCCTTTCAAAAGATCATTAATAGGTGACAACAAGGTAGAAAAATTTTCAATAAAACGCCTATACCATGAACACATTCTTACGAAGCGCTTAACTTCCGTAGTATTAGTAGGTCTCGCATAATTAACCATGCTTGCTACTTTATCCGGATCGGTACGTAAGGAATTTGAGCCTACAATATAGCCTAAAAACTTTAGAGAAGTTTTGAAAAAATCACATTTGCTCAAATTTATCGTCAGTCCGGCCTCTTTCAATTTATCTTTTACTTCCTTAAGTAAGCGAATATGCGATTCGAAGTCTTCCGATGTTACTAAAATATCATCGAGATAGGTAAAAATATGTGGCTCATATTTCGGACCAAATATAGCGTCCACTAAACGTTGCTGAGTTTGAGCAGCGTTCTTTAGACCAAACGGCATGGTGACGAACTGAAATAGACCTCGGCCTACTACGGCAAAAGCGGTCTTTTCCTTAGAGGATTTGTCTAAAGGAATTTGCCAGAAAGCCTTCCTAAGATCTATCGAAGATACATACTTAGCATTCCTGAGTGATGTCAAAATTCTGTCGATGTTCGGTAATGGGTAGTTATCAAATTTGCTGACCTCGTTGAGCTTTCTTCCGTCAAAGCACAGACGATACTGTCCATCGGCCTTTTTCACCAATAAGATTGGAGAACACCAAGGACTGTTTGATTCTTCAATCACTCCGAGTTTCAACATTTCGTCCAACTCTTTATTTAATACTTTTGACATATAAGGAGACATGGCGAAGGGCCTTGTCTTTACAGGACTGGCATCAGCCGTATCTATAGACATGGTGATTTTTTTCGTTCGGCCTAACCTATCTTTACTACTTATTTCTTTGAAAGAGCTTATTACTTTTTCTGCTTTTACGCGTTCCGTCCGCGAAAGATCATCTAGGGTACATAGACGCAAGAAAAGGTTTTCTAAGGAACTTTCTGAATAACTATCTTTAAAACTTGTTTGAGAGTTGACTTCTAGGGACTGTGGATACCACGAATTATCTTTAAAATTTACAAAAATTCCGAATTTTTGTGCAAAATCACATCCTAAAACCAAAGTATGTGATAGAGAAGGTACTACTAGAGCAGAAATTACTCAACAATGACCATTGCAGACTAGCGGCAACTCAACCGTACCTAAAACTTTTAGACGGCTGCCATCTGCAGTGGTAACACTTCTATTTTTGACGTGGCATATTTTTATACTTAAACGACTTAAAATTCTTATACCATTCTGACCTAAAACGGAGGCATTTGCACCAGAGTCAAGTAAAGCCGAAAAATGGGCACCTAATAGATATATCTTTATATGCGGTCCATTACCTAAATATTTATGCACGAATAAAGGAGACATGTGACCATTTGGAGAAGCAGGAGTTTTAATTTGAAAAGGAGGATTTTTATTAGACTTAAAAAAAATCTGAAACTTTTTGTAACTATTTAGTCCAATCTGATCTATTGGAATATTTCTTTACTTAAGATCCTCGTTAGAATCTTTCTTTTATCCGCGACCGGACGTTCTGAGAAAGTACGACGGATTTTCAGTTCATAGTCTAATTCATATTCCAGTAGGTGATTGACTTTAAAATTGAAGGCTTCCATGATAAATGAATACTATTTAAAAGAACTGTTTAAAAAGTCGTGAAAATATTTCTCCTGTGCTCCCAATAGTCTAAATAAAAAATACGTAAAGGCACTTAAAATATGTAAACTTCTTTACCAAACATTTAAAAAATCTTCGACAATTTCAAAAAAAAAATTCTAAGTATTGCCTTCTATTAAAATTCTTTTACCAATTTATCTTAAGAATTTCCTATAAAAAAAATCTCTAAATACCGTTTCGTATATCAGCAAAGTATTTTTAATATTCATGCAAAACATCGGTGAGAAAAAAAAACAGTTTTTTGTTCGGTTAACCGCAAAATAAACAGTGCAAAATTAAAGTCGACCAACACATCTGCTAATCTGAACTATAAAGCTAGCTTTTAAGAAAAAAACAGGGATCTCTTATCTTAGAGTCAACGACAAAATTCAAATATCACCATCAGATAAATTGAAATAAATAATTCTACAAATTTCCTGCTTTTGTCTTACTGCTATAGTGTAGTTTCGTTTAATAAATATTATGAAATAAAAATATCTGCAAAGTTAGAGCTTTTATTTTGTTCGAAAGCTAGTACACTGAACCCTTTTTTTAAAAAATAAAATTCCAAAAGCCCCGCGTTGACAGCGCTATTTTGTATCGTATGAAAAAAATGTGTTGCCCCAAGCTTGGGCGCAATTTTGTAATATTGGAACTTACCCGCTTTAATTTCTGATACTGAATTGAGTGAACCCTGATTTTAAAAGAACTAAAGAAATTAAACACACACTAGCTCAGTTTTCCTTGGTAGAGAGATATGGGTAAGAGATAATTGTCTTACGTCTTTTTGGAACTAATTTCTATTTTTTTTAAAAGGCTTTAGCTGTACGAAATTTTGGGCACCATCCATTTTAAAATAGAAAGGATCTAACTTCAGCTAAAAAAATGGAAAAATGCTGAAGGGTTTTTATGGGTATTACTGAAAAGAATTAGTCTAGTACAACTTATCCTGAAAAGAAAAATAAATATTCAGTGAGACACTAGCTTTAATCAAAAAAAGAAAATTTATTCATGTTTTTTTTTAAATGAAAAGTTCTAACCTTTACAGTTTTACCTAACAAATTCTAGCCTAACTAGTAGTTGTTACATTAAAATTTCAGACTATTATAACCCCCGAAGACGAGAAATCGTGCTTTACACTTCACTTTTTAGTCTGTTTTTCAATAGTAGTTAATGCACTACTCCGGGATAAGTCTATTGAAGGGAGTTTTGTTGACTTACTGTTTTTTATTCCTGCTGTGATCGACTACGCCCGATTTCACACTTTTTCTTAACAAACACTTAGAAAGCTCACTACGGCTTTTATTTAAGACACTGGTGCTTTTACTTAGCGACTCTGATGAAAATTAGCCTACTTCGGCTAGATGGAAAATAGCCTCTCGGCTAGACGGTACTGCCTGGCTGCGGCTAGATGGAAAACAGCCCTGCAGCGGCTTGATGGTACTGCCTGGTTGCGGCTAGATGGAAAACAACCTCGATTTACAGTCTGCGGAGCCTTAAATAATCGTGCGACTTTTGCCAGTAATATCACGACGCTCCAATCAAAACTGCCGATCAAACATTCCACCAATCGCGGCGTAGCGAGAGGTTCGGTCAGGAACCCGCACCACTTACTATATACCGAACGTCTGGGAATCCCTGTTTAATATACCGTTCGGAACAAAAATGAAAATAAGTACAATTTGAAATGGAAAAATCAGTAACATTACATGGTCTTAAAATCTAGGAAAAAATGAATGTTACAATATATAGCAGCAAAGTTACTGCTAACCTGAACCTAAATTAATATTTAATTTTTTTTTGGACCGGCAAGAACAAGTAAATTACATGTTATAATTAAACCCATCTGTAATTTTTTTTCTTTGAATACTACATAGCTCAAAAATAAAATATAAACTTTGGTAAGGTCAAGGTTGGATATTCCTACAATGGATTTTTTATAAAGTTATAAGCACTGTATAAAAAATACTAAATTTTAATATAGTTATTTTCCCCAGATTGTCGTGCTGGAAAAAAAAAACTGCAAAGTCATGAAAACTTGCAAGAAATTTTTAGTCAAGTCTTAATGCTTTTAAAACGTAATTTATGCAAATTGGCTTTTTGACAGCCAGACTTTCTCGATGGTGCTATAACAATATTATATTGTTATTTCGCGTGAGCTAATAAATTTATTTCTTTTCGAGATATATTATCGAAAAATAAAACGCACGAATCTTAAATGGAGTGTTTTTTAGTTTTTAACTATATCGGCAATAAATTTCAAATTTGCTGGTGTTGCTAGATGTTTTGTGTGATTAGAAAACATGTTTTACCTAAATAAATTTACAATTTGGCGTTGAAAACTGGATTGCTAATGAATTATTATTAATTACTATTGTTTCTTACACGATTATTTTTATCGTTTCAACACGAACTTTGAAGTAGACTTTGTTACTTTACCAAGGGTGATATTATATTCGTGAAAAATTACTCTCCGAGATTTTTGAATTTCTTTACGTTTCCGGATCTCTACACCACAAAATATTATTCTCTAGTTTATCTCGGTTTGTTGTTCGGTGCGTCTATCTGTTGGCCTGTGAGCATGATAACTCTCGAACGAAATAATAAAAAAATGCAAATTTGGTACAGATATAATCCTTGAAGTAGAAAATAACTTATAGTTGAACAATATTGCTTCCGAGAAAGGGGATGAAAGTGATGTATGTTAATAATTTGTGTAAAGTTCTGTTAGCAATAGAAGAGATTTTCCTGATTTTTGTCAATATACGAGAGTACGTAGGTAATACACAAATTTTCAGCGCAAGAGAGGTTACTTTGAATATATCATATTATACGTCCTTTTAGAGGCTCTTAGAGCTGGAATATCCAAAAACTCTATTGAAAAACCTTTCAGTAGTCAAAAAATCACATTCTGACAATTTTGTGATTCATAATATTTTAGGGTTCCTAGATCACGAAAAATATGGTTACCAATAATGTTCTGGTCAATTTGTCAGCCTATCTATCGGTCTGTCTATCAGCACGAGAACTTTTAAACGAAATGAGACGTCGTATATAATTGGCCAGGAATCTGATTTTTCAGCACGGAACTGGCAGGTGAAATTTCGAAGTCTCAGTGGTTTCAAGTTTACTAGTTCAAAACTGGTTCACCGGGGGTTTCCGGGGTAGCTGAATCTATTTTCTGGGTCATTTTGATCATATGCATGGATTAGGAAACATCGTATCCAAATATCTACGAATATTGATTTCATAGTGAGGAGGTGCTCCGTCCTGTTGATACCACAGTTTCCTGTTAGGGGTATCCAAATTATTTTCATCGGGAAAAAGACCAGCATAAGTTGGAATAACTTGCTCTTGGAGTAACTGTAAATACCGCTGCCCTGTAAGATTTCCATCGATGAAAAATGGACCAATAATATGACGTCCACAAATCCCGGCCCACCCGTTTATCTTTTGTGATCTTTGAGAATGACTGTCGATTATCCAGTGGGGATTATCAGTAGACCAGTACCTGCAGTTATGCCTGTTAACTCTTCAGTTGAGACAAAATGTGGCTTCATCAGAAAAAACAATATTAAGAATTAGTTTAGGATCATTATTGATCACATATCTCTTGTTGTGTTCTCCTACGGTCTCCGTAACTAACCATTATTAACAAAATGATTCTTTCAGTTTCTGTTAAATATACCATTATGATATTACGCTCAAATTGCAGTTTCACAAAATGCAGCAATAAAGGTTTTCGTCAATAAATCATTTTATGATGTGTTAAGTCGTTATCTGACAGTAAATGTTTGACACAAGCTTAAATTTCAAATATCAATAATCCAAAAACAGTTCAATTTAAATATATCTATAATTTTTAGTAGCACTCAAAAATAAAATAATATAGAGGGCCTTCCATTTAAAAAAATCAAGATGGCGTAATTTCTTCGTACAATTGGCCAGGAATCTAATTTTTCGTTCAAACTTGTCTAGAGCCCTCAATGATTAACAAAATCAGACATTTTTCAGACAAATGCAAGGAAGCCAATTTGCAAAATATAACCTCAAAATTTTGTAAAATTCCAAAAAGCAGCACGGAACTGGCAGGTGAAATTTCGAAGTTTCAGTGGTTTCAAGTTTACTCGTTCAAAACTGGTTCATCGGGGGTTTCCGGGATAGCTGAATCTATTTTCTGGGTCATTTTGATCATTTACCCCCTTGTAAGGGGTGAAGATGGGTGTTGGAGGGGAAGAAATTACGATATTCTGCTGAATTAGAGTTTCGCGTTCAAAACTGATTTCTCGGAGGTTTCTGGGGTCGCTGAAGCTATTTTCAGGGTCATTTAGATTATATGCACCCTTTTGAGTGGTAAATATGGGGGTTGGAAGGGAAGAAATTACGATATTCTTCTGAATTAGAGTTTCGCATTCAAACCTGGTTCCTCGGGATTTCTGGGGTCGCTGTATCTACTTTCTAACCCCTATTTTCACCCCTCAAAGGGTGCATATGATTAAAATCACCCCAAAAATAGATTCAGCGACCACAGAAACTCCCGAAGAACCAGTTTTTAAACGCGAAACTCTAATTTAGGTGAATATTGTAATTTCTCCACCTCCAACTCCTCCATTTTCACATCTCAAAAGGGTGCGTATGATAAAAAATGACCACGAAGATAGGTTCAGCGATCCCAGAAACCCCCGATGAACCAGTTTTAAACGCGTAAACTGGACATCACGTGAACTTCGAAATTTCACCACCTGGTTCCGTGCTACTTCTTGCAATTTTGAAAAATTTTGAGGTTATATTTTACAAATCGGCTTCCTTACGGTTGTCCGAGATTCGCTTATAAGTATTTAAAAAAAAATCTGATTTCGTTAATAAATGAGAGCTCTACACAATTTTGAACGAAAAATCCGATTCTTGGCCCACAGTGCGTCGATTGCAAATTTGGTACACATATAATATATGAGGTGGGAAAGGAACTTACAGTTTTTAGGTATCCTTTGGAAGGAGGTAAAAGGAGTGAAGGTTGACAAACTTTGCATCGTTTCATTTTATTATGGGAATTTTTCTGGTTGTTGATTGGTATAAGTAATAAATTTTCAACAAAATTATTTATAGAGAAATCTGTAAATTGTTTAAGAAATAGGAAATTCGAAGGATTAATTTGAATATATCGTGCCTTATGTCACTTTTAGTGTGGATGAATATGTCAAATCCAATTGCTCAAATTGCTCAAAATTCTTGATTGTTTGGGTGACAATATTTGCATGTGGAATAATCGGACCCTATTTTCTGACGGTGCCCAGGGGCGCACAGCAACCGTTAACAACAGAGGTCGCACAACAAGCGTTAATACGAATTAAATGAATGTTTTTTTTTTTAATTTTGGATAGTTATAAGCAGAAAACCTGGTTTCGGCAAGCTGGAGCAATACAATAAACTTCTAGTCTATTGAAAAATTTCCCCGAAGAAATTGAATTTCAAAAGAGATACCATCGGTTGGCCTCCACGTAGCTCTGATTTAATGCCGATGGATATTTTCTTGTAGAAATATGTCATAACTAAAGTTATGAAGTGACAATCCTCTGACCCTGCAACAATTAGCAGAATATATTACGCAACAAATGTAAATGATTATGGAGACAACGTGCTGAGCAATGATCAATAATTTCATTGCTCGCTCGAGAAGAGTGTCGTGGACGTAATGGTTCACATTTTGATGACATTTTGAAGAAATATTTCTTCAAGATTTGTAGTCTGATATACAATAAATGTTTTTTAATTAGTGATTTTGTTGTGTTTACTATACATATTTAAAAATGAAGCTTTTTATGAGACACTTTTTCCTAACGCAACTTAAAAAAAAGTCCAGTAAAAAAATGTAAGTTCCTAGAAACAGGCTTAAAAAAACACAACGTTTGATAATCCATTAATCATCACCGTTTTGCATTAAAAATAACCGGCCAAGTGCAAGTCGGACTTGCGCAATTCGTCTTCCTTACGCTGATTGCTTTTAAAATAAAAATCTTTGTTACGTAGGTACAAAACGATCAGTTACTTCACAAAACATACCCTAAATGAGTTTTTAACAAAGTTTGTTTCCGCTCTTTGTTGAAAACTGATTTCCTTGAAGTTCTTATTTTTTTTTATATATCGGATAAATTATTAAAGGTAATGCGCTCGTGACAATTTTCGCTCAATCTAGACTCTGTGGAGAATATTTTTTCAAAATTTTTTGAACGGTATTTTTGAAGATAAAAGGGGTGGGCAGCGATTTTTGGCAATTTTTTAAAAATAATACAAAAAAAAGTGTCCGCAATATTACATTATATATATTTTTGAACTCGTGTTTTCACAAGCTTTCATTTGACCCCCACTCGATAACCTGGTAAAAAGAATTTTTTACCACTTCCAATTTCACCCCCCAAAACTAACCCTTTAAGTCAAAATTTAACTTTCAAAACTACTCTCTTTGATGGGGCCATCAATTCCTATATTAGTGCCAAATTTCAACTTTCTATGTTCAGGGAAAATCGATCGTGGTAGACACCAAAGTGATCTTATAAGTGTTTCATACGGAACACTAAAACACTTACCCACTCATATGATTGCTTATTTTCGAATCATGTTGAGGAAGTGTTATAATTTTCTTTATTTACTATTCAAATTTCATTTAAAGGGTGCTTCTAAAACGGTCAGATTTTCTAATCTCTTAGTGTCCACCAAATTTGATTAAAAATATTCTTTTCATTTATCTTATTTTCTCTATAACTTAAAGCACAACGTTAAAAAAATCCAGAATAATGTTAGGTCCTAAATAATCACAAGCAACAAAGTTATTTTACTTCTTAAAAACCCCAACCAGTTATAGAGACTTTAAAGGTAGAGGTCTTAATAAAGATGGATGTTATTTAATTTAATTATATCTTTGGGTAATAAAGAATTCATTCAGTAACTACTCTCAAAATCTCTATTACAATTGAAAGAGTAATCTATTATTGAACCATCAGATTTCAGGGCCCATTAAATAAATTACAAGGACTTATCCGGACGTCAATCTGCGGCAATACATTTAAAACTCAGAAGGGAAGCTTCAGCTTACTCTAAGGAGACTTACGTTTTCAACACACCAACAAAAATAAATACACAAAATACAGTCTGATAGTATAGTGTTCCGTGTATTGATATTCAGAATTTATAGACATGTTCTGGTACCTCAGATGCATGAAACATTCAACAAAGTAATTATAAATCTTTCTATATTTGAAAGAAACAGTGTTACATATTCTGATTGTATCTAGCCTGCATTGTTTATTTATTGGGTTTTTTGTCTAACAAGATAATTACAGGGTCGTTCTAGAAGTTCTCGACCTAACTTTAAAAAAAAGCTTTATTTTTAAAAAAAAAGCAAGTGTGTAAAGAGATCTTTTTTTTTTTATTGTTTTTCTGCTTAGTCTCCTTGCAAACTAATACATTTAGTCCAGTAAACTTGCAGCAGGAAAGTTAAAACATATTTCTGAAATACCCCCATTATTTATTAAGAGTTATCTAATTCTACCAAATAAAATAAGCGGTTGCGAATTTATTATCTTTAACTTTATCATTCAAAGCGAGTCTTCGTCCAGCCAACCATTTTTTTCAGGTTTGTAAAAAAACAAGAAGTAACCGCTGGGAGCCATATCTGGCAAATATAATGTATATAGAAGCACTTTAACGTGAAGGTCATGCAGTATTGCAACAACACTCCGAGACGTGTGAGAAGGCGTATTATTGTGATGAGCAGCTCTTTCTTTTTTTTACGAGTTGTGGAGGTTTCGCCTAAATAGCACCCTTCAATTAGTCTAGTAGTGAAGCATAATACTCCCCGGTGATGGTTCTACCTTTCTCCGGGTACTATGGTGGAAATGTGGAATCTTTGGCACAATGACACTACTCAGTACACCAAATACTTTATTTCTCCGCTCGATTAGCTAACCATGTTAGCTTCATCAGGAGCGATGATTGACTAAAGCTAAACTACAAATCTACCCTATTTATACTTAGCCTGAAACCGGAATTAATCAGGCGGAAGTAATAGCATAGGCGAGGCCATCAGTTCCAGTCAAGTAGCCAGTAGAGGACGAATAGGTCTTTATTTAAACTACTTTTACATTTTATGATTTCCATACTTTCGTATGCGTTCAACAATCTCTTGTTAGAAACATTTTTAATTAATCTTAGATTACACTGGACAACAAAATCGAACTTTTTTTTTGTTGGATGACATCTGTTAAGTGTTGATTACTAATTTGACATCGCTGATCCTGAATCTACCCTCAGATTGTATCTAGCAGCTCTAATTTTTGATATAGAGGTACAGCGTTAATATTTACTATTCAGTTGACAATTGCCTTCAATAGCGTTATTAATAAACTAGTTTCTGTGCAGCAAAAGCAATGTTTTCGTCAAGAAGAACATGCGTAAACAGTCCAAAATGTTTTTGTGTCATTTGTGGCGAATATATGTTTAAAGAATTCCCTTTAAATGCATGGGACGTTCTAAAACAAATATATGTTGATTACTTTGAGTTTCTATTAAAGATAAACATCAAGCCCTGGATTCCTAGTTTGGTGTGTAAAAGCTGTGTTGAGTCTTTACGTTTATGGGCAAATAAGAAAAGACCATCTTTCAAGTACAGAACTACAATGATCTGGCGTGAACTATCAAATCATCATGATTACTGTTATTTTTGTGTTGTAAAAATGACGACTATAAACCGCAATAATCATTCTAAGTGGATTTATCCTACCTTACAATCTACTACTAGACCTGTTTTAAGTTCCAGTGATACATTAGTACCACAGCCATCTACTTCCCAGGAACATCCAAATGAGTTCAGCCAACAAATCGATTATAGTAACGATAGTAAGGATAATGACTTTGATTGCCCCGGAAATTCTAGCAAAGTGACCTAGATGACTTGGTCAGAGATCTTGGATCTTAGTTTCCCGGTTAAAAGAAAAACATCTATTGATAAAAGAAACGAAAATCTCGTATTACCGCACTAGGGAAAAGAATTTACTCCCTGATTTTGTAATTTGCAGTGATATTCCTGGTCTAATTGCTGCAACGGGATTACAAAAATATGACTTAAATGATTAGAGTTTATTTATAGGCTCGTCAAAACGTAGTCTTAAATGTGTACTTTTGCATAGCGGTAACAAGTTAGGCTCTTTGCCTATTGCACATTCAACCAAAGTCAAGAAGACTATTCCACAATATCTTTAGTTATGAACAAAATCAAGTACAATGAACATAAGTGGATTTTATGTGTGGATCTGGAAATGCTCAATTTGCTCTTGGGCCAACAAGGCGGTTATACGAACTATCTCTGTTTCATATCTTTATGGGACAACAGAGCTAGAGCTGAGCACTGGACTAAAAAAGCTCTAATCTTTGGGAGGCTGAATGTTATAAATTATCCACTCGTACCCAGAGATCGCACAATATTGCCTCTTTTTACATATCAAACTGGGGTTAATGAGACAGTATGTAAAAGCGCTCAACAAAGACGGAGAATATTTTCAGTACATTTCAAGAATGTTTTGCAAAATTGAATACTGAACAGTTAAAAGCTGGCATTTTTGACGGCCCACAGATCAATAAATTAATAATTGATCCAACAGTTGTGTAATAGATAATGAAAAATATGCATGGAATGAGTTTGTTTGGGTAGTAAAAAATTTCTTGGGAAATAAAAGGTCTGACGACTAATCTCAATACTTTGAGCTAATGCTACACTTGTAGTAACTTGGATGCAACATGGGTGTAAAGCTACACTTCCTCCACAGTCATCTAGACCGTTTTCCCGAAAATCTCGGTGATTTAAGCGAGGAAACAAGGGGAATTTTTCCACCAGGAGATTCACATTATGGAGGAGCGATACCAGGGTTACTGGAATATAAATATGATGGCTGATTATTGTCGGAGCAATCAAAATAGTACTCGTAAGTCGACTCATTCGAGAAAATCGTATAAAAGGAAATTTCATTCAAGTTAGGTGTGTTTAATAAAATGTAATAACTCGAAAAATTGCATTTTTTTATTAAAAGTGCCTCCACTCTTATCTGTAAAACTAGAGCTGCTACAAGATAACCGACTAGATATTTTAAATAAGCGTGAAAAACACATTCAGAATCAGATATAATATTTCACGTAATAGAAATGCTGTTGCGCGGGGTTATCTAATGTTACAGTATGATCAGCTTCAAGGGCATGTTCGGCAATGCTAGACTTTTCTGTTCTACTGTATTTTAAGTGTGCTAAATGTTCTATAAATCGTGTATTAATTGACCTTTTAGTTTGCTCAACATACTTTTTGTCGCAAACATTAAAACTAATTTCATAAATTCCACTTTTCTCACAATTAGGAATCTTGTCTTTGGGATTTCCTAAGATACTCTTCAAATTCTCTGATGACTGCAAGTGAGGTTTACCTTATTAAATACCTTATTGAGTTCCCTGCTACATTTCGGATTATATGGTATGAAAACATACTTGAACTTATTTTCTTCGCGTGTAAAAAAGTAAGAATTCTGAATATTTAACCTTTAAGTTAGTCAATAGACATAAGTTCAGGTTAAATATTTAGAATTCCACTTTTTTTACACGCGAAGAAAAAAAGTCCAAGTATGTCTCCATACCATATAATCTGAAATATAGCAGTGGACTCAATAAGGTATTTAATAAGGTAGGCCTCACCTTAGTCTATAAGTCATCAGACAATTTGAGGAGTCACTTAGGAAATCTCAAAGACAAAATTCCTAATTATGACAAAGGAAGTTAGTTGTAATGATTGCGAAAAAAAATTATGTTGAGTAAACTAAAAGGTCATTTATAACACGATTTAAAGAACATTTAGCATATTTAAAACACGGTAGAACCGAAAAGTCTAGCTTTGCCGAACATGCCCTTGAAGCTGATCATACTGTAACATAAGATAATTTAAGATTAATTAAAAATGTATCTGACAGGAGATTGTTGAATGCAGACGAAAGTATGGAAATTATAAAATATAAAAGTAGTTTAAATAAAGACAGAGGGCCTATTCCTTATAGTCCTCTCTACTGGTTACTTCACCAAAACTGATGGCCTCGCGACTAAGTATAAATAGAGTAGATTTGTAGTTTAGCTTTAGTCAATTATCGCTCCTGATGAAGCTAACATGGTTAGCGAGTGCAAAAATATAGTGTTTGGTGTTGTGGTGATATATACTGAGTAGTTTCTCCAGGAAGTTTATGAGCATTACTTCATGAGAATCCCAAAAAACCACAACCAGGAGTTTCCCTGCAGATGGAACGGTTTCTGCTTTCTTGGGCGCACTTTCACCTACTCCCATCCATTGTATCGATTGCTTCTTCATCTCTGCCATATGATGACCTCATGCTTGATCTACGGTTATGAAACGTCCAATAAATTTACTGAAATTATTTTTAAATAAGTCTAAAAAACACTCTTTGGAAGTGTTCATTTGAATGTGTTTTTTGCCGATTGTGAACAAACGCAGCAACTATCTAGCAGAAAACTTTTTCATACCCAAAGCATTATATAAAATGGGGATGAACACGGCCTATTAAGATGTTTGCAATGTCACTGAGCTCGCATACCTTCAGTCGTCGTTCATTTAGCACGCTATTGTGAATTTTTGTCGCAATCTCCTCGGCCGTAGTGTTTGTCTGACGTCCTGAGTATTTATCATCCTGAATGGATGTACGACCACAATTAAATTTAGTAGCCCACTTTTTAATCCTCGAAAGCAAAGGGGAACTATCATTTAATATGACGTTTTACTCTTCTTGAATGTCCGTGAACGTTTAAATTTTGTTAAAACATGTCAATTATCATCCATTTTTTGGAAAATGAGAATGAAAATTGTTTTTTTTACACGATCGCTACAACGAGACAACTAAACACATGTGTCTGAAATTTCACAGTACTTCATCTAAGAGATAATACTTAACACATGTCATGATAATTTAGTTATCTGGGCGCCATATCTGTATCAGGCCGAGAACTTCTCAACCAACCCTCGTAATGTCTAGGTATATGTATAACTTTAAACTGGTTTTTATGGTATATTTGTCAGTCAAGACTCCACAGTAAGCACGTTGTGTTAAAGTCTCTAAATAACGAGCTAATCTACAATTTTGAAACATCCGATTGAAGTTTTTCTTTTTTTTATGGGTCCAGCACACGTACTGCGGGGAAGTCCCTAAAGCGCTCTAGGAGCAGTATCTGTGCCGAAAAGCGATTCGCGTTGTTCTTGAATCGCTGTAAATTGTACTCAGCGGGAAATACAGCCCTGGGCAAATTATTCCAAAAGGATGATGTTCTCCATATAAAAGACTGCTTGAAAAGAGTTGTACGTGGAGTAACAAGTTGAACCTCATACGGATGTGAAGTATTACCGCGACGTGTATTTCTAACATGCACCGCTCTGGGAAGAATTAAGCGGGCTACATCCTTCGAACACTTTCCATTAAAATACTTGTAGAACAGACTCAAGTCGCCAACCGTTCTTCGATGTTCCAGCGAATCAAGGCCGCAGGCCAATTCCGGGTCTCCAATCAGACGAACAGCTCTTCTCTGAACAGAATCCAACAAATGTAGTGTATCTTTGGGAGAAAAACCCCAAACATGGGAGCAGTATTCCATAGTTGATCGAATTTGAGCTTTGTAAAGAATTAACAGTTGTTGTGGAGTGTAAAGCTTTCTGGTTCGAAATAATATTCCTAATTTTTGAGAACCTCTCCTTACTATGCCTGCAACATGTTCATGCCAGGACATATTTGCTCCCAAATTAACGCCCAACAAATTGAGTGACGATGCTAGGGGAATGGAGTGCCCCGACATAACTCTGTCGGGTTCAGCAATGTTAACTTTTTTAGAAAAAACTGCGGCCTGGGTTTTTGTAGCGTTAAATTCCACTTGGTTACTGTCACCCCAAGATAGAATTTCTTCCAGGTCTTTGTTAAGTTGAACGACCTCCTGCTGTCTGCGGATATTCGCCTGACTAGCCGATGTCCGAGCGTTCAAAGTGAATGAAGAGATAACAGAATGAAGTGAAAGTAATACAATTATTCTTATATAAAATCATTAACCGAACTAATGTAGAGGCAACTGGAAATTTTCCTACCTATCTCGTACTACTTATTTTAAATATTTAATTTGTTTATTTAATATAACATTTTATTTAACCCCACATAATAATTGTGCAAAAAAATTTCTTAAAAGCATTATTGCTAAAACCATTGACAATTGACACTCGACTGGTTTGGTAAAGAACGAAAGCTGATAAAGAATAACATGACCGTTTTGATCACTGTAATCCTCTAGCCAACATCTCAATATTTTAAGGCCAACCGGAATGCATGCTCAAAGGTGACAGTAGGTAACGATCATTTTTTGTGCTGTAGATGTTGTAGTCAAATTTTCGAAAAAAAAATTAATTGTTTTGCATTATATGTCAGAAAACTCGCCTTATTCACTCATATTAATTAATATTAAAACAATCAAAATTTTTTTCAATTATATGAAACCCTGTTTAAATTAATCCAGTTATTTGAAGTTGTCTTGAACACTTGCCAGCTTAAGCGCACGTCAATATGACTGTACCCAGAGTTCAACTATTTTACATGTTTTTGCAGTTTTAACTCTTTGTGGAAAAATACCGTAAGTGTCAACGGAATTTTCCATTAGTATTTATTTTTATCAAAAGAACATAAAAAAAACTGGTTTTGATGAGTGCATTTACATATATCTATATATTATCACAAATTTTCGTAACTTTGTGTAATAATTACCTTATAAACTGTATAAATCACACTATTGTCTGAAGCCGTCGACGATGTAATTTAAGTGTTTAGTCTTACTCGTCCTAGTAGGAAATAATTGCTGGTAACGTCTTCTAATATTTACGCATACACACATTTACACCTTAAGAAGGAAAGTTTTTCATTCGCTACTAATTATTTTTTGTTTTAAATAATTAATTGATCTTTCCCTAGTTACGTCAGTCATGCAAATAGTGGGAACGTATCTAGTAAAATATTTTCCAACTTATTTACCAGATTAAGGTTAGTTGTCCATGTTTTTATCTCATTAATGATACTATTTTTTTATTTATTTTTATTTGAGATCATACAGTTTGAAAATTTGAAACAAAATTTAATTGATTGCAATGAATTACTGAAGATTTTATGTTAATTAAGAACTTAACCATTGTTTCTAGTTTATGTTAGTTTTCCCGTTTTTATATTAGGTCACATAATAAAACGATATTTACTGATTTTAAATGTAAAATATGCCTAGGAATAATGGAATTTTACCTAAATATATGGATTTCATTACTTATTTCTGTGCAGTATTTTCCACATATCTATCTAAACCCATTTATATATTCTTATGTAAATATGCATAAAAATTTAAAAGTTACAGAATTTCTGTATAATTGCATGCAATAATTATACAATCGGTAAATATTATCTTACAGGTATTGTTTGATTACTACTCTTAGTGTTAATGAGTTGAGGCTAACGAAACTAGAATACTAGTTATACTAACAGAAACAACTTTTAATATAAATTAGATCGATTAATTTTCCTTAACCTAACATAAGACGTTACTTTACAATTCACATCGCTTGTTTCTGTTCCAATTTAAAGAGTGGTCCATTATTGAGCCTTCAGATTTCAGGGGCCATTAAATAAATTACAAGCACTTATCCGGACATCAATCTGTGGTAATATAATTAGAGCCCGGGAGAGGGAGCCTGGAGCTGTGTAAGAATGTGGGTGTTTTCTCAAGACGCCGGAAAATCGTCTGATCTTGGAAATTTTCCGGAAAAACATGTAATTCGATTTCCAGTGTTGGGGTTTGTGGAAGAGTTTTTATTCCTCTAATTGTTACAAAAACTTTAGGAGAAAATGATTTGAAGTTTTAATTAATGACAGATGTATTGTTTCACTTATAAGGTTTGTATTTTCATATTGTTTGAGTTTTAACCTAAAAAGTAAAATTATTGTTCCTTAGAATCACGTTGATCCCTCTTTATGCCTAATAAACTATTATTTTTATTTATAAACGTATAACATTAACAACTATGGTTTACTAAAAGGATTGAGTTGGTAACAATGTGAGAATAGATACAAAAATAATTACTAGAGACCGGATTATATGCATTTGCATATTTTCATATGCATTTGCATATTTAGACCATTCTATCTAGTAATGATGCATATTTTCCCTATATTTACAATATTTCTCGGTATTACTAGGCAATTGAATTGTTCAGGGTATTGTTAATGTCGCCGTCTGGAACCGATCTTATCGCCGGGACATTACCTGCAATAGTCTAAACATCGATTAGGTTATAGTGCCAAGGGAATACCCAAAATTACGACGGTATTTTATTCCTTTGTTTCTTGGTCGGGATATTAAGTGATAAGTAGTTAGTTTCTAAAAATATTTGCCACCCGCAAAAAAAGTGTCTCTTCGTGGGTAGCTGAATATCCTGGAACATTTACATACGACGGCAATGTTTTATATTGTCGAGTTTGCGAGAAAAATGTTTCGTGCACAAAAAAGTTTCAAATTGACTAGCATGTCAAGATGAGTCTTCATGTCGCAGGATTGCAAAAAAAGGCCCACGACAACAACTTATAACAGCAGCAAGTAGCAGTAATTCCACTTCCATAGGCAAACAAAAGCCACTTTAGCGTGAATTTATGTGAAGCATTGCTTGCAAGTAATATTCCTCTCCACAAACTTACAAATCCCACATTCAAAAATTTTCTGGGAAAATATTGCTTGAATCAAAAAATACCAGACGAATCAACACTACGTAAAAATTACATACCAACAATTTACCAACATGTTCTGGAAGAAATACGTAATGAACTTAAGGATCACATTATTTGGATTTCAGCTGATGAAACTACCGACGGTTGTGGTCGCTATATTGCAAATTTAATTGTGGGTGCATTAAAATTAGAGCCTTCTTCTTCCTATTTGGTGGACTGTAAAGAACTTGACAAGACAAATCATTCTACGATCGCCAGATTTGTGAATGAGGGTATTAAAAAAATATTTCCTGAATCTTCTGCAGATAAAAGAGTGTTTATATTTCTCTCAGATGCTGCTCCCTATATGATCAAGGCAGCCAAAGTCCTCCAAGTATTTTATGCAAATTTAATTCATGTGAATTGCTTTGCTCACGAAGTCCATTGACTCGCTGAAGAAGTACGATCGACGTTTGGAAATGTAAATAAACTGATTTCATCAGCAAAGAAAGTGTTTTTTTAAGGCACCCGCTCGCAATAACGCCTATAAAGAAAAACTGCCAAATGTGTCTTTACCTCCTGAACCAGTGGTAACTCGATGGGGAACATGGATTGAAGCTGTACCATTTTATAATGAACATTTCGAGGCCATCAAACGTGTAGTAAATGACTTCGATAGTGCAGAGGCTATAGGAGTTCGTCAATCCAAGGAAGCATTTAACGATTCTGATATTAAAAAAAACATAGCTTTGATTGGCACTCACTTTTCCCACATACCTGCGTGTATTAAAAAGCTTGAAACTCGACGTTTGGCGTTGACCGAATCAATTCAGTTAATGAATAAAATCCGTCAAATAAACTCCACATTGCCAGATGTATTCCCGCGTAGAGTTAAAGAAAAGTTTGAAAACATTTTGTGCAATAAACAAGGCTTTGAACCTTTGTGTCAAATTGATAGTTTTATTAATGGGACGGGTGAACTTTTGCCAGAAACAATAAGTGCTAACATAGCACCCAAATTCAAATACTGACCAGTTACCTCAGTGGATGTGGAACGGTCTTTTTCCACTTATAAAAATATTTTAAGTGATCGAAGACACAATCTTACTACCCAACATTTGGAACAATACCTTATTGTGTACGTGTACAAGAATACAAATGTTAAATAATTTTAAAAAATATTAAATAATTGTTAATTAAATTTAAACATCGTCGAAAACTTGTTAATTTTATGCTGATTTTGAAATAAAAAACTAAAAATTACTACTTTTATTATTATTTAATATTGCATATTTCGACCCTTTTCATGCATATTTTAAACATTTTTCATGCATATTTGCATTCATATTTCAAGATTTTTATGTTGCATAATCCGGTCTCTAATAATTACTATACTACTATGACAACAATTCCTAAATAATATATTATGGATTCATGCCTACAAGTATATCTGGTGATAGAACCTTGGCAAATAATTACCGACCCATTTCCGAACTTGGTGCGTTCGCTAGCGCCTTTGAAAAGTTGTCCATCAGTACTTACTTTTAGTGAAAAATCATATTACTATGTATTAATGTGTTAATAAGTAAAACCTTATTAGATTTACATACTCTAATTTTATTTTGTATTCAGAATTCGTCACCCAAAATATGGATATTATAATCCAGGATGAGTTCATTTACTCCTACTTCAGTCAAGCTTTTGATGAAATTGATCATTACTTGTTAAAAAAGATTAACTAGGGTAGGTGTGGATGGCGCTGCAGTGATCCAAGTTTTATTTGGTGAATAGGAGCTGTTTGTTCAGATTCCTACCATGCGATTTTTACTTTCAGTTGTATACCTGAAAGCAGTCATCTGAGGCTACTGTTATTTATTATTTATATAAATAATATTACCACATGCTTCCGACATTCCTAATTATTTCTTACGCGAATTACCTAAAAGTCTACAAGAACAGATTTAGTTCCAGAGACTATATTGATTTATAATCCAATCTCAGTATATTTTACACGAGGCTCATTTTTAAAGTAAGTACCGTTTTGATATTAAAAAAAAACACTTTTTTTTAACAATTTTATTTTTACATGAACGCTCGGATCTGACTCTAATTGTCAATATAATTTCCAACTATATGAAGGTACTTATCGTACTGTAAGACCAGTTTCTGTATTTCATCCTAATAGAAATCTCCCGCCTAGTTTGCTAACCACTGCGTTTCACATTAGATAATGATGAAATCGTAAAGTGTCTGTTTTCTCGAACTTTTTAACAACTTTCCGCAAATCATTAATAGCGGATGGTAGCCTACTTTCTCCTCCATCGTGCACTTTTAGCCGGACATCTTTAAATGCTCTAACCCATTTCATTACCATTCTATCTCTCATAGCATTTTAGTCATACACTTCGCTAATCTGGCGATAAATTTTCACCTCTTTAAGAAACGAATTACAGAGCCTATTTCACAATCCTCGGGATTTTCAATAGTCTGAGATAATTTAAACAAACACAAACAAACGTAAACACACGCGAATGCTTTTGTAATGACGTTTGGGGCTAGTCAATAGATACAGCTACTCAACGTGGATGCGTGGACCGCCGACCACCACGCTGCAGTACTTACTTAAAAGACAGACCTCGTATCTATGATAAGAAAATAATTTATTTAACTCAAAAAAGTGCTTTTTTTCAATAACGTTTACGCCTAATCATGATAAAGGAATTATTATATTGGTGGCTACTTTTTTTAAGAAGAAAAAATGTGGCGAAAAATCTTCTTGGTACAGCTTTATCCTGCTTATGTATTTAGCCACCTAAATCTTGCCACCATTGGCTGTAATTCTATATCCAATAATTGCAAATCACTAGAATCTGTTCAAAATATGTCCTTAAAATATTTGGCGTCTAAAGTCAACGTGCGATATTGTGAGTACTCTCGTCCTCAGTTTCATTTGAAAAGTATGTCTTTGGAACATCGAAAGTCACTTGTTGAGATATTTCATCTTTATAATTTATTAATCTAATAATCAATTGCCATGATGTTGACTCTGCTGATAATTAATTAAAAAGATTGAATATCAAAATGCATTCGAGAGCTGGTTAAAGCGTTGTCATAAATGCATTGCAATCTTTAAGGGCATCATAGTCTTCGGCTGTGAAGTTTGGCAATTAAACAAGAACTAGGAACAGAAACTTCTTCCTCTCAAGATAGGCCGCTGGCAAACGTCAACTGGAATATCAAGACTAGATAAAATGTGATCCGAAAGAAGCCATGAAGATAGAAAGAACAATAACGGACGATATTCAACAATAATATTAGTCTAGTTTAGGCACATAGAGAGAATGACAGAACAGTGAATTCCAAAGCTGGTCTTGAAATGGAGGCCCACAGAGAAACAAAAAAAAATATCGATGGATTGATGGCACTCAGAGAGCCAATTTACGACCAGGAAATTAGAAATGCAGAAGGGGCTGGGAGGCGAACACTATAAAAATTGGATAAATAGTTCTTCTTCTTCCAGTGCCCATCCGTTACCGAATATTGGCAACCATTATAGCAATGATAATTTTGTTTGTTGCTGCTCTGAATAATCCCGTGGTGGATGTTTTGAACCAGGTTCTTAAGTTCTTTAGCAAGGATATTCGTCTTCTGCCGATGCTTCTTTTGCCTTAAACCTTTCCTTGCAGAATGCATTTCAGTAATTTATATTTTGTTTCATTCCTCATAATGTACCCCAGATATTCCAATTTTCTACGTTTGACTGTGCATATAATCTCTTTTTCCTTATTGAGTCTTTGTAATACTTGAGTGTTTGATACTTTGTCCATCCATGATATTTTGAGGATTCTTCTATAAGTCCACATCTCGAATGCTTCTAGTTTTTTTGTTGTCGCCTCAGTCAGCGTCCAAGATTCCACTCCGTATAACAAGATGGAGAATATGTAGCATCGGAGGAGTCTGAGTTTCAGTTTTAAACTTAAATTATGTGTTTTGAATAATTTAGACATTTGAATGAAAGCTGTTCTTGCCTTTTCAATTCTTGATTTTATTTCTTGAGAATGATCCCATTGTTCGTTTAGTACTGTACCGAGATATGTGTATGTTGACACTCGTTTCACCACTTTTTCGTTGATAGTAAACTGTACTCTACCAATTCTTTCCTTTCTAATTATCATGACCTTTGTTTTTTTGATGTTAACCTCCAGGCCATAATTTTTACTAATGTTAACTACTCTGTTCATTAAAAGCTGTAGTCCTTGTGCAGTGTCGGCAAAAATAACGGTGTCATCGGCATATCTAAAGTTATTTATTCGTTCGCCATTTAATAGCATTCCTGCTTCAGTATTTTCTAGGGCTTCTTGGAGATTGCCTCTGAGTACATGCTGAATATGAGAGGTGACAGTATACAACCTTGCCGTACTCCTCTTAAGATTTTAACCGACGCTCATTGATTCCAGTATAGGTTTTTAATTATGCGTAAGTCTTTGCCGTCAACTCCATTATCTTGCAGAATTTCTAACATTTTGTACTATTGAACTCTATCAAATGCCTTTTGATAATCGATGAAACAAGCATATATATTAGCATTCATGTCTCTGCAACGTTGGAAGAGCACTTGTACACTAAATAAGGCATCTCTTGTTCCAAGACCCTTCATAAAACCAAACTGTGTTGGTGATATTTGTTCTTCACAAAGTTTGTACAACCTCCGATGCATGATTTTCAAAAATAGTTTCAACAAGTGGTTCATGGGGCTTATTGTTCTATAATCACTGCATTTTCTGGCCCCCTGTTTTTTTGGCAGAACTATAAACTCCGATATCAACCATTCTTTGGGTATTTTTCCACTGTTGTAGATTTCCTTGAAAATGATAGTTAGTTCTTTCTTGAAATCTTCATCAAAGAGTTTGATGATCTCTGACTGCACCTCGTCTGGGCCAACGGCTTTTCTATCCTTGAGTGATAGTATTGCTACATCAACTTCATCCAAAAGGATGTCCGGTCCTGTTATTTCGTTCGTTATTTGTTGTTCTGCTCTTATGTCTGAAAACAATTCTTTCACATAGTTTTCCCATGTTAATTTTATTTGTTCTATGTCTACAATTATATCTCCTTGATCGTTTTCCATTTTTTCTATTAATTTTTTCTTGAATTTTCCTGCTATTTCCTTGACCTTCTTATATACACCAAATGTGTCATGCTTTGATTGTGAAATTTCAATTTCTGTGCATTTGTCTTTGAGTTTCTTTTCTTTTGCTTCTCTAATTCTCTTTCTAATCAGGTTATTAATAAATAGATAGACAAGTGAATTGCATCTTATGAAGACTACTTCGAAAGTGATAACTTTCCAATTGAAAATTAGTATTGTGTTTTTAATTTTATTGAGGTTGGCGGCTATTTGTTTATGAGGGAGTACATGAGTAATTTTGCTCAATATCCTGCTTATTTTTTAGGCCAGATATGAACTCTATAACTTTTGAAAGCTTTACCATCCGAATGTCACCAAAATAGAACTTATTCCTAAAAATACATCTATAATTTTGTTTTATGAAAAAACAACATCAAGAAACTTTTTTGATTTATAAAAGAAGTTTTCTACATACCAGATATTTGATATTTTATCGAAGAAGCAACAGAAAGTCACATATAGCTTTTAAAATAATTTCGAAGGTTCCTTCGTTCGACAATGGCTTGGGTAATAAATTTAAACAAAAATCCCATCATCAATTTCCTTAAAGTCTATTACAGTTTCAAAAACTTAGGAGAAGGATTTATGGGAAATTTATTTGGCACAGAATTGTACAAATATCACATCTATAGCCACTTATAAGTTTTTATTGATTTTTAAATTCCCTAAGTGTACTTTAGTAGAAATAAATCTTTACACTGCCATCTTATAAATGTTCGAGAACGAATTTTAAGAGTGGTATGTAACAACATGCAGCAACTCGATGCCAGAATCTTTTATGTTTCTTGCAGATAATAGTAGACAATTTGAAACCCAGCCCTTTTCAGATCCAAAATGCAAAATAGTTATTCGTTTACCTTTATTTGAAGGTGCTTTAGTCTGACATTTTGTACTGCTGTCAACTCACACTTTTTCCACAGTGTCATGGGTATCGAACTACGTTTCGTCAAGGTAAATTACTGGCCAATTCTCTAATCGATACTTTTTAATTTCTTGTAAATAAGTATGTCGCAAGATTCGTAATCTTTGTAACTCCATCACTACTTCCTTTTGTTGATTTTTCGGAACGTGAATCCCATTCTTAAGAGAATTCTGTGAAGGGTTGATCGGCCACATGTATATTGGTCCCGTCCTGCACCAGTTTTAATTTTATTTTGTCTAGTGTGGGCACCAACAGCTCTTCATATATAGAATATATTTTTCTCGTGATGATTTTTTTTTCACAATCGTCTACATGATGCATTTGAAAATCTTTTCGTTTTTTCCTGTTCTTGAGTGACCGTTTTCCAACAATACCCTTAATCGTAGAAATTGGGGTTTTTGTTAGTTCTCTGGTTTCTTGCAAAGCACTTCGTTTTTTCAAATTTCTTTTTACCAAACAGCCGTAAACATTTTTCACTATTTGTTTAGCGTCAAGTGATAAACGTTTTCTCTTGCGATAGCCACTATTGCAATTTTCCCATGGACGCCACATAATTAAAATAGAACCGTTATGTTGTAAGTTGTAAGTAAAACTAAAAATAAAAGTAATAAAATGTATCTTTCGAATCTTAATGGGGACCTGTGGTTACTAGGCCTATATTATCAAATACCTAAAGGGCTCCAAACCGGGTTGCCAGGTGGTAAATATATAGGTAGAAATAGATACAATATGATTGCAGGTGCAAGTGAGGTCGGCATACAAAGCAGGTAAATTAAAAATATATTTATCGTAATACCTGGCAACTACACCTTAATAGGGTCGTTTATTGCCACATTGAAAAAGCAAAAAGGCAGGATCTTATATCTTGGGATTTACTTTACGAATACACTTAATACCTATTTCTGAAAAATTTTAATATATTTGAAAATTTCACAAAATACTCGGCTACGTAATTTAAGGAAGTTTTACGTCGGCACTGGTATCAGCTGAGACGAAGATTACAGTGCATCAATAAGAGGCACAGAGGTAAGAGGAGAGGTGATATATCGAGTCAATCAACTGCCAAAGATAGTGTGTTTTATTCATATTGTAAAAAGTTTTGTCGTGAAATATTGCAAATTTATAACTTCAAAAGATGTCTTAAGTTATGTGAAATGTTACATTATTAAAAATTTAGTGGTAATTAAATTTTGCTACAATTTGTTTACTTAGTTGATTTTTATTAATTATAAATAAAATTTATGCAGTTTTTATATGTTATGTGTGTCATATCTAATGGTTAACCATAAAAATAGTATCCGATAAATTTATTACATTTTTTATTATGCCATTTTAATTGATAGGGCAAAACACTGGAAGGCGAACGCTATAAAAATTGGATATAAACAGATAGACAAGTGAATTGCATTGGATGAAGACTACTTCGAAAGTGATAACTTTCCAATTGAAAATTAATATTGTGGTTTTAATTTTATTGAGGTTGACCGGGTATTTGTTTATGAGGAAGTACATGTGTAATTTTGCTCAATATCACTGCTTATTTTTCTAGCCCAGATATGAACACTATAACTTTTGAATAGCTTTACCATCAGAATGTTACCAAAATAGAACTTATTCCTAAAAATACATCTATAATTTTGTTTTATAAAAAAGCAACATCAAGAAACTTTTTTGATTTATAAAAGAAGTTTTCTACATACCAGATTTTTGATATTTTATCGAAGAAGCAACAGAAAGTCACATATAGCTTTTAAAATAATTTCGAAGGTTCCTTCGTTCGACAATGGCTTGGGTAATAAATTTAAACAAAAATCCCATCATCAATTTCCTTAAAGTCTATTACAGTTTCAAAAACTTAGGAGAAGGTTTTATGGGAAATTTATTTGGCACAGAATTGTACAAATATCACATCTATAGCCACTTATAAGTTTTTTATTGATTTTTAAATTCCCTAAGTGTACTTTAGTAGAAATAAATCTTTACACTGCCATCTTATAAATGTTCGAGAACGAATTTTAAGAGTGGTATGTAACAACATGCACCAACTCGATGCCAGAATCTTTTATGTTTCTTGCAGATAATAGTAGACAATTTGAAACCGAGCCGTTTTCAGATCCAAAATGCAAAATGGTTATTCGTTTACCTTTATTTGAAGGTGCTTTATTCTGATATTTTGTACTGCTGTCAACTCACACTTTTTCCACAGTGTCATGGGTATCGAACTACGTTTCGTCAAGGTAAATTACTGGCCAATTCTCTGATCGATACTTTTTAATTTCTTGTAAATAAGTATGTCGCAAGATTCGTAATCTTTGTGACTCCATCACTACTTCCCTTTTGTTGATTTTTCGGAACGTGAATCTCATTCTTAAGAGAATTCTGTGAAGGGTTGATCGGCCACATGTATATTGGTCCCGTCCTGCACCAGTTTTAATTTTATTTTGTCTAGTGTGGGCACCAACTGCTCTTCATACATAGAATATATTTTTCTCGTGATGACTTTTTTTTCACAATCGTCTACATGATGCATTTGAAAATCTTTCCGTTTTTTCCTGTTCTGGAGTGACCGTTTTCCAACAATACCCTTAATCGTAGAAATTGGGGTTTTTGTTAGTTCTCTGGTTTCTTGCAAAACACTTTGTTTATTCAAATTTCTTTTTACCAAACAGCCGTAAACATTTTTCACTATTTGTTTAGCGTCAAGTGATAAACGTTTTCTCTTGCGATAGCCACTATTGCAATTTTCCCACGGACGCCACATAATTAAAATAGAACCGTTATGTTGTAAGTTGTAAGTAAAACTAAAAATAAAAGTAATAAAATGTATCTTTCGAATCTTAATGGGGACCTGTGGTTACTAGGCCTGTATTATCAAATACCTAAAGGGCTCCAAACCGGGTTGCCAGGTGGTAAATATATAGGTAGAAATAGATACAATATGATTGCAGGTGCAAGTGAGGTCGGCATACAAAGCAGGTAAAATAAAAATACATTTATCGTAATACCTGGCAACTACACCTTAATAGGGTCGTTTATTGCCACATTGAAAAAGCAAAAAGGCAGGATCTTATATCTTGGGATTTACTTTACGAATACACTTAATACCTATTTCTGAAAAATTTTAATATATTTGAAAATTTCACAAAACACTCGGCTACGTAATTTAAGGAAGTTTTACGTCGGCACTGGTATCAGCTGAGACGACGATTACAGTGCATGAATAAGAGGCACAGAGGTAAGAGGAGAGGTGATATATCGAGTCAATCAACTGCCAAAGATAGTGTCTTTTATTCATATTGTAAAAAGTTTTGTCGTGAAATATTGCAAATTTATAAGTTCAAAAGATGTCTTAAGTTATGTGAAATGTTGCATTATTAAAAATTTAGTGGTAATCAAATTTTGCTACAATTTGTTTACTTAGTTGATTATTATTAATTATAAATAAAATTTATGCAGTTTTTGTATGTTATGTGTGTCATATCTAATGGTTAACCATAAAAATAGTATCCGATAAATTTATTACATTTTTTATTATGCCATTTTAATTGATAGAGAAAAACACTGGAAGGAGAACGCTATAAAAATTGAATAAACAGATAGACAAGTGAATTGCATCGGATGAAGACTACTTCGAAAGTGATAACTTTCCAATTGAAAATTAATATTTGTGTTTTTAATTTTATTGAGGTTGACCGGGTATTTGTTTATGAGGAAGTACATGTGTAATTTTGCTCAATATCACTGCTTATTTTTCTAGCCCAGATATGAACACTATAACTTTTGAATAGCTTTACCATCAGAATGTTACCAAAATAGAACTTATTCCTAAAAATACATCTATAATTTTGTTTTATAAAAAAGCAACATCAAGAAACTTTTTTGATTTATAAAAGAAGTTTTCTACATACCAGATTTTTGATATTTTATCGAAGAAGCAACAGAAAGTCACATATAGCTTTTAAAATAATTTCGAAGGTTCCTTCGTTCGACAATGGCTTGGGTAATAAATTTAAACAAAAATCCCATCATCAATTTCCTTAAAGTCTATTACAGTTTCAAAAACTTAGGAGAAGGATTTATGGGAAATTTATTTGGCACAGAATTGTACAAATATCACATCTATAGCCACTTATAAGTTTTTATTGATTTTTAAATTCCCTAAGTGTACTTTAGTAGAAATAAATCTTTACACTGCCATCTTATAAATGTTCGAGAACGAATTTTAAGAGTGGTATGTAACAACATGCACCAACTCGATGCCAGACTGCAAAATATATAGGGGCAGGAAACAGTTTAAAAATATGTCCTTATTCGAAGGCGGGAGTAAATAAATTACATATTTTTTTCCGATAGAGAAAGAAATATTGTTATCTGTGAATTATCAACATTATTAGCTAAGAATAATTTAAAAGAATATAGAATATTAAATAAATACACAAAAGGATTACTCTCACATAAAATCTTACAAAGAGGGGGACATGAAAAAATTAAAACCTAAAAACGTCATTATATACGAGGGTCATTTAATAAGTAAATAAACAAGTAGCTGTAGCTCAAGTACTGTTTATTGGATTGCTACAGAATTTGGCCTACTTTTCGACATAATCTCTACGTTAATATATTTGTCCCACCTTTCTGCTAGCTTCTTGATTCCTGTGGCAAAGAATTCTTTCGGTTGACGTCGAAGCCACTTCTTCAATGTCGGTGAACCTCTTTCCACGTAGGGCATCTTTGAGAGGTCCGAACAAGTAAAAATCATACGGAACCAGGTCTGGGCTGTATGCGGGAGGAAACGAGATCTCCCAAACCAGTTCCTGAAGCTTTTCTTGGGTAAGCGGTATCAGGGCGAGCATTGTAAATGGTTAATGGAGTAATATTGTGAACAGTTCCAATGCTTACCTTAACCTCCCGAGCTATCATTTTAACAGTAATTCTTTTGTTATCACGAATAAGTCCATCAATCCTCGATCCCAATTAGGGACCAGAAATTTCTACTGTACGTCCACTTCGCTGCTCGTCACTCACTCTTGCTCGGCCACTTTTGAACCGATCTATCCACTTATAAACGTTCACACAGTTCATGTAACTTTTTTCATACTGTAATAACATTCGAGAATATATTTTACTTGACTTAACACCCTCTGCTACTAAAAATCTGATGACAGAACGTTGCTCTTCTAAAGGGCAGCCTTTCAACGATCTCGCCATGGTAAACTGGATATTTTGAGGTTACGTTTACATTATATGATCGACCAGCTGATTAAAATTCATCACAAGGTTGCCAACTTGCACTCCTAGAAGTGTAGAGCGGTTCTGTTGAATGGATTTTAAAACAGTGTACAGTGTCCTCGCGTATATTTGTTACAATTTTAGTTATTAATTAATATCTAGTTCAATTTCGCTATCGCTACTATCTTGCATATCAATAATAAGTTTTTTTAAAAGTTCTAAACTATTTATATTTATGTACATACATCTATGGTATATGAGTTATCAATTTTTTTGACGTGTTGAATGCAGTTTCTCCAGTTTTCAACGGTTACATTTTTGACTTCTGTCTTTATCAATTCAATCACACTACTGTTTAAAGTGGATGTATTATTGTGAGCATGTATATTAGACTTTATTTGCCATATCAACTCGATCGCATTAAAGATACAATAATATGGTTTAAGCCGAATTATTTCGTGTCCTGTTTCCTTTGCAATTTTATCACAAACATATTCCTTTGAAAAATTGTTACATTTTAAAACTTCTAACAATTGTTTAACTGTATAATTTTCATGGAAATATATGTCACGTTCGCACAAAAAGGCTTGTTTTCCCCTTTTTCTACTGGTGGAACTTTGTACCTTATTCATTTGGCGACTGTAATAGGATGCATTATCCATCAAAATACACCTATTCGATGGTATATTCGGCATTAATTTGTTTTAAAGCCAATCTTCAAAAATGGTTGTATCAAAATGATAACACAGCCCCACAAAAAAAAGTGGGGTATACTTTTGATGCGATATATCAGATCCGTAGTATTTTTGCCCGCTGATCACGAATCTGACATCAGAATATCGCCATCACATCTCAATTTTTTTCTAACCTCAAAAAATAGGTAAAAATTAGTAAAAATTAAGAAAAATATACTCCTAAAAAATTGATTCAAGCTTTTTCATGAATCCAAAGATGTATTAATATGTATTCGGACACTTTAAGCTAATATTCATCGGTTGGATTGAGCCATACAGTTCTGTTTTCTTTCTAACCTCAATAAATCAGACAGATATAGTGCTTCTCGAATGCAAAAACGAATTCAAATTAAAATTCAACCGATCCTTACCAAATTTGGTACACGGGGATTTTTTGGGTCGCTAATCACGAATCTGAGGTTGGATTTGCAAAATTCAAGATGGCAGATGTTTTCGCGCCATTTTGAACGCCGAGAAAATTCATCGGTCGATTTTTATTCTTCTACCTGCATCCAGGGCACCTCCACGTGGTGACGGTGGGCAACGGTGTTACTCCACTAGCCGGCAGAGTCGCTGGATAACGGCTTAGATGCCGTCATGGCAGGTAGAAGAAAGAGAATTACGATGCAGGGACTCGGAAACCCAGTATCGGCGGTTGGTCAGGGTGGGAAAGCGGGCCCGCAGCCGTCGTCATCCAGCGACCGTAGCTCTTCATGTGTGGGTGACTTGGCTCATGTAGAGTATAATACTACAAGAAAACGGTCTCACGGTACAAGGACTTTTCATAAGTGCGATAAAAATAGTGATTCATTTTGTTATATTTGCTGTCAACACGTATTGAGTAAAATGGAGTCACCGATAACGGATAAGATTAAAACCTTATATAAGGATTGTTTTAACATTGAAATACAGCACCAGGATACAGATTGGGTTCCCCACATCATTTGCAGTTCTTGCAAAATAATGTTGTACATCAATAAGCAGGCGATTAAATATTCCAGACCAGCAATATGGAATAGACCATACAGTGAAAATGATTGCTACTTTTGTATGAATGTTGTATCTAGGCATAACCGAAAAAATAAAAGCACTATTACTTATTTTTTTTTTTTTTTTTTATGGGTCTAGCTCACGTGCTGCAGGGAAGTCCCTAAAGCGCTCCAGGAGCGGCACGAGTGCGGAAAAAGCGATTCACGTTGTTCTTGAATCGCTGTAAATTGTACTCGGTGGGAAACACAGCGCTGGGCAAATTATTCCGAAGGGATGACGTTCTCCATATAAAAGATTGCTTGAAAAGCGTTGTACGCGGAGTAACAAGCTGAACCTCATACGGATGCGAAGCACCAGCGCGACGTGTACTTCTAACATGCACCGCTTTGGGAGGAATTAAGCGGGCTACATCCTTCGAACACTTTCCATGAAAATACTTGTAGAACAGACTCAAGTCGCCAACCGTTCTTCGATGTTCCAGCGAATCAAGGCCGCCGGTCAATTCCGGGTCCCCAATCAGACGGACCGCTCTTCTCTGAACAGAATCCAATAAATGCAGTGTATGTTTGGGAGCGGAGCCCCAAACGTGGGAGCAGTATTCCATAGTTGGTCGAATTTGGGCTTTGTAAAGAATTAACAGTTGCTGTGGGGTGTAAAGCTTTCTGGTTCTAAATAATATTCCCAACTTTTGAGAAGCTCTCCTTGCTATGCCTGCAACATGTTCATGCCAAGACATATTTGCTCCCAAACTAACGCCCAACAAATTGAGCGACGATGCTAGGGGAATGGAGTGCCCCGACATAACTATGTCGGGTTCAGCAACGTTAACTTTTTTAGAAAAAACTGCCGCCTGGGTTTTTGTAGCGTTAAATTCCACTTGGTTACTGTCACCCCAAGATAGAATATCTTCCAGGTCTTTGTTAAGTTGAACGACCTCCTGCTGTCTGCGGATATTCGCCTGAGCAGCCGATGTCCGAGCGTTCAAGGTGAATGAAGAGACAAGCGTACTGTCATCTGCAAAGCTATAGATTGGATTCCCGGTCTTTTCCAGCAGATCGTTAATTTAAATGAGAAAGAGAGTAGAAGACAGTATGGAGCCCTGGGGCACACCGGCGTTGATAGTGAGGGTGTTAGAAAGAAATCCGTCGACCGCCACTCGTAAAGAACGCTCTCTGAGGAAACATGAGAGCCACAAACAGAACCTTTCAGACATACCATAAGAGCGTAACTTAGCCAACAGTCCATCGTGCCAAACACGGTCGAATGCCTTGGATATGTCAAGAGCAACCGTTCGAGATTCTCCAAAGTGTTCAATTTCGTTGTTCCAAACATGTGTTACATAAGTCAGAAGATCTCCTGTTGGTCTATGTTTACGAAAACCATATTGGTGATCGCTAATAATATTGAATCGTTCAAGATATTTTAGAAGATGCTCATTGATAACCTTTTCCATGACTTTCGATATTATTGAAAGCAGTGCAACTGGTCGGTAGTTATTTGGCAAGGTCTTCTTACCTTTTTTAGGTGTCGGCTGAACCGTGGCACATTTCCAGCAGGACGGAAATATTCCCTTTCTGTAGGATAGGTTAAAAAGTCTACAGAAAACTGGTGTTAGTACCCTTGCACAGTTTTTGAGAACTATGGCAGGTATTCCGTCAGCGCCAGAAGCCTTCTTGGTGTCTAGCTTCATTAAAATACGCTTTTTGATGCGCTGTCTGAAGACAACATCGGGCATCCTTGACTGCAATATGGGAATAGTAGGTGGTGTTTTTCCTTGAAAATCGACAGTAGAATGTGAAGCAAAGAGTTCAGCCAACAAGTTCGCTCTCGCAACAGGTGTGGTTGCAATGTAATTATCTGGCCGTGTGAGTGGTGGTATGGTGGATTTGGTAAAATTTTGAATAACTGCCTTCGCGACTGTCCAAAAGGACCTGGAATTGTTGGGACAAGCGAGAAGTTTGTTTCTAATTCGTTGATTGTGTGCCTCCTTGGTTTCATCGATAATTCCCTTGCATCTGTTCCGGGCATGAACAAAGATGTTACGATTTACGGTGTTAGAATTTTCACGCCATTGTCGGTAGGCAATATGTTTAGAAGCAACAGCTTCTTTGCATTTTCGGTCGAACCAAGGCTTGCCGTTGGAGGAGCATTTCTTCGAAAAAGGGATGTAAGCTTCCATACCAGCCAGAATAACATCGGAGACCTCCCTGGCGCAGTCAGATGACTATTACTTATAACGATGTTTCGACAGTAACGAGACCAACTAAACTAATTCCGCCTCTTGAACCACTTGATGCTGATATTATGGAAACAAATGATTTCACCTTATCAGTTCATGCCGAAAACATTGAGACTGTCGAAAAAGATTCAAACACTGTTACTAATGAATGTTCTAGTGACAACCTATCATATACTAGTGACACAGATAAAGAATTTCTACCATACAACCGTAAACCAGAACCAATACTCGTATCACAGTCAGAACTTAGTGATCTAGTCAGAGATTTAGGCTTATCTAAAGATGGTGCAGAGCATCTTGCTTCCTTTTTAAAGAAAAGACATTTACTTAAGCCAGCAGCTACGATTTCTTATTATAGAAACAGAGATGAAGAATTTCGAAAATATTTCACAATGGACGGGGAATTGTCACTTTCATATTGTACCGATGTAAAAGGTCTAATGGATGAATTTCAAAATAACTCATACTATCCTGAAGAATGGAGACTGTTCATTGATTCTTCTAAACGGAGCATTAAGGCAGTTTTGCTGCATAATACCAACGTTTACGCTCCCATTCCGATTGCTCATTCCGCAGTTATGGAAGAGCAATATGAAAAAATGAAGCAGCTTTTGATAAAAATAAAATATGCTGATCATAACTGGAAAATTTGTGGAGATCTGAAAATTGTAACAATATTGCTTGGCCAACAGTCAGGGTTTACACTTTATCCCTGTTATAAATGTCTGCGGAATAGCAGAGACAGGGAACGTCATTATAAGAAAAAAATTTGGCCAACAAGAGAATCGTTCACTCCTGGTGAAAATAATGTATTGTTTCCACCATTGGTAGATCCAGGAAAAGTTCTTATTCCCCCCGGTTCACATTAAGCTTGGACTTATGAAGCAATTCACGAGAGCATTAGATACAAACGGCCCATGTTTCAAATATTTGCATAAAAAATTTCCGAAATTTTCTGAAGCTAAAATTAAGGCAGGCGTATTTGACGGGCCACAAATAAGAAAATTGTTTCAAGTTTCTTTATTTGTTACTAAAATGAATAAAGTTGAAAAAGCTGGTTGGCTTAGTTTTAAAGAAGTCGCAACAAACAAGTACAAAGAAAATAGTCGAGAAAATGGTAAAAAATTTTCAAACATTAGGTTGCTTAATAAATCTAAGATTACATTTCCTGGACTCCCACATCGATGATTTCCCAGATAATCCTGGTGACTACAGTGAGGAGCAAGGGGAACGTTTTCACCAAGATCTGAAAATCATAGAAATCGGTATCAAGGACGATGGGATGACCATATGCTAGCGGACTATTGCTGGTCTCTAAAAAGAGAAACAAGTCCTCAAAAGCGTTTGGGCAGAAAGCCTTTGAATAGGTCATTCGCGGAAAAAAGAACAAGATACAGCCAAAAAAAGGAAAGTTAGGCGCGGGTCTAACCTTCGCAATTCTAGGGCTTAAGGGTCTACTATTTGAGAGTATATGGTTTAAAAGTCCTGGTTTTGAGTTTATTGGGTCTCATTTTTAAAGTTACAGGGTTATTGAGGTCTATTTTTTGAGGTTACAGGGTGTGAGAGTCTAAGGTTTCAGGGTTTAGGGTTTAAGAGTATCAGGTTTGAGGATTCCCCAACTGTATACCAAATTTGGTAGGAATCGGTTGGTTTTCAAAAATTTTGTCCGCCATCTTGGATCCGCCATTTTGAATTTTACAAATCCGACCTCAGATTCATGATCAGCAACCCAAAAAACCCCCGTGTACCAAATTTGGTAAGAATCGGTTGAATTTTAATTTGAATTCGTTTTTGCATTCGAGAAGCACTATATCTGTCTGATTTATTGAGGTTAGAAAGAAAACAGAACTGTATGGCTTAATCTAACCGATGAATATTAGCTTAGCGTGTCCGAATACATATTAATACATCTTTGGATTCATGAAAAAGCTTGAATCAATTTTTTAGGAGTATATTTTTCTTAATTTTTACTAATTTTTACCTATTTTTTGAGGTTAGAAAAAAATTGAGCTGTGATGGCGATATTCTGACGTCAGATTCGTGATCAGCGGGCATAAATACTACGGATCTGATATATCGCATCAAAAGTATACCCACTTTTTTTTTTGTGGGGCTGTGATAATCCAAACTGGAATCTGAAATATTCTTGGCTGCTAGAAATAGACATTCTGGTATCCAGTCTTCTTCTGAACGCGTATGTAAAATATCTATTAATTTACGTTTATTTGATGGAGCTTTGGTGTGGCATTTTTTTGGATTTATCAATCCATCCTTTACTGGGTGTATCATGGGTGTCATACCAAATCTCGTCTAGGTAGATTATCGTTCGATTTTCCGATCTAGCTGTATTTATTTTTTCAAGATATTCCATTCTGAGTTGTTGTAAGTGCCGTGATTCCATTATAACTTGCCTTCTGTCTATTTTTTGAACAAAAACCCCAGACGACGTAGAATACGCCATAAAGTTGTAGTGGAACATTTTATGTCACAACTATCCTCGGACAGCCTCCGTGAAAGTGACAATAATGTAGGAACTTTTTGTTCTGCATACATTTCATAAATTTTGCGGCGGATTATGTTTTCTTGAGAGAAATCAATACATTTCGACACACCTTTGTCTTTTCGTGTTTTGTTAGGCGCTATGGAATTATTTACAATTTTCCAAACTGTACTTTCAGGGATGCTTGTTAAAGCTGATGTCTCCATCAATGAAAAGTACTTTCCGTGGCCTCGATCCACTTACTTTAAATAAACACTTTTAACTATCACTTTTGCCTGCTTCTGATGGAAAGGGTTTCGAATGTTTTAAGACACTATTGAACTTTATAATACACACTATTTTAGTAAAATACTACAGATAAAATAAAGAATATTCTTTATATTTTTAAACACGAAGTAGCCAATAAAATGTTGGATTGAAAGAGAGGTATATATACATCAATTACGACCCTGTTACGGCCAGGTACGTCCGAAGATCCTAACGATCGTTTAGTGTTTTTATTTCATCAATTTACCAAATCACTTTCTTAGATCTTGAAAAATATGTTACTATACCTTACTTTATTTTCAAAGGCGATTTTTTACTATAAAACTAATTATATTGTTGGGCGGCGGTTTTCTTTAAATGCCATTATCAAGAAACTCAGGGTCAACTCAATTTAAACTTCGCGCATAAAACGTACATGAATAATATTTTTGTGTAAGTTGCCACACATGTTATTTATCATCTTCACAAGCTAACTACACCTGCTGTTGCGTAAAGGCATCCCCTATATGTCTCCACTGTCCTGTGCTTGCAACTGCTAGTTTTTACCAGTTATCTTTGTTATATCATCCATCTATCTTTTTAGTGGACAGCCAGGTGGGCAATTTAGAGTTCTAGGGTGCCATTCCAGAATTTTCTTTATCCACCTGTTATCAGTAATTCTTACCACGTGTCCCGCCCAGTTCCATTTTAACTACATCAACGACCTTCGTTCTTCGTCTTATTTCGCTATTCTAACTCGGTCCCGATGTGTCTCTCCATGGCGTGTTGGGATATTTTGAGGTTATGTTTACATTATATGATCGACCAGCTGATTAAAATTCATCACAAGGTTGCCAACTTGCACTCCCAGACGTACAGAGCGGTTTTGTTGAATGGATTTAAGCTGAGACCAATTATCTCTTTACTTATTGAATGACCCTCATTCTAGGTGTAATAAAACAGTTTAACATATTAAAATTAGTGACTCTTTGAGTCAAATGATGTAACTGTACCAGTACACTTAATACCTATTTCTGAAAAATTTTTATATAGTTGAAAATTTTGCAAAACACTCGGCTAAGTAATTTAAGGAAGTTTTACGTCGGCACTGGTATCAGCTGAGACGAAGTTTACAATGCATCAATAAGAGGCACAGAGGTAAGAGGGGAGGTGATATATCGGTCCAATCAACTGCCAAAGATAGTGTGTTTTATTCATATTGTAAAAAGTTTTTTCGTAAAATATTGCAAATTTATAACTTCAAAAGATGTCTTAAGTTATGTGAAATGTTTATATTATTAAAAATTTAGTGGTAATTAAATTTTGCTACAATTTGTTTACTTAATTGATTATTATTAATTATAAATAAAATTTGTGCAGTTTTTGTATGTTATGTGTGTCACATCTAATGGTTAACCATAAAAATAGTATCCGATGAATTTATTGCATTTTTTATTATGTCATTTTAATTGATAGGGAAAAACACTTGGTTTGTTACTTATTATGATATATACAAATATTTAAATGCCAGTCTGACCTTCGTAAGCAAAGATTAACAGGATATTTTCTTATATAACACATATTTGGAACACAATATTTGGCAAGACGGATTATTGGCTAAGCTACCCTCTTATGGTAGGTCTGAAAGGACTTGTTTATGATTCTCGTGTTTCCTTAGATAGCGTTCTTTACGAGTGGCAGTCGACGCGTCTCTTTCATTACCAACGCATATGTGCCCAAAGACTCCATAATATCTTTATACTCTTTTTCTCATTTTTAACGATCTGCTAGAAAGGACCAGGAATCCAAAATTCAGATTTACAGATGACAGTGCGCTTATTTCTTTATTTACTCTGAACGCTCGAACATGTGCTACTCATGCAAATATTCGCAGACAGCGGGAAGTCGTTCACATTAATAAGGTCCTGTAAGAAATTCTATCTTGGGGTGACAGTAGCCAAGTAGAATTTAACACTACAAATAACCAAGGTATTTTGTAAAAAAAGTTGACGTTGCTGAACCAAATACAATTATGTCGGGACAATCCATTCTTCTAGCATCGTTACTCAATTTACTGGGCGTTAACTTGGGAGCAATATCTCATGAATATGTCGAATGCTTGGAAGAAAAGAAAGCTTCTCAAAAGCTGGGAATATTATTTAGAACTAGAAAGCTTTGCTCTCCACAATAACTGTTAATTCCATAAAAGCTCAAATTCATCCAACGATCGAACAGTGCTACCATGTTTGGGGCTCTGCTCCCAATCATATCCTGCATTTGTTGGAATTTATTCAGAAGACAGCTGTTCGCTTGATTAGAGACCTAAAATTCACCAGAAACCTTGAATTTTTCGAACTTCGAAGAACCGTCGGTGACTTGAGTATATTCTGCAATTATTTTCATGGAAAGTGTTTCCCACCGAGTACAATTCAAAACCAGCATGAATCGCTTTTTCTGCATATGCGCCGGATAAAATTCAAGGAGCTCACGACATCATCCTCTATATGTACATAAGATGGAACTATTCAGACCGGGAAATGAATGACAAAAAAAATTCGCACTAGCCATCAATTTAGGCACAAGGTACTGGAAGCGGAATTATCCATTAGGTTTAAAGTACAGTTAAGTATAAAAGTTTTGGACCGAACATATTCTTACGATTAATTGAGTTATAAAGGGAGAAGAGAAGAAAACCAAATGTACCATCTTAAACTACTTTAATTACACTAACAACAAACACAACTAAAAAATCTTCTACTCTAAATAACAATCATTCCTAACAAAAATAACATTGAGGGAAGATGCCGAAAAGCACGTCACTAGACATTCGGAAAACTGTTATAAAGTTGTACGGTAAAAGAAAAGTTTCATGTGAAATAGCTGAACTTGTATGCATAGGAAAACAACAGTTAACTATATAATTAAAAAAGTGGGAAACTACAATTACTCTGAATGATAAACCATGTGCTGGAAGACCAAGGAAAACAACTATTCGTGTCGACAAAGTAATTAAACGAATAGCAGTCGCCGACGTAAAAAAGAATGCTGCAATTATTGCACGTGAATTACATGAAGAAAATTTAGCTGACATCAGAAGGAGTACTGTTTCTCGTAGACTAACACAAGTTGGACTTGTTGAACGTGTTGGAGTAAAAAAAAAACTGTTCATCAGTCCCCGAAAAAAAAAAAGGCCAGATTAAAATTTGCAAAAATACACCAAAATTGGACAGTTGAAGACTGGGAAAAAGTGCTGTTTTCGGACGAAACTGAAGTTAATTTATTTGGAAATAATGGAAGAAGATATGTTCGATGGCCAAAAGGTACTGGACATGATTCTCGGTATCAAATAATGACTGTTAGGCAAGGTGGTGGTAGTATTATGCTTTGAGGGGCATTATCGTGGCAAGGCGTAGGTTCAGTAGTTAAAATTAAAGGTATTATGGACGCTGTTATGTACAGAGATATTCTTTTACAACACATGCTTGCTTATAGATGTCGAAATATTCCACGGAGATGGATTGTTCAACGGGATAATAATCCGAAACATCGATCCAAGCTTTTGCAAGAATGTTTCAGAAAGATAAATCTTCGAGTTTTAGAATGGCCAAGCCAATCCCCAGACTTGAACCGCATAGAATATTTGTGAGAAAAGTTGAAAATGAAAGTGGGAACCAGAAACAGAAGTCTCAAATTAATCGAATCGAAGCCTTAACGATGTGCCACCGTATTAGCTTTGAAGAGTACGGCTACAAAGTACTGATAAGGATATATCTTTTACTGCCACTTTTTTCTGAGTTATAGTGATTTTTGCTATGTTATATACCTTTTCATTGTGGAATTTGGAGTTGGCCCAATACTTATGAACAGCCAAAAAATGTTATTTTTGTTATAAACGAGTGTTATTTATAGTAGAAGATATTTGAGTTGTATATGTTGTTAGCATAATTAAAGTAGTTTACGATGGTGTATTTGGTTTTTTTTTTTTTCTCTCTTTATAACTGAGTTAATCGCAAAAAAATATTTTTTGGCCCAAAACTTTTGCACGCAACTGTATGTGCCCTAGTTCAACTTGCCCCATAACCTGTTTTCCCACCTCTGTTATCTTTTCCCTCTATACTATCGTGGCATTAATCAGCAAAAAAGTTGAGTTTGCCAGATTCAAATCAAGACAATTAAAATTTGGAGAAAAATCTGAATTTTAAAGTCAGCGGACTTGATTAAAATCAGACTAAAGTTACTTTTTGTAGCTCAACTGTCACAAAGATTCCATAGAAATTTTAAAACAATTTTCTCCTTTTTTTTTGAACATTAACCTAATAATTTCCAAGTCTTATCAGAATTCTCCACTTCTCTAGTTTCCACTGTTCCTTCGATAAGAAATGCATTAGCAGACGTGTCTGCCATTCGTTATTACATTTTTTTTTGTGTTGAGTAAAATATTCTATTATTATTCTGCAGGAGCAAGTCAGTATCCCTCACTTTAACGAAAACCAAAATATTTAAAATAAAATTACTTTTTAAAGATAGACAGCAAATAAAAATACTAAATTTAAATCATTTCTATGACGTATTTATGAAAATTCTTCAAAAATGCTTATGATATACAGTCTGTCAAGTAAGAACGTGACCGTTCGTGTTCTTGAAAAAACCGCTCAAGTGCAAGTTGAACTTGCACAATTAGTGTTCCGTACGTTGATTGTTTTTAAAATAAAAATTTTTGTTAGGGAGGTATAAAATGATCAGTGATCTCACAAAACACACCCCAAATGAGTTTTCAACAAAGTTTGTTTCCAATCTTTACTGAAAACTGGTGACCTTGAAATTTTGTTTTTTTTTATGTACCAAATAAATTATTAAAGGTAATGCACTCGTGATAATTTTCGTTCAATCTATACCGCGTGGAGAATTTTCCAGAATTTTTTTCAAAATTTTTTGATCAGTACTTTTCGAGATAAGGTAGGGGACAGCGATTTTTTTAAAAGTAATACGAAGAAAAGTGTGCGCAAGTATTACATTATATATATATTTTTTACTCGTGTTTTCACAAGCTTTCATTTGACACCACACTCGATGACCTAGTAAAAAAAATTTTTTTTCACTTCCGATTTCACCCCTCAAAACGAACCCCTTAAGTCAAAATTTATGTCACGGTGGTATAAAATGATCAGTGACTTCACAAAACATACCCCAAATGAGTTTTCAACAAAGTTTGTTTCCAATCTTTACTGAAATCTGATGACCTTGAAATTTTTGTTTTTTTTTATATACCATATAAATTATTAAAGGTAATGCACTCGTGATAATTTTCGTTCAATCTACACCCCGTCGAGAATATTCCAGAATTTTTTCGAAATTTTTTGATAAGTACTTTTCGAGGTAAGGCCCGGGACAGCGATTTTTTGCGAATTATTAAAAATAATACAAAGAAAAGTGCGCGCAAGTATAATATTATATATATATTTTTTACTGGTGTTTTCACAAGCTTTCATTTGACACCACACTCGATGACCTAGTAAAAAAATTTTTTTTTCACTTTCGATTTTACCCCCCAAAACTAACCCTTAAGTCAAAATTTAATTCTCAAAACCACATGGCTCTGATGAGGCCATCCATTCCTATATTATTACCAAATTTCACCTTTCTATGTCAAATAGTTTCGGAGAAAATCGGGTGTGACAGACAGACAGACAGACACCGAAGTGATCTTATAAGTGTTCCGTACGGAACACTAAAAATGTGTTTCGAAAACATTTTTTGTCATCAATGTATTATTTGGTGTGCTAACAACGGCGCCTTCTGCATCAATAATCGCCTGACATCTCCTAGGCATGCTGTCGACGAGTTTTTCTGCATACTCTGCAAATTTTTCGAATCTCACGAAACAACTGAGTCAATGTCCTTAGAGTCTTTCCTCCGAACTTTTTCTTTACAAAAGACCGAACGTTTTCAATAGGGTTGGCATCTGGCGATTGTGAGGGTCACTCTAGTATCTTATCGTGAACCCAAGCGAGTAGTTTCGCTACGTGATTTTCGCCCAGCAAAGGTTTTTCCAACATGCTCATAAATTTTTATGATTTTAACAATAATATGGTGATTTTTTCTGTTTTCTGTTGGTACTGTAAACAAATTTTATGCAAAATTATTTGTAGTTAAACTTGCAACGGGCTAAAGGGAGAAAGGAGGAATTTAGAGGAGTTGCTTTGTATGTATCGTGCTATATATCATTTACAGAGTTCTTGGAGTATAGAAATATGAAAATAAAGTTACTTTTTCATTACCTTCAATTTTAATAGATGCAGGTGCGGAAAAAGGGGAGAATCTTGTATAGTTTCAATAGTACTACGAAAAGTCCTTTGACAGGAGGATGAGCAAATTTTAACTATAATCATTTATAACAAAACATGTAAGGGGCCAAAGGGGTGAAGAAGAGAAATGGCAGAGTGACTTCGTATTTGTCGTTATAGGTCTTTTTCGAGGTTTTTTTCCAGTCAACGATTCGAAACATTACATTTTTTTTTATTATTTTTATCGTTAATGTGGGAAGACGATGAAAGAGCACGAAGATGTTGTCAAGGACACATTCAAACCTGATTTTTTTTAATTCTGCCGCTTCTTGAGGCAGCATCAATTTCAGGTCCCGTAAAAACAAAGACACGATGCGTTTTTTGACTTTTGGTGTGACTTTGGTTACCGAGCCACGTTTTGACAAGTCGTCAACATTTCTCGTCTCGTTAAAACGATTTACCAATTTTTTCACAAACGATACCGACTTTTTAATATATTTAGCTGCCGCGTTTGGCATTTTAGGCCCGTTTGGATGGGAATAAAGAAAGACTGCCTCGAACGGACACGCAAACAAGTGACTGAATTTGGATTTTACGGGATTTCGACGAAAGTTCGGAATCGACTGACACATTTACTAAAATGCATCGTACACACAGGTTCCCTCTACCTACCCTTTGTTGAGTCGCTAGAATCGCATCCACCAAAAATAAATTATCTCGGACACGTTTTTACTTGACAGACTGTAAGTACAAAATGATACAAGGGTATTTGAAACTTCAATAACTTCAACTAAAAGTATCGCCCATTAACACTTATAGGAACAGTAATGAGTCTAACTCTATGTTGACGCAAACAGCGTGAGAATTTTTCAAAAAAGAGTGACTATTAGATTTTTGAGATTATCTACATTGTAGCAGTTTACTTCGTCTTTATTTATATATTTTATTCCAAATTTTCGTGTTTGCCTTCTTTAGAAGATCGCATCTGTTCTGCCGAATAAAATCTGATATTTTTTGTCGTTTTTGGTCATATTCTTGCCTTCATTGATATAGACTTGGTTAATTCCAACGAAAAAAAAAATCGAAAAATCAATAGGTTGGTGGGTTAAACTTAAATAGTTACATGCACAATGGTCTCCTTATGGTACTCTTTGTACCCACTAAGTGCTTCTTTATTTCATAGCTGTTTCACGGATGATGTGTTGACGAATAATGCTTTATTGGCAGTATAGTTTAACTCACATACTTTTCGATTGTCTCAATTTTAGTCAAATAAATTGTATTGAATAGCACGAACTGTTACAGTATAAAAATGTTTCTTTTACAACTTTGATTCTCGTATATGTTTTTCCCTATGTCTGACTACATAAATTACCATTATGACGCAATTATATATCACAATACTTTATTTTAAAAGTAAACAGTAATTTTTATGAATATTTTTTTGCTTTCCAACTTGTAGACACTTATATATATATATATATATATATATATATATATATATATATATATATATATATATATATATATACAGTGTCGTGTCTAGGGCTTGGCAACAGGGGTGGTTGCCAGGAGCGCAGACCTCAAAGTGGCGCATTAACAAGGTACTTACACAAAATTTAAACAAGAGTGTACACTATACAAACAACTAATCAATGGCGACAGCGCCTAATAGAAAACGCAAAAAAGGTTAGTTCAGCAATGTTCAACAAAAAGACCAAGGATGACGCCGCCTCAATAACTCTACTTCAATAGTTTAAAATTTAGCTTTGCTGTGTATTGGACATCCTAATTCAGCAATTGGATTGGGGATTCAAAATTTAGTAGCTTCCGATTTTGATTTCCTAACGGGATTTATATTATAGACAACCTCCACTGAAGAACTAAAAAATCCGCAGCTGATCTCGCATCGTCTACTCCAAGACGATATTGCATCAGTTCTTTGCGGTTTATTCGCTGAATGAATTTTTCTTTTATATAGTGGGTTTTTTCCGTTTTTATTTGTTCGTTTGTGCTTTTAAGATATATTGTTGCTCCATCTTTTACGACGCGATTTGCCTCCGGTTACATTAATATATTAATTGTTAGCAGCCATCATACTTATATATTTAGTTAATTCTCATTTCCTTTCTAATGTCCATTCATTGATCTCCGTTGCATTTTTTTAGAATTCTCAAAAGTCAATAGCCGTTACTAGCCTTCTGCAATCTGGACTGCATTTTACCCTGATGCGAATTAGATGCTCATTATTTTTGTCACTATCTTCAGGTCTTTCCTGCTTAACATCAGCCATGATCTAGTATACTTAGGGTTAGGTCCCGTTATGAGCAAGCCAACTTTTTTCCCTAGACACCCGTGTGGCCAGGCATCCTGACGATATACAGGTTTATTTGTGTAGGCCAGATTGGCGACCAAATCTTTACACCCAATTATCAGTTGCCAAGTCATTTTATTTAAAAGTCATCATTATATTCATTTTCATCTTCTGTCAGCCAAAGTAAAACTGGCGTAGATTTCCACTTGGAAAACCGATGCATAACTGTTAAGGGATACCTTTTCTTTGTCTGTGGGCAGTAAACGTCAGCTCCTGGGTCTTTTTTCTGCTTTTCTATCCATGAATTAGAGTTCTCGCTTTGAGCAGACGGTTTCTTTATTCCAGTCTTCTCTCTCTGATATTAAAACCTTGAGGGGCCGATCATTAAGTGCCCTTTAGAGATTCTTTCATCCTTATCTACAATGGAAGACAGTCCTCCAATATTTTGAATCATATGCTAAGATATCCTAGGACTTCCATGCCAGAAACTTCTGACTTTATGTATAGATGCTACGCTGGTAACTTCATACGCCTTCATTACTTTGTTCTTCTCATAGCATTCCTAATACTAAAGCAGTTCAAGCGTTGAACAGTTTGAGCTAACCGATTTTCTTTCGATTAACACCAAGGCATCATATGAGATTTGTGGTCTTACAGCAATATTATATATCCAATTTAGTATTCTTAGCCGTAGACTCCAAGAGCAACCAAATTGATGCCCACATACCCACAGGGCATTCGTAGATATTTTTGTTTTAAATTTGCAATGACACTATATGTCCTCGATCTTGTTTCTATCGTTATATGTAATGTGGCCTCGGTGGCTTAGCGGATTAGGAGCCTGCATAGTAACCGAACGATTGCCGCCGGTTCGATTCAAGCCAGCGGCAGAGTCGTGTATATATTCATAAATATTAGTTAATGTAGAAATATATTGTGTTTCTCCCGTGGCAGCACTACCGTTAGGTTTTAAAAGTGCCTAACATATCCCGATATACAGTCTGTCAAGTAAGAACGTGTCCGCGATAATTCTTTTTTGGTAGATGAGATTGTAGCGATTCATTAAAAAATCGGTAGGGGGAACCTTTCTTTATGATGCATTTTCGTAAAAGTATCAGTCGACTCTGAACTTTCATCGAAATAACTTAAAATCCAAAATGAGTCACTTGTTTGCACGTCGCACAGAAAAAAAAAAAAACGAAAAAATCGTGTTTCAAAATTATCTAGAGCCTTCAATTTTGGTTCGATTTGGACGATTTTTTTTTTTTTAAATTGAAGCTTATTAAATTCCGAACAAAGTTGTTGGAACCGATTTTGCAATTAAACTTTTGTTTCAAAATGGCGGACGTCTTCAAAATGGCGGTTTCTGATTATATAGCGACTGAGACTCAGAAAATGCTTACAGTTTCAAACCAAGTTGTGCTAAAATGCGTGTATGTATGTTTTTTTATGTCGCAGATAATATATCTAATATCACAGTTACAAGATTAATAATAATGAACCCAAAATGGCTGCCATGAATAATAAAAGTATTATAAATATGAATAAACGTACCATTATTATTTTATATCCATAACATTTGCATAAATAATTTCTTTAAGGTTGTTAATTATAAATATGTTTCAACAATTGACTTAAAATGACAAATCAAGTATGGCGGATGCCAAAATTGAATCGAACAAGAAAGTTTCTCTGTGGCATTTAGACTGTGGCAGTCAGATCATTCAAGTTATTCAAGTTTAGTTGCGGGATTTAAATTTTCATGCAGTTATTGCTAGAATATTGCTGCTGTAAATTTTAAGTATCGTAGACAATTTTCTAGCAGATACAAAAAACAGCGATACACGCAGAAAAGGACGGCTCACACAGCTAGAAAATGGCTACAACAGCTAAAACGTTTTGTTAAAATAGGGACAGCTAAATATTTTGCTGCACTAGCCACATTGTTTGCTGTTGTAGCAAAAAAGTGGCTGCTATTGCTAAACAGTGGCACAACTTGGTTTGAAAGTGTAAGCGTTTTCTGTGTCTCAGTCGCTATTTAATCAGAAACCGACGTCCACCATTTTGAAACAAAAGTTTAATTGAAAAATCGGCTCCGACAACTTTGTTCGGAATTTAATAAGCTTCAATTTTAAAAAAAAATCGTCCAAATCGAACCAAAATTGAAGGCTCTAGACAATTTTGAAACACGATTTTTCGTTTTTTTTTTTTTTTTTTTTTTTTCCCCACTGTGCGTCGGTTCGAGGCAATCTTTCTTGGTTCCCATCCAAAGGGGCTTAAAATGACACATTTCGCGGCCGCTAAATATATTAAAAAGTCGGTATCGTTTGTGAAGAAGTGGGTAAATCGTTTTAACGAAAGGAAAAATGTCGAAGACTTGCCAAACCTGGCTCGGTAGGCAAAGTCACTCCGAAAGTCGAAAAACGAAACGTGTCTTTGTTTTCACGGGACCTGAAATTTACGCTGCACCAAGGAACGCCAAAATTAAGAAAATCGGGTTTGAATTTGTCCCATGAGACTATTCGACAACATCTACGTGCTCATGATATCAAATTCTGAAGCAAGTTTAAGATACCTCTGCTGGGCGAAAATCAAGTCGCGAAGCGTCTCGCTTGGGCCCACGATAAGATACTAGAGTGAGCCTCACAATCGCCGGACTCCCAACCCTATTGAAAACGTTTGGTTCCTTGTAAGCAGACAGCTCGGAGGAAAGATTCTGAAGACTTTGACTCAGTTGTCTCTCGAGATTCGAAAAATTTGCAGAGTATGCAGAAAATCTCGTTGACACCATGCCTCGATAATGCCAGGCGATTATTGATGCAGAAGGTGACTGGAGAACTTACTAAGGTAATTGTTAGCTCACCAAAGAATACATTAATGCCAAAAAATGTTTTCGAAACATATTTTTTTTAAAAATACGAACGGTTCTTACTTGACAGAATGTATCTGTAGAAGTGTAGTAAAAATTGCAATGAGGTGGACGATAAAATAAGAATTCTACAAATTGGACTGGTTAAATCAGCTATATATATCGAGTTCTTAACTTCCACGTCTCCAAAGTGAAATAAAATATTTCGCGAGTAATTTATTTCCCTAACATAATCGATATTTATACACATGAATAAATTGATCAATAAAGCTCTTACTGCCAGCAAAACGATTCCAAAGTAAGTCATAAACCGTACCAAAATCCAAACTACACATAAAATATTTTAACACTGTTCAGACCACCTTTATTTCCAGTCTTGTACATAAAGAAAAGAAAGGAAAAAACATAAATAAGTAACAATATCCGGATAAGAAATACTGGCAGTTCTAAGCCTGGATGCAGCCACGCTTTCCATATCATGATATAATAATGTCTATTCCCTCGTTTTTAACTATTTACCTGCCGAGAAAGAATACGACCCTGGGAAGTCATAAAGTAGTAAAATAAAACACTCTTTTTGAATATTTTATCAAAAAGATATACAGTTGAATGTTAAGCTTCCAAGGCTATTTCCATATCTTTACTCCAATCTCACGTGTCGGGAGTGTAAAATACACTTCTACATTATCTGACGGCGCGTCTGTTTACAACGGCACAAAAGAACTGATAATATAGAAAATATTTTCCATAGGAATTTTTTGCGTTGTGCTTATGAAGAAGCCCTGGTCCCGCTTTTGAGGGGCGTACACTAACGATCCATATGTTTTATTTGGTTTGTTTTATTTATTTATAATCTAGCCAAGCTAAATTACATGCGAAAAATTACAATTCATAATACTTAAGACTAACATCGAGTTGACCCGAGGATGCTCTGACTCGGCTAAATTCACAGGGCTCTTACACCCAGGTTATGCTGATGATATGGTTATACTCATCCAAAGACAGTATACCGCCACTATGGCAGAGCTCATACAAAAAGCATTGAACAATGTACAACGCCGATGGTAGAAAGTAAATCGGAAAGCCAAAGCTACAAAGACTGGTATATCGTTTACAAAAAAAGAAACCAAGGCAATTGTAACAACCCGAGTATCTTCGGAGAACGACTAGGCACAGTTAATGTGTACAAATATTCGAGACACTTAACGTGAAACATACAAATTAGAAAAACACTAATAAAGTAGCAATTTGTCTCATGAAATACAGGTGCTTGTTTTGGACATCCTGGGACCTTAAACCAAAGATGGTACCTTGCCTATACCTCACGGTTATTAGACCCATGGTTACATATGAAACTGCAGTATTGGGGGTTAAAACAGAGTAGACAGTGATAACCACGGAGCTAAATTGGCTGCGGAGGTTGGTTTGGTTACGTTTCATCAAGGCTATAAGTAGCACCCCCACTACAGTTATAGAACATGCTGTCTGACTCTACGACAACAAAGAATATAGAATTGGGTGCGATCCAAATGTATCGATGGATGTAGAGACTCCGATTAAAGCAACGTGTCTGGCTTATTACATCGGCGGATCAAAAACTTCGATCGGATTAGTAGAAATATGTATTCTCTCAGTTGGTCATGCTGCCACAAAAGCTTTAGATTCCTAGCAGGTCCACTCCAAGGTCACAATGTAAATGTTACTTGTTGAAACTATCCTTCAAGAACAATAGGGTTAAACAACTGTGGGTTCTAGGACATTCGAGAATAAAAGGTAATGAGTTGACGAATTAGCAAGATTCGAAGCTACCAGAACAATACAGAAATCCAGAACCAGCATTTGGTACACAAAAACAGGTAGTTAAAACGACAATCAACAGATGATACAGATTCATTAGAAAGTACTCTTTGATTTAAGACATGTTTGTGTGTCTTGAATAGTTGCCTAGCCTTAGGGTGCAAAATCCGTTTGCGACCTATATCCTCTATATTATATACTAGTGTCAATATTGATACCTCAGATTTCTAAAAAATGGCGACTCGGATATATTTGAACGAGAAAACTATCTGGCCCTGCTTTTCTAGCTTTATCTTGTCATTTAGATTTCTGAGTGATGATCCTATTATTCTATATGGTTTATGAGTGTGATCATTTTGTTTTCCTGATGCGGTCATTTGAGATAAGGATAGGTATATTTTCAGGTATTTTCTTCGGATTTTCTTATATTTGCTATTATTTTCTTAAAAGTCTGCGTGCTGTGCCGATTTATTTGAGTGTTCTTGTCGTCCTGTTTATCTCCTCTTACCTGTTGAGATCGAGATGTTGGGAACTACGTGATGGGTGGTGATGTGAATTGATGACCAAATGCCTGTTGGTGTTTGTTGGTTCTCTTAAGCCTGTGTGTTTCAGGTGTGCTTCAACTGTCGTCTAAACAAACACATTTGGAAGGTTGTTTTCTTCTAGTGCCAATATGAATTAGATTTTCTGATGTACAAAGTTTACGTGACTTAAGAATTTGTGGCTGACCATACGAGGAATAGGTTGTACCAAACTCAAAGTTTAGGCTTCGTCTACCGTCTCTCGTTCAGAGTAGGTCAGATTACTCTATGACTGCATTTTTGAGACAGTGTATTGTAAGATCCACTATGTAGCCTAGAAAATATTTGATTCGCACTATTTGTTGGAGAGTTCTAGGATAGAAACTTGACGTCGAAACGAGAGTTGCTACTATTAATCATTTTAAATCCGTATATATATATATATATATATATATATATATATATATATATATATATATATATATATATATATATATATATATATATATATATATATATATATATATATATATATATACATACATATATATATATATATATATATATATATATATATATATATATATATATATATATATATATATATATATAAATTGGATTTAAACAAGCCAGTTACTTTTTGTTCAATCTCGTAACTTTCATACGTTGAAATATTAATTAAATTCAGTTGGGTATCACGAACAATACACGAACTCACTTAGAGAAAATTACCTCTGACTTAAAGGTAGTATGTTCCATGGAGAATTATTATTATTAAAATTGATTAAAGAGCTGCATTAACTTAGGTGGACGTTTGACAAAGGCAGGTTTAATAAGTTTTAATTTAATTCGTATAGCGTTATTATACTGTTTGGAGATAACAATGCAGGGTGTCCTGGAACCGAATCAAATAAACATATGGGGTGTTGCCAAAATGTTGATGGATTTTGAGTCTAGCAGATATTAGGAAGATTTCAAGTCCTTACGGAAAATATCTCCGCGACGCTTTTTTTTTAAAGCAAAAAACATTTTTTTAATAAACTTACTAATTTTCGTAATAAAACAAACCCGAAATTGTTTTCCCAGCTTATATTCAAAATTATCATGTCTGACAGTAAAACCTGTCAAAAGCGGCCACCAAAAAATTTAGGAATATTGGCTGTTTAAGACAGGTGGCCGTTATTCCCAGGTTTTGCGCCCTATAAATAAAACCAATATATTTTCTATTTTTAAACATTTTCTTCATTTTACTAAATAGAGTTAGCATACACGCAGATTGAAAAGTTAAAATGATTTAATAATATAAAAAAGCTTTGATTTCAAAACCTCAGATTCACATGAAGGTAACACCCGAGAAATATCTATAGCCATTTCACCATTGCTATTACAGAAAAATAGCTTCCTTTGTCTCTTAAATTTGCACAAACTTTACTCATACTAGACAAAGTAGATTTTTGAGCTTCACATTCGTCCACATCATTGTCTGAATCAGAGTTAAGCTTTTGGTCTGTATCGCGTTCCTCAACAATTTCCGAAATACTAAAGTTTGAACTTTCTGTAAGCACATCACTATCAATGAAAACAATGCTAATCCTGCTGAATTGGGAAATTTTCGTTTTTGCTCCAAGTTAACACCCTCTTCAAACATCTTTTTTAGTTCACTCTTATTTTTTAATATATCGAGAACTTAACGCAAAATTTTCATTTTCAGCGATGATAATAATTTTGTCTTTTAAGGACAAACGCTTTCGTTTCAGCGACATCGTTAAGAACATGTTCAGTACGAAGACAACTTTAAAATAGTCGAATAAACAGAAAACTTCAAATTTAAACTAGATAATTTTATCAACAATAATGGGTATTTCCTTGAATAAATTGCCCAGTTACAGTGGTAATAAAAGTAAAAGGTTGAAGGCCCATAAAAATAATTAGTATGTCATAAAACCCTTCGGCTAGCCCGGTCGTTATTACCAGGTAAATTTCCGAGGAAATATGCCATAAAAATTTCGGTTTAACTGGCCGTGGCCGTTTAATACAAGTGGACGTAATTAACAGGTTTTTGCATACCGAAATTTACATGCAATAGGTTTCGGGAAGCTTAATACTGTCCATTATTACAGGCGGCCGCTTATAACAGGTGGCCGTTGACACAGATTTCACTGTATATATAAACTTAGACACTAATAGTGCAGTAAAAGAAGCATTTGAAATTGCACATAATAGAGCGATATTTGCATATAACACAGCAATATTATGAGTTTCTCATCTCTGGAGTATCACCAGGAGTATTGTCCTGAGTTTTGGACCTCGAAAAACCAGTGCTCTTTTGTTTATAAAAAATTTAAGTTTTCAAAATGCGTTGTTGAGCTTAAAATGTGAATAAATTCCGTTATCTAAGTCGGATCGAGACAAAAAAACCAAACTCTTCGTAATAAAACTTCCAATAAATCTTCGTTAGTTTTAAGTCGCTGAAGTGCGTACATAACCTATAAAATTGAAAAAACCGACAAAAAACTTTTTTTTTTCATTTATTGTACAGGTCGACTAAGTGAACCGATCAGTTTGAAACTTTCAGAAAATATGCCTTTTGTTATAATAAAAAATTCTGGTACACAAATATTGAACCCAGTGGGTACAATTGAATTTATTATTTAAAATTTTAATCGCCCGTCATTTTGTTTCATATGGCCCAAAATGGATCTTTTGTTCCAAAATTTACGTCTCGACGCCAGCTTTCCGATGACATTATAAATTTTGTTTATTAATCAAATAACAACAAATGCTTTTTTCGATTATTTTGAAAAAAATTGAAAATTTTTTATCGCATTTGATAGAGAATCGCGAGACCTTTATTTTAAAAAAAATCCGTTTTGTTAACGTGAAAATGACCGAAAAAAAGCATTTGTTGTTATTTGATTAATAAACAAATGTAAAAAAGCAACTATTAAAATGACTCAAAAAAATTTTTTTTTAATGGCATCTGAAATTTAACGTCTAGACCAGAGGTGTCAAACTCAATTTCGCAGAGGGCCATATATTAAATTTAGAAGGTGTAGGCGGGCCAGATTCAAATAAAAAAAATGTACTGAATTATTATAACATTTTATTTATTTAATTATATAGTATATAATATACGGTTGTTAAAAATTATATCAAAGTTATAAAAGAGGGTAATTATTTTGAGCTCGAGGATCCAGATACCTGACTTCTCTTGTTTTTGACAAGCTCATTGATGTCAGGTATCATATTCGTTGTAGTTATTTTAAGAATTCATTGGAGATGTTCATTCGAAAGTCTTGTGCGATGTTTGTTCTTATTTATTTTCATGACGGAAAACATCTGCTCACATAAATAGGTGCTACCAAACATGCAGAGAATGCGTGCTGCATGCTTTTTTAATTCCGGGTAGTTATCTAAACTCTTGAAATATTGTGTATAAAATGTAAGAGCGTTAATCTCTTTAAATTTTTCTTTCAAAATACTGTCCGATTGAAGATCTATCAACTCCATTTGCAAATAAACTGGTACCTGTGAAGCTTCAAAATTGATTGAATTGTTGAAAATTGGGAATTCCATTTCATTCATTTTGTGAAAGTCTTCAAAACGATTGTTGAATTCCGTGATCAAATTTTGCAGAAGTTGAGAATATTGATCCAATTTTTTTTGGTTCACTGTGCCAAATGATTTTAAATGATTTTCCTACAGCCTCAACTTTGTTTCAAAGGCTTGAATACATGAATACATTTGAGTGACAATCAGATTTTTACCCTATAACTTTACATTCAGATCAGTCAAGTGTTTATTCATATCTACCAAAAAGGCACAATCAACCCACCAGTCATTGTCATAATCAATTGGGTTGCCTTTTTCTAACATGAAAGCTTGAATAGGGTCACGTAATGCAAAAAATTTTTCTAAAACTACTCCTCGACTGAGCCAACGAACTTCGTTGAAGTAAGGAACATCAGAAAACTTTTCGTCCAAATCTTGTAAAAACTGCCTGAACTGTCGGTGATTTAGTCCTCTGCTCCTTATAAAATTTACTATTTTAATTATAGGTTGCATGACATGGTCCATTTTTAAATGTTTGGATGCCAATGATTCCTGATGAATTATACAGTGAAATCCCACAAAATTCCCTGATGTTTTCTGTTTTAATTTAGTTACAACGCCCGAATGTTTGCCAGCCATGGCAGGAGCGCCATCCGTAGTTGTGCTGCTAAGTATATTCCAGTCGAGTTTATATTCTGCTATCAAATGCTCAATTGCAGAATAAATATCATTTGCTGTTGTAGTACCTGTCAATGGAACGCACTTTAATAGTTCTTCAGTTATTTCAAAGTTACTGTTAATACCTCGTATAAAAACAGCAAGTTGAGCTGTATCAACAGTATCAGTGCTCTCGTCAACAGCCAGTGAAAAGTTTGTAAATTCCTTAATTTTCTCATTCAGTTTAAGAACCAAATTTTGAGATAAATCATTTATTCTTGAAGCAACAGTGTTTCTTGACAGCGAAATATTTTGAATTATTGACTTTTGCAATGGAAATGAAACATCGGCAACTTTCAACAAACAGTCTTTAATAAAATCACCATCAGTGAAAGGTTTTGATCTCTTCGCGATTTCTAATGCAATAATAAAACTTGATTTCAGGGCATCTTCGCTCTCAGTATTAGCTTTAGTAAACATCGATTTACCTTGAAGTTTAGATTTTAAAGATGACAATGTGTCCAGTCTTATTTTTTCAGTGTAACAATCGAATTTTGATTTATGATTCGTATCTTCAAGTTAAACTCCTTACAAACAGCAACTGTTTGATTGCAAATCAAACACAGTGGTTTACCTTTCCATTCTATGAAAAAATATGCAATTTCCCATTTAGACTGAAAAACTCTGCACTCACTATCAACTTTACGTTTTTGTGACATTATGCCAAAATCGTAAGAATTATGGAACTCGACACAACAATTATGGATATCGCACGCGCACGACACAAACAAATGCACAATACCTTCACAATCACTACTTCGCAGTACAACTAAAATCTTTCTCCGACCGTATCGCTTCGATTACGCGACTCACACTCAACTGACTCACGTCGCGCCGATGCACTCCTTTTATAATATCGATAAGGAAGGTTCTAGTCTAGACTCGAAGCGCGTGGAAGATTCTATTGTTCTCAACAAAAATAATAGGGTATTTCCGCTTGTTGCTAAGAGATGGCGTTACTGTCTATCTCTCTCGCTTGTCAAGGCACGCGCTGCCCTTGAAATTACTTATAAATGTAGTGTGCGCATTTTAAAACCTCCGTAGAGGAATCGAGTGAAGTCTAAAAGCTCTAAAAAACATGATTCTTCTTTCTGTGACACATTGCGATCGCGGGCCTTATTGATACGTCCCGGGGGCCGGATGCGGCCCGCGGGCCGTATCTTTGACATCCCTGGTCTAGACCTAATTTTTAAAAAAAAAAAAAAAAGATCCATTTTGGACCAAAATGGCATAAAATGGCGGGCAATGCAAATTTTAAATAACAATTTGAATTGTACCCGCTGGGATCACTATTTTTGTACCGAAATTTCAGGGTATTTTTATTATAATAAAAAGAATATTTTCTGAGAGTTTCAAGTAGATCGATTCACTTAGTCGACCTGTACAATAAAATGAAAAAAAAAAAAGCAGTTTTTTCAATTTTGTAGGTTATGTACGCGCTTGAACGACTTAGAGCTAAGGGAAATTTATTGGAAATTTAATTATATAGAGTTTTTTTTTATGGGTCTAGCACACGTGCTGTAGGGAAGTCCCTAAAGCGCTCCAGGAGCGGCATGTGTGCGGAAAAACGGATTCACGTTGTTTTTGAATCGCTGTAAATTATACTTGGTAGGATACACAGCCCTGGGCAAATTATTTCAAAAGGATGATGTTCTCCATATAAAAGACTGCTTGAAAAGCGTTGTACGCGGAGTAACAAGCTGAACCTCATACGGATGTGAAGTATTAGCGCGACGTGTATTTCTAACATGCACCGCTATGGGAGTTCTTCGATGTTCCAGCGAATCAAAGGCCGAATCAAGGCCGCCGGTCAGTTCCGGGTCTCCAATCAGACCAACAGCTCTTCTCTGAACAGATTTACAGCAGCGGAGCTCCAAACATGGGGGCAGTATTCCATAGTTGGTCGAATTTGAGCTTTGTAAAGAACTAACAGTTGTTGTGGAGTGTAAAGCTATCTGGCTCAAAATAATATTCCCAACTTTTAAAAAGCTTTCCTTGCTATGCCTGCAACATGTTGATGCTAGAATATATTTGCTCCCAAATTAACGCCCAACAAATTCAATGACGATGCTCGGGGAATGGAGAGCCCCGACATAACTATGTCGGGTTCTGCAACGTTAACTTTTTTAGAAAAAACTGCTGCCTGGGTTTTTGTAGCGTTAAATTCCACTTGGTTACTGTCACCCCAAGGTAGAATTTCTTCCAGGTCTTTGTTAAGTTGAACGACCTCCTGCTGTCCGCGGATATTCCTCTAGTAGCCGATGTCCGAGCGTTCAGAGTGAATGAAGAGATAAGCGTACTGTCATCTGCAAAGCTGTAGATTGGATTCACGATCTTTTCCAGCAGATCGTTAATGTAAATGAGAAAGAGAGTAGGAGACAGTATGGAGCCTTGGGGCACACCGGCGTTTTGTTTGGTTTTTTTGTCTCGATCTATGTCACTGGAGTTATTCAAATTTTAAGCTTAAAAAACGCGTTTCGAAAACTTAAATTGTTTACAAACAAAAAAGCACAAGTTTCTAGACGTCCAAAACTCAGGACAATACTTCTAGTGATACCCAAGAGAGCATAAAACCATAATATTGATTATCTAAACTATGCCTAACTCTTCATTATTTTGACCTTTTTTACTGCACTATAAACTTTGAAATAAATATCAGAAAAAAATTTCAAGTTTTCTTTTTTATGAAAATCAGTCTACAATAAAAGCTACCAAACAAAAAGTAAGCAAAAGCGACATCTCAGCTCAAAGTAAAAATAAGAAAATAACGACTATACGCATGTGTATTAATACGTAAGTCGATATCGATTGAAAAAGTATAATATCGTCATTAGTCAAAAATATCCCTTCCACTCATCAACTCCCGCCAGCAATTTTCTTACGCTCGCAGTTAATTGATGCTTTATTATGCAAATGGGTGAAAAGAAAAAATATATTGTTATCACTCAATGAATAAATCATGTAAACGTACATGTACATTTATCACATATGTAGTACATAAATAGAATAATTATGTATATAATTTATATCGAAAAGTAAAATTTATTTTTATATTTTTGTTAACAAAAAGTAATAATTTTGAAATGTATATTATTTTAGTATAGATAAAATTATGTATAATTTATACGTAGGTACCATTAACTACACTCGACATATATTTGAAAAATAAGAAAAAAAAATTTATGTATTATGAATATCAAAATAATATTTTTAGTAAAATTGATAAGAATTTTTAAATAATAAATAGTATCTTTCGAAATATATATATATTTACGAGGCTGGTTTGAAAAGTCCGTGCAAAAATAAAAACTACTTATGTGTTTGGGGTAAACCTTTATTATTTTTCGACATAGTCTCCTTTTAGGCTTATACACTTCGTTCAACGATGTTCTAGTTTGTTGATCCCTTCCGAATAATAGGATTTGTCCAAGTCTGCAAAATATCCATTAGTGTCTGCAATCACCTCCTCGTTTGAATAAAATCTTTGTCCCGCCAGCCATTTCTTCAAATTGGGGAACAAATAGTAGTCCAAGGGAGCCAAGTCTGGAGAATAGGGGGGATGTGAAACGAGTTGGAATCCTATTTCCATTAATTTTGCGACCACAACTGCTGAGGTGTGTGCCGGTGCGTTGTCGTGATGGAAAAGGACTTTCTTGTGGGCCAATCGCGGGCGTTTTTCTTGCAGCTTGGTTTTCCAAACGATGAATAATATTCACCTGTAATAGTTTTACCTTTTTCCAGATAGTCGATGAGGATTATCCCTTGCGAATCCCAAAAGACAGTCGCCATAACCTTTCCGGCCGAAGGAACGGTTTTCGCCTTTTTTGGTGCAGATTCCCCCTTGGTAACCCATTGTTTAGATTGTTGTTTGGTCTCAGGAGTATAGTAATGTATCCATGTTTCATCCACAGTGACGAAACGACGCTTAAAGTCCTCCGGATTCTTCTGGAACAGCTGCAAACCATCCTTGCAACACTTCACACGATTCCGTTTTTGGTCAAGCCTGAGCAATCGCGGCACCCATCTTGCGGATAGCTTTCTCATGTTCAAATCTTTATGCAAAATATTATGTACCCGTTCAGTCGAGATGCCCACAGCACTAGCAATCTCACGCACCTTAACTCTTCTGTCATCCATCACCATATGATGGATATGATCAATGATTTCTGGAGTCGTAACCTCCACAGGCCGTCCAGAACGTTCAGCGTCACTTGTGCCCATATGGCCAGTCCGAAAATTTTGAAACCACTTATAAACTGTTCTAGTCGAAGGTGCAGAGTCACCATAATGTTTATCAAGCTTCTCCTTAGTCTCCTGAGGCGTTTTGCCTTTCATAAAGTAATGTTTAATCACCACACGAAATTCTTTTTCGTCCATTTCTTGAAAATCACTCGACTTCCTTGATTCACACGAATGCCAAACACAAAGAAATAGACCATATGGCTGAAAACTTGGTGTGCGTTCATTCAAGAGATGCTACTAACTAAACATGACCTCGATACGCGCCGGTGGTGCCATCTCTCGGACTTTGCGTATATATATATATATATATATATATATATATATATATATATATATATATATAAATATATATGTATATATATGATCACGCATCGCTGCAAGTAACCATTGACGAGAATAAAAGGACCGATAATATCCCTACCGAAAGGGGAGTACGTCAAGGGGACACAATTTCACCCAAACTGTTCACCTTACCGCTGGAATATGTATTCGAAAATCTGAGCTGGCATGACAAAGGAATTGACATAGATGCCGTACGACTCAACCACTTAACGTTCGCAGGTAATATTGTTATTATTAGCGAGACAGCAGAGTAACTTCGAATCATGTTGCAAGAACTTCATGAGGCTTCCCTAGAGGTTGAGCTAGAAATTAACACAAAATATTGTGTCTTCGAGACGTAGATGTGTCTGTTGCCATATATTTAGGACACAATATCCAATTGGAAAAAGAGAACCAAGATGCGGAAATCTCCAGACGAACAAGTATTGGATGGGCAGCATTCGGTAAACTGGGACATATAACGAATTCAACAGTTATCCCAATAAATCTTAAAAGGGAACTCTTTAATGGTTGTACAATTCCCGTTCTCACTTATGGTCTAGAAACTACGGCACTAACTCGCAAATCGGCTACAACCTCTAAACCACTCGAAGAGCAATAGAAAGAGTCATACTTGGAATAAGCCTGAAGACCGAATTAGAAGCCAAAATATCCGAAAAAGAACAAAAGTACCGGATGTACTGGAAAAAATAGCACGACTAATGTGGCAATGGACGGGCCACATTGCGAGACAAGATCTCAATAGATGGTCTAATAAATTGTTAACTTGGAGGCCAAGGGAGATCAACAGAGGTGTGGGAAGAACACAAAAGCGATAGAGAGACGAAATCCAGAGCATTACAGGAATGAACTGGACATAAGTTGCAATGGATGGAAGGACATGGAAGGTGTTGGACGAGGCCTACATTCAGGAGTGGATGAACACAGGTTGAGAAAGAAGAAGAAAGAACTTTCGAAAAATAGAACCAGCTGAAAAGTTTTTTCTTGCAAGCTACTGTACCCACACAAGGCTTTTAATAAATGCGTTGCATACTCAGGATGACTTTCTAATACCTTGTAACGCTCCTAGAGGTTATTAACTCACTATGTGCAATAACTCTACTGCCTGTTCACTGAAGTATGCCAGTCCTTGATTGGTTTGTGAGCAAGACTCTAACATATGATAGAAAATTGCGTGTATGTTAGGAATAAATAAACAAATGTTATGTTATTGTACTAGGATAGAGTAAAAAACTAGTGGAAGGAGTATTTTTGACCATAGACGATATTACCATATACTTTTTCAACCGATAATAACGTACGTATTATATTAATACAAACGATTATGTCGTGTGTTTAGTATGGGTTAAATCATATTTAATTTTTTTTTAAAGAAGTTTACATCAGACATAATAATTTTTAATATAAGCTGGCAAAAACAATTTTGGATTTTTTTTAATACAAAAATCATCATCTAACCTGCACTAGCAGAAATTAAAAAATGTTTTTTTTTTTTGCTTTAAAAAAAGCTCCCATAGGATTTTTTAGTACTCCGTACGGAACACTTATAAAATCACTTCGGTGTCCGTTTGTCTGTCTGTCTCTCATACCCTATTTTCTCTGAAACTATTTGACATAGAAAGTTGAAATTTTGCACTAACATAGGAATTGATGGCCACATCAGAGCCATGTAGTTTTGAAAGTTAAATTTTTACATAAAGGGTTAATTTTGGGAAGCGAAATAGGCAGTGAAAAAAAATTACCGGGTCATCGAGTGTGGTGTCAAATTAAAGCTTATGAAAAGACGATATATATAATGTACTTGCCCACACTTCCCTTTGCACTATTTTTGACAAAGTGAGAAAAATCGGTCACCCTCTTATCTCGAAAAGCACTGTTCAAAAAATTTTGAAAAAACTTTGGAATATTCTCTACATAGTGTAGATTGAACGGAAATTATTATGAATGCATTACATTTAATAATTTATCTGGTATATACAAATAAACAAAAATTACAAGGTCATCAGTTTTCATTGAAGATTGGAAAAAAACCTTGTTGAAAATTTATTTGGGATGTGTTTTAAGAAGTCACTGATCATTTTATACCTCCGTAACAAAAATTTTTATTTCAAAAGCAATCAACGCACGGAATACTAATTGCGCAAGTCCAACTTGCACTTGACCGGTTATTTCTATACTGGCTTGAAATGTTAATAATACCTGCTAGAATCAAAATCCATCAAAATTTTAGAACCACTCCATATTTTTATTTTATTCGGTTCCAGGACATCGTGAACGGCTTGAAAAAAAAACACAAGTTTCTAAAGGTCTAAAACTCAGGACAATACTCCTGGTGATACCCAAGAGAGGATAAAACCATAATATTTCTGTATCTAAACTTTTTAATATGAGCTGGAAACAATTTTGGGTTTGTTTTAATACAAAAATCGTCTAACCTGAACTAGCAGAAATTAAAAAATGTTTTTTTTTTGCTGTAAAAAAAAGCGCCGATAGGATTTTATAGTGCTCCGTACGGAACACTTATAAAATCACTTCGGCAACCGTCTGTCTGTTCGTCACACCCGATTTTCTTCGAAACTATTTGACATAGAAAGTTCAAATTTTGCCTTAACATAGGACTCTGGACCTATGTTTCTGTAATGATAGCGGTCTGGTGATGTCCCGAGCAATTGATTTATTATTTTTCAATGATCATCATCATGTTGCCTGCTCCTGTATCCTGAACGATCAATTCGATAATAATATTAAATGCGACCTAACATATTTTGATTTTAAGAACACTGATATGTCACAGTTAAACTCTTATCTTGCATCATTTAATTGGGGTTCTTTATTGAGCAAGGTCAATGTTGACTTTGACGTTGAGCAATTCTACGATATACTGTACCATGGTATTAACCTGCATGTGCCTATAAAGCGTTTTAAAAGTTCCAATTTTCCTGTGTGGTTCACCCGCGAGTTACAACATTTAACGATCCAAAAAAGGTTGCTCATAAACATTTTAAGGAAACTGGTTTTATGGCTGACTATGACATTTTTGCTGCCCTTCGGGCTTCGTGCAAAACTTTGTCCACCACATGCTATTTAAATTATCTCATGTTGGTTGAAGACGGCATCTCATTCAGTCCCAGATTGTTTTGGAAACATGTGAATAACATGAAACAGTCTCAGGGTTATCCCAACACTATGTGCTACCGTGATAGAATAAGCAATTCTGGTGCAGAATGTGTGAACCTTTTTGTTGACTTTTTTGGGGAAATTTATTGTGGCAGTCAGGCTACTATTCCTGGCTATTATAGTGACTTAGTTGAATGTACTAATTTAAATGTTAACTCAATATCAGTCAGTTTGTCTGAGGTCTATGAGGGGATAGATAATCTTAAAAAATACATTCTCAGTTGGCCCAGATGGAACACCTGCGGGAGTATTGAAGGCTTGCATATGCTCTATTGTAACTCCTCTAAAATTAATTTTTAATTTATCTCTGTGCTCAAGTACATTCCCGATGTACTGGAAAAACTCATTTATTACCCCTATTCATAAGTCCGGTGATAGAAGTGACATATCTAACTACAGGGGCGTGTGCATTCAATCCGCAATACCCAAATTGTTCGACAGTCTAGTTGCGGGATTTTTGTCGTGGAGCTGTAATAGCATAATAATTGACGAGCAGCATGGTTTTAGACCTGGTCGGTCAACTGTCACAAACCTGCTTGCATATCTTGATTGTCTGTTGAGCGCCCTTAGGAATCGCCAGTGTGTTGATAGTGTATATACTAACTTCTCGAAGGCGTTCGACAGAGTTAATCATACGCTCTTGTTAGGTAAGCTGCGGAAAATAGGACTAAGTAGTGAAGTCCTTGGGTGGATTGGCAGTTTTCTGGAGGGTCGTACACAGTATGTCCGTATTAATAATTGTATTTCTAAAGAAAAAAAAGTTCTTTCAGGTGTGCGTCAGGGGTCTCACTGTGGTCCTTTACTTTTTTCTACTTTTTGTTAATGACATCTGCAAGTTTATGCAACATTCTAAATTCCTCATGTTTGCAGATGATCTAAAAATGTTTAAAACGGTTAACATGTTGCAAGATTGTCACTCTCTTCAGGAGGATGTTCATGGCCTCTGTAGATGGAGTACCCTGAATGAGTTGAACTTGAATATTAAGAAGTGTGTTAGCATTAGTTTTGGTAGAGCTAGACGGAACTTTACTTTTGAGTATAACATTAATGGCAGCAAGCTGAGGCATGTTAGTGAAATTAATGATCTGGGAGTTCTTCTTGACCAGAAACTTACTCTCAATAGGCACATTTTGTCAATTGTTCAGAAAGGTTATAAAAATCTGGGGTTCATCACGAGATACTGTAGGGACTTTTCCTGCTCTACATTTAAACTGTTGTATTGTTCAATTGTGAGATCGGGGCTTGAGTATGCCGCTGTGATATGGTCTCCTCATTACAATGTATATATAGAAGCGATTGAGGCGGTGCAGCGCCGGTTTCTGCGGACTTGTGCTTTTAAATTGGCCATACTCCCAGATGGTTACCATTTAGACCACCACAATTTTGGGTATTTCAACCCTGGAGACTAGAAGACTCCATTGTGACCTGCTTCTGGCTTTTAAGTTAATAAATGGGCTGGTTGATTGTCCCTAACTCTTGGATAAGTTAACGTTTAATGTTTCTCGTCGCACTAGAGGCAGAGACCTGTTTGGTATTCCCTTTCATGCGACTAATTATGGACCCATTTCCAGAATAATGAGGCATTTCAATCAGTTGAATCTCAGGATTCATGGCTCCATTGATAGTTTTAAATTGATTGTTAAAAAGTTGTGATATTTGCTTGCTGTGAAACTAGTTTTAATGATCTTGTGATGTTAGATTCTGTGTATGTTTATGATTTTTATTACGTTTAGTTGCTTTAATTATGTTTATAATTGTGTAAATTGGCGCAACGCCGTTAATAAATAAATAAATAGACTTGATGGCCACATCAGAGCCGTGCAGTTTTGAAAGTTAGATTTTGACATAAGGGGTTAATTTTGGGAAGCAAAATCGGAAGTGAAAAAAAAAATTTACAAGGTTATCGAGTGGGGTGTCAAATCAAAGCTTGTGAAAAGACAATATATATATATATATATATATATATATATATATATATATATATATATATATATATATATATATATATATATATATATATATATAACAATAATAATAATAATACTTGCCCACACTTCTCTTTGTATCATTTTTGAAAAAGTGAGAAAATCGCTGCCCCCCTTTATGTCGAAAAGTAATGAATAAAAAATTGTGAAAAAACTCTGGAATATTCTCTACAGAGTGCAAATTAAACGGAAATTTTTATGAACGCATTACCTTTAATAATTTATCTGGTATATAGAAATAAACAAAAATTTCAAGGTCATCAGTTTTCATTAAAGATGAGAAAAAAACTTTGTTGAAAATTCATTTGGGATGTGTTTTAAGAAGTCACTGATCATTTTATACCTCCGTAACAAAATTTTTTATTTTAAAAGCAATCAACGCACGGAACACTAATTGCGCAAGTCCAACTTGCACTTGACCGGTTATTTCTATACTGGCTTGAAATGTTCCTAATACCTGCTAGAATCAAAATCCATCAAAATTTTAGAACCACTCCATATTTTTATTTTATTCGGTTCCAGAACATCGTGAACGGCTTGAAAAAAAAACATTAGACTGATCATATTTTGTTATTTAAGACAACAGGCCAGTGTAGGAAGCTAGTAAAGTTTTTCCCGAGACACGAAATATAAATTTTTTTGCACGGAACAACTTAAGACATATTTTCTATGTTAAAATTTTGTTTTAGAACCTTTAAGGCATAAAATTTCAGTGTTCAAATAAAAATCAAGATGTAAGGAGTTTATTAAGACTACAATACAATAATTTATGTAAAAAATATTTATATCAGTAATTAACCCCTCCCGATTAACAATATTTTTTGAAACAGTACGAACATTTTTGGTTCTAAAATTTGGATGAATTTATTTCGAAAAGCTGCCAACTATTTATTTAAATTTCTCTTATATTCCCCCTATTTTAAGTAAATATCTTGCCTATTTGCCAATTTTAAACGCCAAACGTACATACAATGAACAACATAATTGCGATTTAAATTACGGACATGTTTTCAAAAGCTTTCCATTTAATTTGTTTTTAAAGGCACTGAAAATAAATTAATTGAAATAAATTGAAAAATAAATATGCAATAAATTTCTATTTATTTTTGATGTTCTTTTGACTTTTTGCAAATTGGATCTAGCAACAGTTTGCGTGATGTGTTTCTCAATCTTCTTGTAACAATATTTGGTACATCTTCTGCATTTCTTCCATGTTGTTGTCTTCCTGTTAGAATTTTTCCTCCTATTGCTTTTCCTTTATCGTTTTTTCTATATGTCGGGGGGTATGGGTAACTGGGATGATGTTAAGCGATTATTAGCTTCGCTTTGTCAAGTACCTGGCTCTCTAATTGTGATTATCCGAAAAGATCTCACTAATAATGGGGTTTTCATTTTAATCTGCTTTTTCCAAGAATTTGATTTCTTTGGCTTCAGGCATACTATAGCTTACTGTTTCTTATGGAGTCTTGATCATTATTCTTAAGGCTTTATTCCGCTTTTCCTGAATGGCCGATTTTCCTGTTTAACATATGTGCTTCCACGACTAGGAAGAGAACATCAGCCCGGCTCTAACGACTCTCTGGTAAATGATGAGCGTGCTCTTTGGCAGAAATTTATTAATTCTCTTCAGTAATAGAGTTTCGCCAGAAGCTCAAGGGAACTTTTGATGGCTGTCGTGAATTGATCCTTCCAAACAAGCCTCTTGTGATTAGTCAGGCCTAGAAACTTGACGTACAGTTAGTCGTTACCTCTACCGATTTCTTGTTGAATCGCTAGAATCGCATTTACCAAAAATGAATTATCGCGGACACGTTCTTATTTCACAGAAAGAATGTATCCGCGATAATTCATTTTTGGTAGATGCGATTCTAAGGATTCAACAAAAAATCGGTAGAGAAAACCTTTGTCTACGACGCACTTTAGTAAAAATATCAGTCGATTCCGAACTTCCGTCGAAATTACGTAAAATCCAAAATAAATCACTTGTTTGCACATCGGTTCAAGGTAGTCTTTCTTTGTTCCCATCTAAAGGGGCTTAAAATGACACATTTCACGGCAGCTATATATATTAAAAAGTCGGTATCGTTTATGAAAAAGTGGGTAAATCGTTTTAACGGGACGAAAAATGTCACCCACTTGCCAAAACGTGCAATAATGAGCGGCATAATTAAGAAAATCGGGTTTGAATGTATCCCATGAGATCATTCAACATCATCTTCGTGCTGATGATGTTAAATTCCGAAGCACGTTGAAGAAACCTTTGCTGCACGAAAATCACGTCGAATCGGCTCGCTTGGGCTCACGATAAGATATTAGAGTGGCCCTCACAATCACCGGACGTTAAGTCTATTGAAAACGTTTAGTCCCTTGTAAAGAGAAAGCTCAGGGGAAAGACTCAGTTGTCTCGCGAGATTCGAAAAATTTGCAGAGTATGCAGAAAATCTCATCGACAGCATGCCTCGAAGATGCCAGGTGATTATTGAAGGAGCGGCGATTGGAAAACTTACTAAGGTAATTGAGCCATTCTTAGCACATCAAAGAATACATTGATGGCAAAAAATGTTCTCGAAAAACATTTTTTCAAGAATACAAGCGATCACGTTCTTACTTGACAGGCGGTAGTTCCTCCAATAGCTCCTCGTTTTTCCTTGAGATCATATCATTCTCTCTTATGGCTTTAGTCTAAAATTTTGAAGGATAATTTGTTTTTAAATGGATATATTTTATTTTGAAGTATATAAATACATATATATATATATATATATATATATATATATATATATATATATATATATATATATATATATATATATATATATGTGTAATCATCATCAATTAGCAACATAAATATATAATAAAAGACTGTTTTTAGTCAATTTCCACTGGTTTATTTAAATTGCGATGACGCGTTTCGCTGTCGATGCAGCTTCTTCAGATCTACATTTTACACTGTCAAGTTAGGTTTAATGTTCACAATTTTATATAATTTCTTAATTACAATATTACAACTAATTCAATTACAATGATAGTATTGGAAAACCCACACAGATTTGGAATTAGGAGAATAAATTCAACAATGGTGAATTGCTTAAATCTACCTGGTCGTTAAGTAAAGTACCTGTAGTCCTTAATCGATTTATTTGCATTGTCTCTAAAAGGTTTAGTTTTATACCTTTTTGTTGGGTGTGTAAAATTTTGAAATTCTTGTTAAATGTGTGATTTTCTGTTAAAAGAGGATTAGCATATGTTGAATTCGATTTTCTATGGATGAAACTTTTTTCGTGTTCTGTAATTCTTTGTATAAATGTACGTCCAGTTTGTCCTATGTATGTTTTAGGACATGAACCACATGTTAATTGATAAACCCCTGATTTATTGTCTTTATTGATTTGTGGTTTGTAGTTTTAAGATATTTCCCTATAGTATTGTTAGTCTTGTAAGCTATGTTGATATTTTTTTGATTAAAAATTTTTAAATCAAAAAAAAAATCATACATATATATATATATATATATATATATATATATATATATATATATATATATGTATATAACATTAAGCAGTTAATCAACAGATCAATCACCTGGGAGAGACATCGACAGACTAACGAAATACTGCAGTGTAGGAGATGCAATCTGTGGGGGCATACACCTCCCACTGACCCCGCAACGAGAAATATGCTAAATACGCTAGCAACCATCGCAGAGTTCCAGCACTGCCAAAACCCGGACAAATGTTCCAATTGTCAAGACGACCACAAGGTGCATGCCCTATATATATATATATATATATATATATATATATATATATGTATATGACAAATAGATGCTTATACTGCACTCTGTCGGCGACTTACAAAGTCTATTCAAGCAGAGTGGCACAGCACGGCTAGCACTTATTGCAGAAACGCACCTTTCTCGAGCTTACCGCTCGAAGGCAGCATTGGTATAACAACTAAAGACGAATCGAAAGACTCGCATTTTTAGAAGTCACCAAAAGTGTTCTTTGTATTTGCTGAACCATCCCAAGACGCGTTTCGCCGTATCACGGCTCATCAGCTGGGCTAGGTTCAGCAAATACGAAGAATACATTTGCTGACTTCTAAAAATGTATATGTATATGTATATATATATATATATATATATATATATATATATATATATATATATATATATATATATATATATATATATATATACAGGGCAAACCAAATCAAAACAGTCAACCATAGCCAACTCAACCACAGCAGAGGTACGTTGTAGCTCAGCATAACAAATTCGCAAAGTTATTCATTTTCCATGCTCATACAGAACTGATATTTTAATACTTACAGAGACTAAATTAAATCCAAACAACAAATTTCACATAAAAAACTACAAAAAAATAACCATAGATTGTAAAATTGTAAAGTGTAAAATAAAAGCTAAACTGTGTTAAAATAGAACAACACACAGATAAACCTTGTAAATATAGATTAAGCTAATTAAATAAATACATCTAAATAAAGCGAATGATAGTAAATAGGAATGAGAGGGAAAAGAAGAAGAAAATGAGAGATGGATGTAAGATAGAATGAGATTAAAGCACATAAGTAGTAAACCTTGACAGAGCTGCCATGTCCTCATAAGACCAAGTTGGGTTTTTTTGTGGATAATTTTTCGAAACAAACTTTATACAAAAATCCTACCAAAAATAAATAAATTTTTCATTAAATACTTTCACAAAGAAAAAATCACAAAAGTCATGTAAGACTTGCAAGTTGGAAATGACTGAATACCACAAACACACATAAAGTTTAATTGTAAAGCAGAACATCAGCCAGCCCTTTGGCTATTATTATAAATGAACACATTGTTCAAGTGTGTTGTATTTATGATACGTAGATTTAAGAAAAATCTTGTAAATTGAATTTGAATTTGATAATAAAAACATATTAATATTTGTTTATAAAAAATATTCAATCGATTCTGTAAGTATGAACTAACATATACTATTGTTTGGTGTTATAGCAATGAATAATCGTAAATAAGCCACTTTCAAAAGCAGAACTTTTCTCTCATTAAAAAACATTAATTTATTTCCACGGTTCAAAAATGCAATTATTTAGACTGTGTTTTTATCGTCAACAAAAACGATTCACCACAAGCGATAGCACCGTAAGATCCAATAAAACATTCAACGTTTAAAGGCGTTAATACGAGTACATTGCTCTCAAAACAAATACCAAACTACAGTATGTTCAAAACTGAACACTATAATATTATTTACCAAAGGACCCATATCAATTTATATAGCATAAAGTATATTATTATTAGGAAAATAAATTGTTGACTTATAAGTATGTTACTTTATAAACTATTTTAACAATCTATTATAATTTTAAAAGGATTTAAATATGAAAATTTGATAGAAAATAGACTAGACTTTTTAAGGCTTCCATTAAGTATCGATAAACTGTCCATTTGGTTCACAAACTCATCACCGGTTTCCTGGCAGCAGTAGATTGTCAAAGAATAATACTGTTGCTTCACCGAACAGCTGTAAATCTCTGTTTGTTTTTTTTATGGGTCTAGCACACGTGTTACAGGGACGTCCCTAAAGCGCCACAGGAGCGACACGTGTGCGGAAAAAGCGATTCACGTTTTTTCTTGAATCGCTGTAAATTGTACTTGGTTGGAAACACAGTCCTGGGCAAATTATTCCAAAGGGATGATGTTCTCCATATAAATTACTGGTGATTGATCTGTTGATTAACTGCTTAATGTTATTTTCTATAGACGACAATTTTATATATATATATATATATATATATATATATATATATATATATATATATATATATGTATATATATATATATATATATATATATATATATATATATATATATATATATATATATATATATATATATATATATATATATATATATATATATATATATATATATATATATATATATATATATATATATATATATATATATATATATATATATATATATATATATATATATATATGTTGAGTGTACTGGAATCTATACACATACAGATGAGACCCACTGCAATAAACGAAAAAAAAAAACAGTTGTAAATAACCTAAACCGTATTTAGTTACCAGTCATATAAAGCCCTTCACGTTAAGTGGTTGTTCGTAGAATGTAAAAATGTGCTTTTGACAGTGATTTAAAATTGACACCTAAATACAATGAACTACTTTCTAAGGTAAGGCCCTCATTAATTTATATAGTTAAGTGTTTAAATTCTTCAATTAATAACTTGACAACATGGATTGTACTAAGTAAGTAAATGAAGGGTGTGTGTTCAAAAATAGAAAACCTTATTATCGAGATACTCCATTCATAAGGCCAACGATGAGTCTCACCGTATTGGAAATTGTTTAATTGAAGAACGGAGGTAAGGTGATACAGCACAGTGAACAAGGGAGTTAACGACTTAGTGTTTTTGTGCGAAATGATGATGAGAGGAAACATTTAAATATTTATCCGAATGACTGAACTTTCTGTATACTCAAGCGACCTAAATCATATCTGACTTTTGATTAATCAGAATATTTAGAAAAAGGAGAGTATTATTACTTTCAATATCAGACTTTGAAGACCTTCTCGACCGTGTGTGTAAATTACGAAAGTTTCATAAACGTAACGTTTACAGAGTTTAAGTTTATATTATGTTAATGACATTATCCTAAGAAAATTCGGGAGTCCAAGAACTGTAATTGTGACACGGGTCTTTATCATTCACCAATCTGCAAACAAATCATCCATGATCTCCCCTAGGTAAAAAGAAATGGAGGTGTGCAAGCTTAATTACATCAGTTTTGTGCTCTGCAGAAGCCGATAGCTTCACTTATTCAATTGAAACAGGAGAAGTCCAAACGAATTATACCTATAAATTCTGTAACCTGTGGAAGTTTCATATCAAAATTACTGTCGCGCCTTTTGCTATATTGTACATGTATAAATAATATAATCCCTTAAGATCGACCTCTTCGCCCCTTTATATTGTTAAAGATATGCACGCAACTAGTCAACTGTCATTTATATCTTATTGCGTGCGTCTAACGAGCGGGTACGAAAACACGTTTCTTGTCACCCTCCTTCTGTATAATTTCCAGATGAGAACTTTACTAATTAAAGGTAAGGTAAAAATAAAGGCGGACGTAATCGCTTTTCACTTTTTTTTTGGTTGTCTGTGTTCTATTTTAATGATGTGAATAAAAGACTTTATACGGAGCGTTCCAAAAGGTGTGGTCACGATAATCCAAAATATTTTTAAAAATTCTGAAAGGATGATACAAGAGTTGTATAATATGTACCTACTACTATTTAAAAGTTATATGTTTCGTAAACATAATCTTTCACAAGAATCCTGTCAAAGTAGCTGCGTGATTTAGTTTGTCTGTTAAATAGAAAAACTTTTATGATTTTACAGCATTGGAAAAAATTGAATATCGATCAGTAATAAAATATTTGTTTTTTGGAAAAGAAAACGAATGATGAGATAGAAGTGGAACTCAGCAGCGAAGTTTAGGGGACTCTGCACCTTTGTTATTAATCATAAAATATTGGACAAGCATTTTTGATGAAGAACGTCCAGCAGGTTACCATATCAGAAATGACGAAAAAAATCCACCAGATGATCCACAAAAAGATTGGAAAGTGAAAGCGCGTAAGATTGCTAAGGCTGTGAGCATCTCAACTGAACGGGTGCAGAACATTTTAACAACTCAATTCGATATGAGAAAGTTTTTCGCAAGATGGGTGCTGTAATTGCTCAGAACTGACAATAAACACGCACGTGTGTTACTTCAAAAGAATGTTTGGCGATGTTAAAGCACAATCGGAATGATTTTTGGCTTCGATTCATAACTAACGACGAAACATGGATTCATCATAGGACACCAGAGACCAAAGAACAGTCCAAATCGTGGATTTTCCCTGGCGAACCGAGCCAAAGAAGGCCAAGGCGACTTCATCGTCCAAAAAGTCACGGACACATTATTTTGGGATGCACACGGCATAATCCAAGTCGATTATTCGAAAAGGGCTGATTACTGTAGAATATTATGTCAACTTATTGGATAGTTTCAACCATGCTGTGAAAGAAAAACGTCCGCATTTGGCAATGAAAAAAAATTCTTTTTCATCAAGACAACGCACGCGTGCACACTTGTATCAACACTTGTGATCAACGAAATGCTTCCCCCAGCAGTTATTTCTTATTTCCGAATATGAAAAAATAGCTAGGCGGGTTGGAGACATCGTATTTTTTAAATGGTATACAAAAGATAGAAAAACGTTGAAAAATAAAATAAATTTTACACATAATAATGTTTTTTTCTTGTCAAGGCCAGGTACTTACATACAACTCTCATATATTTTGCTATATTTGCATTGCCAGATAATTTCACCATTCATCCTTAAGCTACTCCTTCACTTATTTTTTTTTTTGACGAGTTATCCTGATTATTATCTCTTTTAATAGTTACGAATTTTTTTATACAAAAAATGGTCTAGCAACAACGATGCTTGTCAAATTTAAGTTATTGTTTAAGTACTTTATTGATATTTGAGTTTTATTATTATTATCTAATTTCTTTATTGCACTCTCATACATATAACAAGTTTTTTTTTTATATAAACATAAGGACAAATAACAAAAATAAAATACCACCTTCTTTTTCTTGTCCCATGTATTAACATACGTCGAAGTTTCTGTACCATTTCCTCAGTTTATATTGAAGTTGTAATTCTCTGCTAGTCGAAAAATAGACGCAGCGTCCGGAACTCCACACCAGTCCCTGGTATTCCAGAGTCACGAGTGCTACTTTCTACCGGGTTCTCGCCAACCCTCCATTTTTCCTGAAGAATAAGTTTTGGAATCGAGTAGCGGTTACCTCTTAGTACATGTCCCAAATAAGTCACCTTTCTTTCTTTTACGTTATTAAGTAGTTGCCTCTTCACCCCGGCCCTTCGAAGCACTTCGTCATTGGTTAGGTGTTCTATCCAAGAAATTCGTAGCAAATGTCGCAGTATCCATAGCTTTGATACGATTCAATAATCTCACTTTTAACGACCATGTCTCTACACCATATTAGAGAACTGGCCAAACACAGCATGTTATTACTCGTAGGCACAGGCGAGTGGCAATTGTCTTTGAGGCAGCATATTTTTCAACTTAAGGAAGGTATCCTTTGCCATGCCAATCCGCAGTTTAACCTCCCCAACACAATGTCATTGTTCGTTGACGATAGAGACAAGATATTTGAATTTAGTAACCTTTTCAATCTCTTGATCCTTTATAAAGAGAGGTGCATCTTCTTGGGGTGTATTTAACCTCCAGCATTTTGGTTTTCCCAATATTTATATGTAGACCTTACTCCTCGCCAATATCATTCAGCTTGATTAGAATTGACAGATCTTCCATGTTATTGGCAACTATTGCGGTATGGTCTGCATACCGAATATTATTTATAGGCTTTCCATTAACTTTTATCCCTCTGCATTTATCTTCTAATGCAAGTTGAAATATTTTTTCTACGTAGATATTAAATAATACTGGCGATAGTATGCACCCCTTATAACACCAACCTTTTGATAAATTGAACAACCCTATCAGAACTTTTGAAATATCGATTAACAGGGCACTTGCTTACAACGGCAGTACAAAGGTTTATTGAAAAGTATGAAAACAAAGTATAAAACATTTATTTCCAAAAAAAAATTTTTTTTCTCAACCTAATCTTCATTAAGCTGAATACATTTGATACAACGAGATTCAAATTTTTTTATTTCCCCAGAGAAAGAAGATGTTTCGAACTGTGCTTAATACTCGTGTACAGCACAGATAATTTCTTCATTCGACGAAAATTTCTTCCCCCCCCCCCCAAGCCAAGGAAATAAAGAAGTCACTTGGTGTCAAATCTAGGTAACTATGTTGATAGGAGCTATTTCAAAGTCTAATTCGTGCCCTTTTGCAATTGCAATGGCCGATATGTGAGCAGGTAAATTGTCCTGGTAAAGGAGCACTTTTTGTGCGCTAATCTTGGTCGCTTCTGGTTCAACTCACTGTGCAAACGTTGCGTAATAAGAATCAGACACTGTTTCACCTTTTTCCAAATAGTTAATCATGATGATACCCTGTGAGTCCTAAAAGATAGTTGCACTTCTTACACCGATAAAACTGTTTTCGCTTTTCTCGGTTCACTTTCACCTTCCAGAACCCATTTTTTTTACTGCCGTTTTGCCTCCGGTGTGTGTAGTGATTGATCCACGTTTCGTATACAGTCACAAGACGACGCCAGAAGATCATATATATTGGATTACGTTGCAAGTTCGTGTGAGATACCTACCATTTTAACAATCTCACGAATCTTAACGCAACGATTTTTCATCACGATACCATGAATTTTATATACCATTTCTTTAAAATAAACCCCCAATCCTTCTGAATGTACTACAATAATAAAATATTCAGCATACTAAGCCAAAACATCTCAAATATTATTATTATTATTTCATAATGACTTGTAGATCGAAGTAAATAGATCGCAACTTAATGTAAAGAGTCAGCGATAGAGTAAAGTTCATTATCTCATTTATTTCGGGAATAGTTTTAGGGAATGTTAAGGTGCACAGTTTAAAATTATTTTTGAGTACACAGGGTACTTCAAAAAAGTGTGGCCGATATAACATATGTTTTTTTAGATGGAACATCCTATTTTCTAATTTATTTTTAAATTCTGCGTAAAATTTTATAACTTTTTTGTTATTAATGTTATATACCTAAACCTAGTAGTTTTTCTAATATTTCAATTTAAAAAAAAAATACTAGTTTTCAGATTTGTAAAAAATTGCCGGTGGCGCCATTGTTTCTGAAGGTGGAATACTAATAATTAGTACGAGCGTTCTATAGAGATGAGAAAAAAGATATATGTAACGAAATTTGAGTTAGATGCTACAGGGTGTTCAAAATAAATTTATACATTTCGACTATTTTAATTAATTTAAATTATTATTTTTTCTGATAGATTTTACAAAACTTTCCATCTTTTATTGAGTATATCATTTACCTATTTCTAATAGTTTTCGATTTATTTTGAATTTTTCAATTTTTACCCTTGTTTTTAAGTACACTTACGCTATTGTGAAAACATAAACAAATAGTTAATAATAATTTTAATATTGTTTAACTTATCTCATGATTAATTATTATGACGTAATAAATGTTAGTCGTTTTACTATATTTTCCTTCACTTTCCTTAGCATAAAGGGCGTTATTGTCCTGCACGCATCCAGTATCCTATTTTCCATATCTACTGGTGTTGTAGGGGGATTCACATAAACACGATCTTTAATGTAGCCCCACAAAAAGAATTCTAAAGGTGTTAAGTCACATGATCGAAGGGGCCACTGAATGAATCAATCCTTACCGATCCATTTTTGTGGATAACGATCTTTTAAAAATTCCCGAACTTCCGGATAGTAATGAGTAGGAGCTCCGTCTTGTTGAATCACATTTGTTCCTTTCAAAGTTATCAACTTCTTCAAGACACTGGAGTTATTCGTTTTTCAAAAAATTTAGATATCTAGGCCCGTTAAGCGGTTCGCGGAAAAAATATGGACCAATAATTCGAAAATTTAATATTCCACACCATACATTAAGCGACCAATGGTTTTGGTTTTGAACTTCTCGGATCCAAAATGGATTAACTGTTGAATAATAATTCATGGTTATGGCTGTTAACTGCTCTAGTACTGCGAACAGTAGCTTCATCAGAACACATTATTTTGGATAAAAAATTTGGATCGGCCTCTATTGCTCCATTCAAAAGTTTGCTCGTCGTTCAAAATCACGGTCTTTTTCCTCGTTTGTAGCATTCTGGTTTACTACTTTCTGTTTCGTATACTCAACGCTACCACTGCCATCAAACCGTTCCATTAACCACTGAAAAGATTTTCTAGATGGTATACGTCTATTAGGGTAGTTCGCTACGTAAAGGCTTACTGCCAAAAGACAATTTTTTCCCGCCTTACCCAGTATATAACCATATCAGTTAATTCATTTTTCGGAAAATCCGTAACTATTACCTTTATACGTCACGTACTACAACAAATTAAACTATTTTTACTTGCTTAATAGACATGTCAAAATTCGACAATGCCTACATTTTTGTTTTGTCTTGGCAACTATGATGTTATAGCGTAAGTGTATTAAAAACAAGAGTAAATATTGAAAAATTAAAAAAAATGAAAATTATTAGAAATAGTTATATAACATACTCAATAAAAGTTGGAAGGTTTTGTAAAATCTGTTAGAAAAAATAATTATAAACAGGGTGTGCAGTTTAAAAAATTCGAGACTTTTCAATTTATAGTCGAAATGCACAAATTTATTTTGAACACCCTGTAGCATCTAACTCAAATTTCTTTACATATACCTTTTTTTTCATCTCTATAGAACGCTCGTACCAATTATGAGTATTCCACCTTCGGAAACAATGGCAATGCAATTTTTTACAAAACTGAAAACTAGTATTTAAAAAAAAAAAAAATTGAAACGTTAGAAAAACTACTAAGATTAGGTATATAACATTATTAATAAAAAAAGTAATAAAGTTTTGCTCAGAATTTAAAAATAAATTAGAAAAGAGCATGTTCCATTTAAAAAAACGTATGTTATATCGGTGACACTTTTTTGAAGTACCCTGTATACTCAAAAATAATTTTAAACTGTGCATCTTAACATTCCCTAAAACTACTGTATTTAACATTTTTTCACCATTCCCGAAACAAATGAAATAATAAACTTTACTCTATCGTTGACTCACCCTGTACAGAACACTAATTGCGCAAGTCCTACTTACACTTGACCGGTTTTTATTTTGCTAAATGGAAAGTATACTACTCTCTTAGTAATAGAATTTTTTTACATGTTCTGGAAAACTTGTTTTTATACTTATTAAAAATCCATCACATTTTTTACTCCGAAATATTTTTTACTCTGGAACATTTTTTATCATATTTCTCCTTTCAAAGATCGATCATCCAAGACAACTGATAATCATTTAATGTTAGAAAATAACCAGCTGATATTCATAAATCCTTTTTCGGCAACAAATGAAAATAAATTGATCCGTTGAATACAGCTTACGCGAAAATCATTAGTTTTATAATCTGCTGGGGGGTTAGACGTTAATCGGTTATTGAAAATGGCGTTTTAAGGGTGCCTTTTTTGATAATTAGTTAATATTAAATAGCGAACGGTCCAATTAATATTAAGAGTAATAAGCTAGGGTTCGTTTATTTGAAATAATTAATTTCTGTTTGACTTTTTACCATCATAGATCTCTCATTAACGTTATGAGTCGCGGGCATTTTTTAATGGCAGCCATGCTATAGTATGATATGGTTTGCGACTATAAACCGAAGAGATAATTTTTGCAGCCCCATTTAACGTCTGAATAATATCGGACAGACATAATTAACATTTTCATGGAAGATTAGAACTGTATAATTGACCGATTAGCCCAAGACTATATGTTTATCGCGAACTTTGACGGAGGGACCTGATACTACCTATAAAATTCTTCGTGGCTTTAAGGTGAAGCATGTTTTTGTAGGTGACGGCCCTCGATCTATCCAGTCCGACTTATGATACTATATTTTTCCCAGTTGAGGATGAGAAAAATTCCACCTATATATAAGTACGACTTTAAATATTCCCCCTTAAAGTTAGTTTTCTCTGGTCTGAGCGCCCTCCCACCAATAGCAACATAATAACGTCGGTTTTAAGAGTTGGCTGACATCTGCTACGTAGCAACATGACGTAGTATGAGGCTCAGTCCCTCCAGTAAATGGTAAATTTTCAAGTCTTATGGCTTATTTTTAGCTGTATAATGCCTTTCTTTATCAATTTTTTAATAAAATGAATTTTTTCAGACTCTTAGGATCTGCATGCATGTGACATACATCAAGCTATAAAATAGCGGTAAGAAAACAACGAGATTTATTAGCCCTTCTTTTTAGCTGAAGTTGTGATATGTATTATTTGCAGCTATAAATTATTATTTTAGATATTTGTTTATTTGCTTAAATACCTAACGAGTTAGAAAAACGTCATATTATATTTGTTTGCATTGAAACAAGCTCTTTCTAAAATTCTTACTAGAGGCAACACTGACTTTTAATAAATGTGTATGTTTTTACAAAATTTTGTCAAAACTGCTGATTTGTTTTAATATTTATCTTTACTCTATTTCTCTTAATATTTTTGTAGAGTTATTAAGATGCCTAGTAACCCTAGTTATAGCTCCTTTAAGAGTAATATAGTGCATAATAAAAACCGTTAAAAGTTTATCCGCGAAAATACGCCCCTAAATAAATAAGTTTACGTAGGTTAGTTGAAAGTATATCGCAGAGCTAAAAGTGCCATATAATGGCCATCCAAGTTTACCAGTAAATGGAACTAGACAATGAATAATGGGTAAGAAACTCCTAAAAAATAAATTTTAGCTAATTCATGTTGTGCATCTTTTAATTTATTACTTTAAACTGTTCCAAAATATGGTATAACTATTTCGAGGCATTTAATTGTTAAATAAAAAAATCTTTTATAAGGGGCGTTTATAATTTGGTCTATTATTTTTAACTGCACATGGTAGGCTAGATAAAGTTATTTCGCCTAATGTAGTCTATATAAAGTTTTCAAATAAAGACATTTAAAAACTCAACTCAAAAATGAAGACTGAGAGTATATTTTCAAGTGTTCTTATTTTTCCTCTTATTAAATACCCAAGTTTCGCTCACGAGTCCAAGCTTAAACAATGATGTTAATTATTTCTCTCAATATCAAACAGGACAGGCGTAAGTTATAGAGAATGTACTCTAGTAATTTTAGTTTCAAGAGAGTGGTAACTTATATCGTATTTTGCCCCTAAAATTTGAGTCCATCGATTCAATAGTACCACCTAATATTTTTTAAATCATTAAAAATGAATGTTAAAAATTTGTTCGATGAACAGCATGATATTTTTTCATTGTCCTTATGTGAGTATTGCTTTGTTGGTATCTATAATTCACCTGGTAATATTGTCACAAAGTTACATAATTTTGTTTGTGGTGGTATGTCTGTCAATTTCAAGTTTCTCATTTTAAGCCGCAAAATTGTTACTCTTGTCTTAATATATATGTAGATATATACTGTTTAATGGCTAATTCTTTTAAAATTCTGTATCGTATAACTCAACGCAATAATATTCTAGGCAGAAAGTCACGCAATACTAGCATATGTCCACGAAAATATTAGACGAGACCATCGCAAATAAAAATAAATATTCTCTCAGACAGTCCAGCTGCTCTAAATGGTTTAGGTGCCTATCAGACCAACTCCAAATCACGATGAAGTGTAAACGTAATCTGCTACTCGGGGTTCCAGGACATTCAGATATAAATGATAATAAAAAGGCGGACGAATTAGTAAGATGCAAAGTTGTAAAACCATAGAAGTGTCCAGAACCAGCGTTGAATATACTAAAACAGGTGACCAAAACGCCAATCAACAGATGGTCATATCAAAAAACTGTTAGTCGTTAGCTCGCAACATCAGGTCAAATTCATGCGAGGGGCGTAATTGGAGGTCTTTCAAAAAACTAAGAAATGATGTCCTTGGTTTAACAAGGGGTAAGATCATTCTAATGATGGAACTAATCACGTGCCATTGTTACCGAACAAAACATATACATAAAATGAGGGTCCACAATGCAATAACACGCAGACCATGTGGTGACGAAGCAGAAACATCTATGAACATCCTGTAGGAATCTGTCGGTTTAACTTAGAACAAATATAAACTGCTCAGAGCTCTACATCGTGGCTAAAAATTACCATATGAAGAGTTTGGAAGGGAGCTAACAAACTTTCTTAAAAGAACGACGAGCCAAGAGGTTGCAGTACACAAACAGGCACAATCGTCTCCCCGTCTACATTTAACCAACCAATGCATAACTCGGAAAAATCAACTTTTTAATTTTCTCTGTTATTACTTTACACAGATATTGTACTAACGGTGTCTCGTTATAGCCGATGAAGGCCTATGCCTTCCACAACCGGTTCGCCATCAGGTGCGAAGCAGTCAGGCTTTTATTAGCCCAAACCAAACCGAAGGCCAGATTAAAGGCTATACCGGGATTCAGGTCAAAAAGTGAAACTATTAGAAAGTCATAATAAGGTGAACCCATACCGCCTAACTCGTGCCCGTGACGTTTGGTATATATAATTTATTTTTTTAAATAGTGATTATTAACCCTGACTTACATTTTACATTTCATTTATTGGTAACTCGCTAGAACTATACATGGCAGGTACCTAATTAACTTAGCCTAGGTGAGGAATTTATATAAGTATATTGAAAGAACTTAAAATATTTCAACTTAAGGTTAACTTAAGCTAATCTGGAGGCAGAGCGTCGCTGGGTCTTCCCAGATGGCGTGGCGGCGGGCTTGGCATGGAGGGGAGCGGTAGCCGGTCCTGACTGTGGGGTTTAGGTAGTTGGCGGCTTTGTTGAGGAATTTAGTCTGGGTGTTGCTGATAAATTCACGAATTGTAGGCATCTAGAAGTCTCGATGGAGTTGGATATTGCGGACGAACCATGGAGCTTTGGTGATGATGCGGAGGGCCTTGTTTTGGATGGTATGGAGGCTGGATCTGCGGATGCGTGACATTTGGCATTATGCTAAGCTGGAGTAGGTCAGTCTGGCTCGGATGATCATCTTGTAGAGTGTCAACTTGTTGCGAGTTGACAATTTGCTGGGCTTGAGTAGATAATAGAGCTTGCCGAGGAGTTGGTTGGCTTTCTTGGCTAACCTTCTTGGCACTTGTCGTGGTGGAACCTGACGGTATTTTATACCTGGCAATTGGTGTCAGGTTCAAAGAAAAAATCTTCATAGTTTTAAAAATTATGAACATTAATGAATAATAGTTTCGAAAGATGCAATAATTTGCAACTTTGGCTGTCGCAGGGGTAGTTTTTAAAGCTACAGGCCCCCTGATGGGGGCTCTTTAAGATCACAGACTAATGAAGTAATTGTCGAGCGAGTTGCTAACAATTACTGCTGGGCAGCGCTTCTGCGAGGGTTCTATCCTACTTACATAAAAATTAATATCAACTACTAAAATTGAATAAAGACCATATTTCAGTAACTGTTATATATGTGTATGTAATTATACCACGGCTGATGAGATAGTACATGATAAAACGCTGAAACGCGTCCCGAGAATAGAGAACAATAAATAATTACTGAAATATAGACATTGTTAAATTTCATTAGGTGATATTAATTAAATAAATGTTACAAAATTTTTCACATCATAAATTAAAAATAAAATAACTATTTATTTGATGTTAATCTTCGTTAATTTCTACTGCGTCAACCGATTTCAGAAAGTTTATAATTGTTCATTAAATAAAATAACACTTCCATACGTCTGCTCAATCTGAAACTAAATTCAAACATTAAGAACTAACCATTTAAACCTCCGTTAGTTCTAACTGTCGTGTAAACGTGTTTAATTAATATCATTTGAACTCCTAAGGTTCGGAAAGTTTTTGCTTCTGACATCCTCCAGGGATAAAGAAGTTAGAGACGAAACTTCGGTTATCCAACTTATTCGGGCTAATTCTCATCCATATAATTTATAATTTAACGGAGAATCTCTGCGGAGAAAGTTTCACTCGTGGTGCAGTGCAGTTAGTCTTGATAAATATTATTTTTGATAGCGTTTATTATAAAATTAAAACTTCTAACAATGAACGTAGGTCAACTAAAAATAAGAATATCTAATGAAAAGTACTAAAACGTTTATTATTTACCTCGGAAAGTGGTAGTGAGTGTGAATTGCGATATTGCAATGCCGCTAGTATGTACAAGAATCACCACAAATCTTAATTAAATAAGATACGTTGACATTAGGAGTATATAACAAATCACTATTCGCCTGTCGTTGTTCGAGAGATCATATCAAGACAAGTACCTGCAATTAATTGCCCAAACGTAACCAAAAACTATAACAGAAAATTTAGTGCTGTTTTTTCTATCGTTATCGTTCATCGCTCCGCGTGAATAGAGATGTCATAATATCCGTTAGCGTTGTCTAAATGCCTAACCATGCATTTGTATTTCATGGCAATTTTAGACAACGAAGTAGTGCTGCCATGGGCTTTATTGCATTTCTGCAACAACTACTACCTATGTATGTGGCAAAGCCGAATAAACTTAAATAAATTAATAAATAAGTGGCCACAATGAGCACTAGAAAATTTTATTCATTTCATGAATCGGTCTCCAATTATGAGTTTATATTATAGTAAGCATTTTATTTAGAGCAAAGTAGATCGAAAAATTCAGTTCCATAAAATTCGATATTGCTGTATTTGTATTGAAAAGCTCTAGCGACTAAAGGTGAAATGAATGAATTGTTGCACAAAATTAAAGGATATTGAATTTCGATGTCCAATTTCTATATACAGGGTGCCGCATATTTATGAAAAAATGTCAGTTCGAAGAAATTACGTCATCTTAAATTTTGTTAAATAGAAAGCCCTGAATATTATTTTATTTTTGAGTCCTACTAGAAATTCCAGATATTACTTGTCTGACATACCATATGTCTAAGTTAAACTGTTTTGGAATTACTGTCATTTAAAATTTAAAATGAAAAACAAGACAAAAAAACTATTAATGAATACTCCAGGTTTATTTTTAAGGTAATAATTGCTCAAAATTTCTGCCGTAAACAGCGCGGCAATGACCCAATCTATTATAAACAGCCTGAACAGAGTTTTGCAGACTCTGGAGTGATCTGTGCTACTTCATATTGAATTCTTTGTTGTAAATCTTCTACGGTTTCAGGTCGAGTTCGGTAAACCTTAGTTTTCAAATGACCCTATAATAAAAATCGAGTGACGTAAGATCGGGACTCCTTGCAGGCCATTCTACAGCAGCTCTTTTGCCTATCCATCGATTAAAAAAATCGCATCCAAATATCTACTAACATTGATTTCATAGTGAGAAGGGAGGTGCTCCGTCCAACTGATACCACAGATTCCTGTTAGGGGTATTCAAATTATTTTCATCGGGAAAAAGATCCGCACAAGTTGGAATAACTTGCTCTTGGAGCCTGCCCACACGTTTATCTTTTGTGAATGACTGTTGATTAAAAAGTGGGGATTCTCAGTAGACCAGTACCGGAAGTTATGCCTATTAACTCTTCCGTTAAAACAAAATGTCACCTCGTCAGAAAAAACAATATTATGAATTAGGTTAGGATCATTATTGATTCGTTCTATTATGACCTCGCAAAATTCAGCGTGCCATGTCGTAGTCATCTTCAGAAAATTCTTGCAATAGAATGGGTCTGTATGGATGCAATTTCTCTTCATTCAGTATACGACTAAAGGTACATTTACTTATGTTGTAGTCTAGGCAAAGCTGACAAATAGCTGTATGGGGATTTTCTGTAATTTCCAATAAAACTTTTTATCACCGCTTGTTTTAACTTTTGGAAGTCCATATTTAGAACGATCCTTAACATGACCTGATTGTCTAAATCGTTTTATTGTTTTGCTAACTACAGATTGGATAATAGGTTATCGATTCGGAAATTCTGCGTTAAAAAGATCACACACCTCTTGTTGTGGTCTCCTACGGTCTCCGTACCATCATTAACAAAGTGATTCTTTCAGTTTCTATTAAATGTACCATTATGATATTACGCTCAAATTGCAGTTTCACAAAATGCAGCAATAAACGTTCTCGTCAATAAATGATTTTTTGAAGCGTTAAGTCGTTACCTGACAGTAAATGTTTGACACAAGCTAGCTTAAAAAAAAATTTAATTTGATCACCTTGATTTCAAATATCAATAATTCCAAAACAGTTCAATTTAAACATATGGTATGTCAGACAAATAATATCTAGAATTTTTAGTAGGACCCAAAAATAACATTTAAAAAAATTTAAGATGGCACAATTTCTTCGAACAGACAGTTTAAAACATTTTGTTGTCAACGTCAGCATCTGCACCGTGTAACACCCTATAACTTTTATTTAAACATTTTTTTGATACACTGAATTATAAATACTGTGGAATCATTATTCCATACATATGGGCACCCTGTATATATATATATATATATATATATATATATATATATATATATATATATATATATATATATATATATATATATGTATATATATATATATATATATATATATATATATATATATATATATATATATATATTACATATATACATATATACATATATATATATATATATATATATATATATATATATATATATATATATATATATATATATATATATATATATATAATAAAATCTTAGTTGGGGAACTCGGCAATAAGGGCGTGATAAGAGATCACACAGTTTTCATTGAGCCAATATTTCGGTCCTAGATTGGGACCTTCTTCAGCGCAAGAACTGAAAAGGAGAACAAAACATATACACTGATAGAGCTTGGGACAATTTTAATTTAATAATGTTGTATTTACGTTGTTATTACACGTATTATTAAAAACAGTGTAAAACAGGAATAAGACATTACTCATAATAAAGTCAAAAACTCACATGAGTAATGCGAAGTGGAGTTAGCCTGAATGGCATCTTATACATAAAAACGTTGGTTAATCCATAAAAATACACACTATAACACATTAGATAAAATTACTAAAAACAGATTTAAAACAGGGATGTGATTGACAACCTTGGATGTTGAAAACATTATTAATTAATTACTTCACCTGAGACAACCACCCGTGGCCACCGCCATATAGGAAGTAAATGACAAAAACGACAGGAGACAGCTGACCGAACAGAGATAAGGGGCATATTTTGAAAACTCAAAAAACCAGAAAAGGGTCGGCACCCGGAAGGAAACCAATCGAGATTGAGAAGTGCATGTATGGACCTTTAAAACAAGAAAGAGATAGCCAATTAAGCGACCTAAAACCGGTATGGAACCTAGGATAGGAAAAACCACAACCTAATTCTGGTTGAAGAGTGAACGAGAGAGAAAATACTGGGAGCAACAAAGAGGATAATCGTCTATTATATTGATTATTAATTACATTGTTAAAATATATGACTGGAGGAAGAGATCGTTCACAGAAATATATGAAGCTGAAAGTTCCAGGAAGTAGTGAAGAGGAATCGTTAGTCACTGCAAATGGAAGGAGGGCAGTAATTGTTAAGTGCATATAATGGTCCAGACCAAATGGAAAGCAACTCTGGAACCCAGGAACAAAGAGACCCGTAAACAAAGAGAGGAAAGAGGAAAGAAGACACTGGAAGTTAACCAGCTAAGAGAGAGATGACTACTGTTACCTTTCAGATGGATCATAAAACACTTGAAGACAAGGAATTATCGTGTGGTATTGATTTATCACAAGAGAGGAGGAAGCTATATATGTTACTGAGCCCATCCAGGTCGGTTCTTTTATTGATATTGAGGTGATTCTTCTGGATGTAACACATTTCAAGGAATTCTCTCTTAGAAAGATTTTTAGAGAAATGAAGTATTTTGGGTTCTCTGAAATTAAAGGAGTGTCCATTGTCCACAGAATGGGCCGCCAAAGCACATCTTTGCGGATGGCATCTAGTATCACTTTTATGGAGTGCAATACGACGACTCAAGGATTGAAGGCCATTCAGGCTAACTCAACTTCGCACTACTCATGTGACTTTTTGACTTTATTATGATTAATATCTTATTCTTGTTTTACACTGTTTTTAATAATAATAACAACTTAAATACAACATCATTAAATTAAAATTGTCCCAAGCTCTATTAGTGTGTATGTTTTGTTCTCCTTTTCAGTTCTTGCCCTGAAGAAGGTCTCAATCTAGGACCGAAATATTGGCTTAATAAAAACTGTGTGATCCTGTAACATTCATTTTTTCCTGGATTTTAAGACCATGCAATGTTACTGATTTTTCACTTCAAATTGTATTTATTTTTATTTTAAAATATCGACCGGTATATTAAACAAAAGTTTCAGGACATTCAGTATATACTGTGTAGTGCGGGTTGCTGATCGAACCTACCGCTAGGCCGCGATTGGCGAAATGTTTGACCCGGAGTTTTGATTGGAGCGTCCGGATATTACCGGCAAAAATCGCACGATTATTTAAGGGCCTGAGAAACTACCAGAAAGGCTTTTTTCGATCGAGCCGCAGACCAGGCAGTACCGTCTAGCCGAGAGGCTATTTTCCATCTAGCCGAAGTAGGCTAATTTTCTTCAGAGCCGCAAAGTAAAAGTACCAGTTTTGACAATAAAAGCTGTAGTGAGCTTTCTAAGTGTTAAGAAAAAGTGTGAAATCGGGCGAAGTCCATCACAGCAGGACTGAAAAACAGTAAGTCAACAAAACTCCCTCCAATAGACTTATTTAAGAGCAGTGCATTAACAGCAATGAGTAACAGACAAAAAAGTGAAGTGTAAAACACGATGTCTCGCCTTTGGGGGTTGTAAAAGTTTAAAGTTTAAATGTAACAACTACTATTTAGGCTAGAATTTTTTGGTATAACTGTAAAGGTTAGAACTTTTTATTTTCATTTTAAAAACATGAATAAATTCTTTTTTGTTGATTAAAGCCAGTGTCCCACTGAATATTTATTTCTCTTTTCAGGATCAGTTGTACTAGACTAATTCTTTTTAGTAATATCCATAAAACACTTCAGTTTTTTCTCATTTTTCTTAGCTGAAGTTAAATCCTTTCTATTTTAAAATGAGTGGTGCCCAAAAAAAAGTCGTACAACTGAGGTTTCTTTAAAAATAGAATTAAATTCCAAAAAGACGTACAAAAATTATCTCTTACCCATATCTCTCCACCAAGGAAAACTGAGCTAGTATTTCTTTAATTTCTTTAGTTCTTTTAAAATCAGGTTTCACTCAATTCATTATCAGAAATTAAAGCGGGGCTGCAAGAAAATTGTGCTCAAGCTTGGGGCGTCCAGTATTTAAAAATGTTACAAAATGACGCAGTCTACATGGGGCGAAAAATAAAGCAAAATTAGCACACCTTACAACATTGCGCTCAAGCGTGGGACAAACAACTTCTCACAGGGTACGGAAAAAAGATGCCTCAAACTGAGGACAGTTTAGCATGTCATAAAAAGATGGCACATAAAAAATAGCGCTGTCAACGCGGGGCTTTTGGAATTTTATTTTTTAAAAAAAGGGTTCAGTGTACTAGCTTTCGAACAAAATAAAAGCTCTAACTTTGCAGATATTTTTATTTCATAATATTTATTAAACGAAACTACACTATAGCAGTAAGACAAAAGCAGGAAATTTGTGGAATTTTTTTATTTCAATTTATCTGATATAGATATTTTGAATTTTGTTGTCGACTCTAAGATAAGAGATTCCTACTTTTTTCTTAACAGCTACCTTTATAGTTCAGATTTAGCAGATGTGCTGGTTTACTTTAATTTTTTGCAGTGTTAGATTTTGCGGATAGCCGAGGAAAAAACGGTACGTTTTTTTTCTCACCTATATTTTGCATGAATATTAAAAATACTTTGCTGATAGACGAAACGATATTTGGAGATTTTTTATAGGAAATTCTTAAGATATTAGTAAAAGAATTTTAATAGAAGGCAATACTTAGAAATTTTTTTTTGAAATTGTCGAAGATTTTTTAAATGTTTGATAAAGAGGTTTACATATTTTAAGTGCCTTTACATATTTTGATTTTATTTAGACTATTGGGAGCACAGGAGAAATATTTTTACGATTTTTTAAACAATTCTTTTAAATTTTATTCATTTATCATGGAAGCCTTCAATTTTAAAGTCAATCACCTACTGGAAAATGAATTAGACTATGAACTGAAAATCCGTCGTACTTTCTCAGAACGTCCGGTCGCGGATAAAAGAAAGATTCTAACGAGGATCTTAAGTAAAGAAATACTCCAATAAATCAGATTGGACTAAATAGTTACAAAAAGTTTCTGATTTTTTTAAGTCTAATAAAAATTCTCCTTCTCAAATTAAAACTCCTGCTTCTCCAAATGGTCACATGTCTCCTTTATTCGTGCATAAATATTTAGATAATGGACCGCATATAAAGATTATTAGGTGCCCATTTCTCGGCTTTATTTGACTCTGGTGCAAATGCCTCCGTTTTAGGTCAGAATGGTATTAAAATTTTAAGTCGTTTAAGTATAAAAATATGCCACGTCAAAAATAGAAGTGTTACCACTGCAGATGGCAACCGTCTAAAAGTTTTAGGTACGGTTGAGTTGCCGCTAGTCTGCAATGGTCATTGTTTAGTAATCTCTGCTTTAGTAGTACCTTCTCTATCACATACTTTGGTTTTAGGATGTGATTTTGCACAAAAAATTCGGAATTTTAGTAAATTTTTAAAAATAATTCGTGGTATCCACAGTCCCTAGAAGTCAATTCTCATACAAGTTTTAAAGATTGTTATTCAGAAAGTTCCTTAGAAAACCTTTTCTCGCGTCTATGTACCTTAGATGATCTCTCGCGGACGGAACGCTTAAAAGCAGAAAAAGTAATAAGCTCTTTCAATGAAATAAGTAGTAAAGATAGGTTAGGCCGAACGAATAAAATAAGGGGTTAGACGAAATGTTGAAACTCGGAGTGACATCGTCTAAGCTATGACGGAAGAAAGCTCAACGAGGTCAGCAAATTTGATAACTATCCATTACCGAACATCGATAGAATTTTGACATCACTCAGGAATGCTAAGTATGTATCCTCGATAGACCTTAGAAAGGCTTTCTGGCAAATTCCTTTAGACAAATCCTCTAAGGAAAAGACCGCTTTTGCAGTAGTAGGCCGAGGTCTATTTCAGTTCGTCACTATGCCGTTTGGTCTAAAGAACGCTGCTCAAACTCAGCAACGTTTAGTGGACGCTATATTTGGTCCGATATATGAGCCGCATATTTTTACCTATCTAAATGATATTTTAGTAACATCGGAAGACTTCGAATCGCATATTCGCTTACTTAAAGAAGTAAAAGATAAATTGAAAGAGGCCGGACTGACGATAAATTTGAGCAAATGTGATTTTTTTTAAAACTTCTCTAAAGTTTTTAGGCTATATTGTAGGCTCAAATTCTTTGCGTACCGATCCGGATAAAGTAGCAAGCATGGTTAATTATGCGAGACCTACTAATACTACGGAAGTTAAGCGCTTCGTAGGAATGTGTTCATGGTACAGACGTTCTATTGAGAATTTTTCTACCCTGTTGTCGCCTATTAATGATCTTTTGAAAGGACAATCGATAGATTGGACAAAGGCAGCTGAAGAATCTTTTATAAAGATTAAAGAGCTATTGGTTTCAGCTCCAATTTTATCCCAACCAGATTTTTTCCAACAGTTTTATATTTCTAGTGATGCTTCTAATACCGGTTTAGGGGGCGTCCTAACACAGAAAATCAATGGTGAGGAAAGAGTGATAGCGTATGCCAGTAGAACTTTATCAAAGGCTGAACGTAACTATTCGGTTGTTGAAAAAAGAATGTTTAGCAGTACTCTTTAACATCGAAAAGTTTCGACCTTACATAGAAGGTGTTCCTTTCACGGTCATAACAGATCATTATAGTTTATTGTGGCTTAATTCTATTAAAAACCCTAGTGGCAAACTAGCGCGTTGGGCGATTAGGCTGAGACAACATACGTTTAATTTAATTCATAGAAAAGGAGTCCACAAGGTTATTCCTGACGCTTTGTCAAGAATCCCAGATCATACAGTGAACGAAAACAGTCTTAATGCACAGATTGGCGTAAGAATTGATACAGTTGATATAGATCGTATAGATGGCCAAAAAATGCGTTTTGATATCGTAAAGTTTGTGAGGACTTGTGAAGTATGTGGAGCGCAGAAATCTCCAAATACACTACCTATGGGACTGATGGGAAAAGAGAAAACGGTTAATTACCCTTTTCAAGTCATAGCAGCTGATCTAGTAGGCCCATTCCCACGTTCAAAAAAGGGAAATAAATGGCTTCTCGTGGTTTCTTGCTGGTTTACAAAGTATACCATGCTATTTCCTTTGAAAAGCTCTAAAGCTGGATATATAGAGAGAATTTTGGAAAATAAATGTCTTTCTAATCCACGGTGTTCCATCGCTCTTGATATGCGATAACGGTACTCAGTTTACCTCTAAGAGTTTTAAGAGCTTAAGTGAAACTTATAGTTTTAACATCCGTTTTAATCCCGTGTACACCGCAAGAAACGAAGTAACAGGGTTTACACCGTCTTTCTTAGTTTACGGCAGACAGATACCTCTATCAGGATCGTATTACAAAAATTTAGATTTGGATGTCAATGTTGACAGCGGAATAATTCCGAGTAACAGGGGCGCGTACGCCGAAAATTTAAAGGGTTTAAAAGATATTTTCACCGACGTGCGTAGTAGGATACATAAGGCTTATGAGCGGAACAGTAAGTCTTACAACCTTAGAAAAAGGGATTTTTCCTTTAAGATAGGTGATCACGTTTGGCGAAAAAATAAAATTCTTTCCAGTGCAGCTGATAAATTCACATCTAAGTTGGTACCTAAGTATGTGCATTGCGTGATTAGAGAAAAGATTTCGGATTTAGTTTATGGTTTAGTTAATTTAGATGGGACTAAAGTAGGACGATGGCATATTAAAGACTTAAACACCATTCAATGAACCTAACCCTAATGAAAGTTTGTCAGAAGAAGAATAATTTATATTTACACTATCTTAATTGCTTTAGTTTATTTTTTTTGATGTTGCTCTGTAGAGGTGACGACCTCGTCTTTTTTGACTGTTATAAAAGTTGAGCTGAGGATAGCTTACTCTTATAGTTTTTGCTAAGGTTTTGGGTATTGGCCATATCCCAAACCTAGGTTGATTGTAGTTGATGTTTAGCATCGACTCAGCTGTTGCGAGCTTGCGAAAGAGTCACACTCAGGATATATCATAAGACTGGTATGTCGGTGGTCGCGGGATTTGATTTGCTTATGACCCCAAATAATATCCAGTTCTTGACACTTGGAAGCGAAATTTTGATTAGAGGCAATCCAAGGTGATCTTGAGTTAGGACAAGCGCAAGATGTAGCTCGTGTAGTGTGATGTAGAGTCAAAATTTTTAAGAGCAATTTCAAAGTTTGTTACCCGAGTGGGTGTATTTTTATTACCTTGATGGTATATTTTGGGTGCAATTAAGAGTAAATTGATTTTGGTTATCCAGTAAGTCTAAGACTTGGATTATTTTGATTTAGATCTTCTTCTGAATTGACAAACTGAGGGTATTTTTTTTTTTCAGAGCCGTTTAAACGTTACCTTTGAGTCACAAATTTTTTTTAAAATTTTTTTGCTTAGGCTCATAGGCGTCTGATGAGTTTTTTCGGTTTACTATCAGATAGATAGAAAATTGAAGTTCTGCAGGAGAACTAAAGGCTGATCATTTACAGGAGATGAGAGCAGAGTAAGACAGTCGTTTCACAAAGAAATGATCAAAATCTGATACCGAGATGAGAACCTTGTCAAGAGAGGCTAAGCGCAGTGAAGGAAGATTCCTAACCGAATTTTTAGATTTCCAAGAGGTAATCTAGAAGTTTGGGCTGACAGAAAACGGTTATGCCTGATACCTGTAGCAGTTTCTTCTAGAGGCTATTGTTTAGGGAGACGATTAACACCATGATCGAATATTTTAGCTGTCAACGATGTTTTCTTCTTGTTTCTGATTAAGCTGGGAAAGCTCTTGTGGTCTTCAAAAGTTTTGTTGCGTTGCCACCGAAAAATTGAGCAATTTTTGTTTCATGTAGCCTTTTTAAGCTCATTTTCGTTTTTTTTAAAATTTCGTTAGAAGCTTGGTTAAGTCAACCTTGTAAACCTTTTAGGTTGTATCCCATGAGTTATCTGTTTTTACAGGCTGTGATGCACCGGGTGCTAACAGATGCCGTTACGACGTTTGGCAGGGAGTTAGTCTTCCTGAGGAACAGACTGATTGGAAGGGTAGTCTATGGGGGGTGAACGTTTGACCTTTGGGACCTTTAAAGGTTTTGTTACCAATGGTTATTTCTATTTGAACCAAAGGAGAGCCTAACTACTGTAGTCGACCTCAGCTCCAATTAGCCTATTAGTGGTGACAGGCTGTTGGCAGTAGTGTATTTCGGAACACCCTATTGATTAATTTTTTTGACTTATGGTGGTGTGGTAGACACCGTTTTAGTTTAGTGGATGCTATAATCTACTCCCTTTTGTTGGTGGACACCAGGGTCACCATTTCCGTATTTTATTGTCTCCACCATTCAGTATATCGTGGTGAGGTGTTTGTCTCCTGTTATGTGGGATGGATTGAATGTTTTTCGTTGTTGTTCTAGGGCGAGACCAGTACACGAGGGTTCTTCATGCAACTTGAAGAGGCGCAATGCTGGTTAAGTTTTTATATCTCTGTATAGCCACCCTGAAGAATGACGGAGGGCGTTTTTTCCGGCTCATGTTTCTAGGCAGATTTGTCACTTTGGTGCGATGTGCCGAAGATTTGTTTAGCTTTTGCTAAGAGCTTTCACCAAGCTCAGTATGGAGTTATCATAACCAAGAGTTTGGGATTTGAACTCCTGTATATATTTCTGTATATATTTCTGTACATATTTCTGTATATATTTCGGTGTATGTTGGTTGCCTGAGGGCATGTGCTCAAAATGCGAGATTTTGAGTCGTTTTGCTTATGGACTCCTATATAGGATTATGACTTTAGGGAGGTCCTATGTCGAGACTTGCTGTCTCATATAGTTATGTTGGGAATGTTTCCTTGAATGTTAGTTGCGCGTAGACTAATCATTCTGTTCTTAGTGAACATGGCTTTTTGAAGCAGGATCATTCCGTTTAGTGAATTTTAGCTTTTATAGCTATTCACGGTGTTTAGAGTGAATTTTAGCTTTTGTAGCTATTCACTGCGCTTATAGTGATTTAGTTAGCTTTTATAGCTGCTCACTATGATAATGGCGAGTTTGTTCTTTTAGAACGCAGACTTTGTGTAGTCGAGGACTATTTACAGAGTGTTTTCTTGGCGAGGAGCCGAGCTTTTTCTGGTGATATACCAGAGTGTTTTCTTGGCGAGGAGCCGACTTTTTTTTTCTGGCGATATACCAGAGTGTTTTGTTGGCGATGAGCTGACGTGTTTTCTGGCGATCAACCAGAGCGTTTTCCCTAGCGATTTTAGCATGTCTAGATGTCTTAGGACGTCGACATTGCGATATAGAGTGCGATTATTTTCTGAGTGCGACTAGTAGTGATACTAGATTTAGAATGTTCTCTTAGCGATGAGCTAGAGCATGGATGGCGATTTTTCCCGAGCGTTTGTCTGGATATTTATCCAGATATTTTTTTTTACTTTTTTGGCCTAGTGCTAAATGGTCTGACAAGACTTTTTCTTTTTAGTGTAAGTGTTTGCACTAGAATCATTTTTTTATTTTTTTTCTTTATTTAAGAATTTTTATAAATTTCTTTTGCTGATATAGAAAATTTTCAGACAATCCTTAAAATATTTTAAGGGGGGCGTTCATATTTTATTTCAGTTCACTTTTTTTTTGATTTAGACAAGAGTCTAGACATAGTTATATTTTTTGTTTTGGTAACGATAACAGGGCTGATTCTTTTATATAAGAAGACCGCGATTGTTACTTTGAACAGGTATTTCTTATGTTCATGCAAGGATTTTTATTTGCTTTTTGATGTACTTAACCTTAGTGCTTAATTAAGTTAAGTCTAGTTATAAGATTCTTGTGTACATGCAAAAATTTTCATTTGGTTTTCATTGTACTTAATATTAGTGCTTAATAGAATTAAGTCTAGTAGTAAGGACCGAAGTTTGTAATTTTGTTTTAAGTTCTGACCTTAGTATTAAGTGATAGTGTACCACTTTGTACCTTTTCATCAGTAGCCTTAGTTTAATAGACTAGTGTAGTCTATTTCTTTTTGGAAGGGGGTAAATGTAACATTCATTTTTTCCTGGATTTTAAGACCATGCAATGTTACTGATTTTTCACTTCAAATTGTATTTATTTTTTATTTTAAAATATCGACCGGTATATTAAACAAAAGTTTCAGGACATTCAGTATATACTGTGTAGTGCGGGTTGCTGATCGAACCTACCGCTAGGCCGCGATTGGCGAAATGTTTGACCCGGAGTTTTGATTGGAGCGTCCGGATATTACCGGCAAAAATCGCACGATTATTTAAGGGCCTGAGAAACTACCAGAAAGGCTTTTTTCGATCGAGCCGCAGACCAGGCAGTACCGTCTAGCCGAGAGGCTATTTTCCATCTAGCCGAAGTAGGCTAATTTTCTTCAGAGCCGCAAAGTAAAAGTACCAGTTTTTGACAATAAAAGCTGTAGTGAGCTTTCTAAGTGTTAAGAAAAAGTGTGAAATCGGGCGAAGTCCATCACAGCAGGACTGAAAAACAGTAAGTCAACAAAACTCCCTCCAATAGACTTATTTAAGAGCAGTGCATTAACAGCAATGAGTAACAGACAAAAAAGTGAAGTGTAAAACACGATGTCTCGCCTTCGGGGGTTGTAAAAGTTTAAAGTTTAAATGTAACAACTACTATTTAGGCTAGAATTTTTTGGTATAACTGTAAAGGTTAGAACTTTTTATTTTCATTTTAAAAACATGAATAAATTCTTTTTTGTTGATTAAAGCTAGTGTCTCACTGAATATTTATTTCTCTTTTCAGGATCAGTTGTACTAGACTAATTCTTTTTAGTAATATCCATAAAACACTTCAGTTTTTTCTCATTTTTCTTAGCTGAAGTTAAATCCTTTCTATTTTAAAATGAGTGGTGCCCAAAAAAAAGTCGTACAACTGAGGTTTCTTTAAAAATAGAATTAAATTCCAAAAAGACGTACAAAAATTATCTCTTACCCATATCTCTCCACCAAGGAAAACTGAGCTAGTATTTCTTTAATTTCTTTAGTTCTTTTAAAATCAGGTTTCACTCAATTCATTATCAGAAATTAAAGCGGGGCTGCAAGAAAATTGTGCTCAAGCTTGGGGCGTCCAGTATTTAAAAATGTTACAAAATGACGCAGTCTACATGGGGCGAAAAATAAAGCAAAATTAGCACACCTTACAACATTGCGCTCAAGCGTGGGACAAACAACTTCTCACAGGGTACGGAAAAAGATGCCTCAAACTGAGGACAGTTTAGCATGTCATAAAAAGACACCACAATCCCTTATCACGCCCTTATTGCCGAGTTCCCCAACTAAGATTTTATTTTAAGAATTTTGGTAGAGACGGCAATCTTTTGCTTTCTTTCTTTATTCTATATATATATATATATATATATATATATATATATATATATATATATATATATATATATATATATATATATATAATTACTTTTGTAATTCACTCGCTTAAAACTGAACATCGAAATTCAATATCCTTTAATTTTGTGCAACAATTAATTGATTTCACCTTTAGTGGATAGAGCTTTTCAATACAAATACAGCAATATAGAATTTCATGGGACTAAATTTATTGATCTTCTTTGGTCTAAATAAAATGCTTACTATAATATAAACTTATAATTGGAGACCGATTCATGAAATGAATAAAATTTTTTATTGCTCATTGTGGCCGCCCTGGCTCCATGGTTACCGTGTCGGTATACGGTATCCTTGGGTCCTTGGTTAAAATCGCGGTAGATCAGTATACTTATTTATTAATTTATTTATATATTTATATATATATATATATATATATATATATATATATGTATATATATATAACATATATATATATATATATATATATATATATATATATATATATATATATATATATATATATATATATATATATATATATAAATATATATATATATATATATATATATATATATATATATATATATATATATAAATATATATATATATATATATATATATATATATATATATATATATATATATATATATATATATATAAAAGTAAGTAAATATTTATTATCCGTAAATCAAAGAAAACAATGTATATCGACATGTTGACATTGGCGGACAAGAATCCTGATCATTGCTCCCAAAGGATGAGAGCCGAACGCTCCTCGGGCGAACATTTTATTAAGCGGCATGACTGTTGGTAAGTGTGATTCTTGTAACGGTTGTGTTCAAAAAAGCAACGCGCCGTTGTTTGTTCGCATCTCTCATCAGTGATTGGTGTCACATATGTCGTAGAAATGGATAAGAACGAGTATCGTGCAGTGACAAACAAAACATTTTTATTTAAAAAAATTAGACGGCGGCCTAGATAGAAACTAAACTGAAGGAATTTTATTGAGTCCCTTCACCACCAGTGAAGATAATTTTTTTACTAGATAAATGAATTTAAGCGTATCCGTACAAGCATTGTAGATGCTGCCCTTTCTGGACGCCCGATTGAGCTTTCTCTGAAGAAACCGTCGATAAAATTTGTACTATCGTAATGGAAGATCATCGTGGTAATCTTCAGAAGATTATAGGCATATCATATTAACATTTCTATAATATACTGCATGAAATTCAAAAAAATAAAAGCTGAATGCACGATGGGTTCCTCGTTTGTTGACTCTAGATCAAAAATGCACGGACGGACAATTCAAAATCATGTTTGGAACAGTTGCAACGTAATTCGAAGGATTTTTGGCGTCGTTTTGTGACTATACATGGATCCACTATTACATCCCGAAAAACAATATAGCAGTCAAAAGAGTTGGTTGGCGCAGGTAAAAGTGCACTTATTAACCAATGTTATTAGACCATTTGCATAGTGAGTTGAAGCCGAAGCGACTAAGATTAGTATATAAAAAAGTGTTCCATTGCCAGAAAAATATGCCTGCTCACATATCGGCAATTACCATATCAAGAAATGGCACCCTATTCCCAGAGTTTGGCCCCAAGTTAGTTTCGCTTGTTTCCTAACCTGAAAAATTTACTTAGGGGAAGAAATCTTGTACGAATGTCGAGGGGATCAGGACTGCAAACGAGTGTTATGCACAGTTCCAAACACTTTTTTCTCTGGAGGAATAAAAATATGGCAATCTCGCTGAATCAAATGCATTAAGCTCAATGAAGATTATGTTAAGGAATAAATTTTTGATTTTGCAAGAAAATATTATTTACTTTTTTTCTTCCCCTTTCCTTTCCAATCGACCCACGTAAGTAAAATAAAATTTAGAATCTATTATAGCAGAATAGGATACCAATACCGCTGTGAAATGAAGAATAAAAAATAACTCTCAAAATATAGTATTGATACCACTATTAGATATTTAGCGGTAACTCCAAAAAATAACGATCAATATAGTATAGTGAAGTACCAAAAATATCTCTATACTTGGATTAGCAATGTTCCCGTTTGCCGTTATTGTTTTGAGTTTTCGCTGAACACCTGCACTTGAATTAATTTTTTTTTGGTTCTTTTTCATAATAAAAATATAATAATAGTTTGATAGATATTTGCATTTATAATTTTTTATATCATATATATCAATGATCAAACACCTTGCTAATATTTTATAATGATCTGCATCTGACATCACGGCGTGAGTTTTCTACAGTATTGTTCAGTATATGAAATATATTATTATTATTGTTAATGAAATAGAAAAGTAATACAACATAAACTTTATTTAATAATTATGATTTTTTTAATATAATATTTCAGCAGTCTAGTACTTTAACAAAAGAGTAGGCCAAGTAAATGAAAAACATCAAACCCTTCAAAAACTTCTTTATTAATAATTTTAATAAAACATAAGCACCTCCAGCTCGAAGCAAAATATTTCCATGATGGCAGAAAATTAGCTTTTTATTATGTAAATACGATACAACCCCTTTCTTTATTGGAACGTATAAAGAATTTGATGGTTAAATATAAAAGAAGTAGAAAAAAAAAGAGGAAATAAACGCAAGCAAATTTTAGGGGTTCTTAAGAAATTTATACCTGAACTGGCGAGTCTTTTGAAATAATCTTGCATTTTTATTCCGGCAAATTTCCCTTTCTTCATTTTATATTCCTCTTGAAAACGATTCGTTCAAGATGGTGTTCTTTTGATAACTTTTAGCGGACATTAGAAGTGATAAATTTTTACTTTCCTGGAGTTATATATTACGTGATAGAGCTTATAACAACTTTAGACTAATTTTGTAGGTATATTCAAAGAACTAGCTAATTAATGGTCTGAAAGAAGCACAAGTACGTCTTTGTAAAATTTTATTATTCAAAATTTACTATAATCCATTTCCGACTCCATACAGAAAGAATACCTTTCGTGGAGTTGGCAAAAGAACCTCTCGAGGTCATTTAGTCTCAAATTTATTAATGATTGATTTTCTAAAATTTGAAAAATATTCATTAGAAATAAATCGAGAAAAGCAGCCTGAAAATAAAATAAAAATTTGTTGGTTTTTAGAATTTCAAACGATTTGATCATTTTTTTCTACAAACTTTGAAGTGACTTAAGGTTGGCAGATGATATCACTCTGATCGCCAACACAAAATAAGAATTACAAAAAATGCTGATGCGATTAAGTTACAGCTCTAGAGAAACAGGTCTAAAAATAAACTTCCCCAAAACCAAATATTTCAACAATGAAACTGAAGATAACAGCCAGAAAATATTAATAAAGGTGAAAGTTCCTATTTGTTCACTTTCTATTACAAATCTTCATATATTTAGCACAAAAAATCGAAATACCAAAAATGATTTCTAGGTTGAATTAGATAGAAGACTCTCTTTAGCTTGGTCTGCGTTCGGAAGTTTACAATCCTCATTCCACATCCCAAATACAAAAAAGCCAGAGTGTTCGATCAATATGTACTACCGTTATTAACATATGGTACTGAAATATAATAAAAAGTATAATATATAAACTCCAGGTAACCCAAAGAGTAATGGAGAGGAGAATGCTAAATATTAGACTCCAAGATCGTATTCCTAACACTGAGATACGAAGAAGATCAAAATTCCGGCTATTTAATATATATATATATATATATATATATATATATATATATATATATATATATATATATATATATATATACAGTAGAACCCCGGTTATCCGAGGTGACGTGGGGGGGCACCCTCCTCGGATAACTGAAAACTAGGATAATCCGGATTTGTTTTTTATTCATTCAAAAAATAAACACCAATACTTTAAACCGATGTATTAACGTTTTTAACATATAAATAGGTACATACATTATAAAACAGTGAAATAGGTATCTATGCGCTTCTGTTTCATATTGCATTTTCTTTTTCTCGCTGCAATGTTTCTCCATCTATTAAGAAGAAGCAAATCCGCTGGGGTTGCCTCTGGTTGTTCGATATACCTCAAAGCTTTTTTCAAAAAAGCAAAACCTTCTTGATGAGAGTTCTTAGTGGGAGACTGTTCATCCACCACCGCTTCGTCATCGTCATCGTCATCTGATTTTTCGGTTTCCTAAAAGGCATTCGTTATTTCTTCAATACTCATTTCTTCTTCTAAATCATCTGCTCTAATCTATTCAACAACATCCTCTCTTGTCACATTTTCGCAACCTTTTAATTTTTGCATTAATTCAAATAAACTTCTTCTCAATTTCAAAGCTAATTCATTTAATGGACTATCATTTTCACTGTCATTATAGTCCTCAAAATCAAGCTGGACTTACCCAGGAAATAACATTTTTCAGTGTAACCTTTCTCATCCCATGGATAATATCCTCCTTTTCTGTGTATTCTAACAGATGTTCAAGATATAAACGCCTATAATTTTTTAATGTTTTCGGGGATGCCTTGATCCATTGGTTGCATTATCCTGGTTACATTTGGAGGAAAAAATTTTACAACAATTTCGCCCACATGAACTCCTTCTCCAGGGTAAGAGGGGGCATTATCTATTAACAAAATTGTTTTTATAGGAAGACGGTTTCTGTTCAAAAATTCAGTCACAGATGGCACGAACTCTTCTTCAAACCAGTTAGTAAATAAGGTCGCATCCATCCATGCGCTTTTCTGACTTCTGTAATAGACTGGTAGGGCTTTGGGTGAGATGTCTTTTAAAGCTCTTGGACGTGCAGTCTTGCCAATCACCATCAGTGGGATTTTGTGCTTTCCAGATGCATTGGAACATACCATTATAGTTAATCTTTCCTTACTTCGTTTGTGCCCAGGAGCTGATTTTTCCTGTCGAGATGCCAATGTTTTTGATGGAAGCATTTTATAATTCAGACCAGTTTTGTCACAGTTGTAAGTTTGATCACATGTGTATCCAGAATCATCAGCAGAAAGTTTTTCATCACATACAGTCAGTTGTCGTACACCGTACCTTTTTTTCCAGCGGTCAAGCCATCCAGAACTGGCGGTAAACTGATCTATCTCTGGGAGCCTACTAATCATTATTGCTTTCTGGTAAAAATTGGACCTGACAGAGGCACACCTTTTGATCTCTGTTGGTTAAACCACATGAATAAAGCTTCGTTAACCTTTTCATAGTCGCCGGTTCCCATTGATTTTCTTCCTGAGGACGAGGAGGCTTGATTTATACACCACTCTTCTATTTTTGTGCGGTTTCTTTTCCAATCTCCAACTGTTACCTCATCTACTCCATAATCTCGTGCAACAACTTTAATTGTCTCTCCTGCTTCAATTCTTCAGATGGCTTTTAATTTTTCTTCAATAGGAACGACGATTCTTTTACGCCTATTTTGCTCCATTATAATACGACAAACAAAAATTCAAACAAAACAGTTCGTATTAATTATACTTATCTACCAGAACTCCGGCCAAATAAATTATGTGAGTATACTCGTACTTCTCCGTAGTAAAAGCTATAACGCAATGCATTCTCGCAAATTTACAAGCTGAAAGAGTCCAAAAACATAAATAGGGGAACCCCTCACACGGGCCAGGGGATTCCCCGAAGGCCCTGACGATTTTAAATGGAAATATGTACATACATATTTTAGAAGCTCGGTTAATCCGGAGCTATATATATATATATATATATATATATATATATATATATATATATATATATATATATATATATATATATATATATATGTATATACATATATATATATATATATATATATATATATATATATATATATATATAAATATGTATATATAAGTATATATATATATATAAATATATATATATATATATATATATATATATATATATATAAGTATATATATATATATATATATATATATAATATATATATATATATATATATATATATATATAATATATATATATATATATATATATAGTAGATTTTGGATATAAAGGAACTAAAAAAAGAAAATAAACCCAAGTTTTAAGGGCTCTTAAGAAATTTATGTCAGAACTGGCGAGTCTTTGAAAATAGCTATGTATTTCATCGCGACAAATTTCCTTTTTCTCATTTTTTATTCTTTGTAGCATCGATTCGTTCAAGATGGTGTTCTTCTGATAACTTTTGAAGGACATTAGAAGAGATAAATTTTTTCCATTTAGGAGTTGTATTTTGGGTTAAAGAACTTCGTAAAAATTTGAAACTAGTTTTATTTTAAAATTAATGTCCAAAATAGTAATTTTTAAATAAATAAGTTTTACGAATATATTTTTATAAAATGTAACTTTGTTACCTTCAAAAAAGAAATGTGCAACAAACGACTTGTTTTGTTAAGAAAAATGTTTAAATTAAAATAAAAAATCATATAAAAAGTATAATAATATTAGGTATAGCACGCCATCGATCATTTACAGATTAATTATCCAAATGCCGAAATTGCCATCATGGGTGACTTTAACGTCTACATGAACTAACTTAAGTATTCAAATATAACCTAAGAACAAGGTCGTGAAAACGACACATTCTCAATCAGTTTTGTTTTCGTTCGATTCACTAAAAATCCCCATTCCTCGTGTTCCTTAAATAGTCTTCTTGTCATGAATTACAGGTCCTTTTTGTCTTTTGCGATTACGACCTGGTCATCAGCAAGATGTAGGGTGTATAAAGTTTCATTTTCATTTATATGTATTCCCATTCCGCTCTTCTCCATTTTCGCAAGACTTCACTAAGGTATATCTTAAATAGTGTGGGAGATAAACAGCACTCTTGCCTCAAACTCTTTGTGACTAGGAACCTCTCTGACAGATCACCCCTCAGTTTGTTTTATTGCAAATAAATGTATTTATTAAAAATATTTATTGAACGCATTTGGTATATTTATCTATTTATTTAGTTATTTTGTTCCTGTCGTCACCACATAATGGAAATTATGTTGTCAGCTGTAGTGGATCAATCGCTTGCCCCATCTAGTGGTCTTGATATACAATTATTTAAAAGATTTAAGAACAATTGGAACACTATTGATCAAAGCGACTACAAAACAATAACAGATGACGCTGAGGCAAATATTCTTGCAGAAGTGGCCGCAGACAGGATTTCTTTTGTCGAAAAACAACTACAAGTACATCAACCTCGAGATGACTACAGAGAACTGTTGAATCTCACAACCATTTTCTTAGGAGGTGTTCCTGAAAAAGGCGTTTTATTTAAGAGACCTGCTGGTCTACATCGAGCTAGATGGATGGCAAGAGCCTTGTACTGTTTGAAAATTTATTTATTTAAACATCAGTTTAAGCTAACGAAGAAGGACGAAAAGGCTGTGAGAGAAATATGCATTTTCACGGTGATGATTTATGTTAAATATTGGTTTCAAGCCTCTACCGGATGGTCAGCACTAAGAAACGACTTACAATTATTGAAAGACCTTAAAGCCTTTGAAAGCTTTAACAAAAATATAGCTACTGTTGCGTGGTATTTGTCGGAAGAGCTAGTTTCGTTTGCCTTTTTCGATGACGAACTTTCAGTTCAAGAGAAGAAAAAATGGTAGAAGCCCTGAAAATTGAAGGCACAGAAGATTGCTTAAAAAGAATAAACCTTGATATCACACATATCCACGAAAAAAATATAGAAAACTTCGTGAGTAGTAATTCCTTAAGATTCTTCCAGATCCTAGGTATCTCATTAAATTTTTTGAATAAAGACGTGGAAACTTGGAACGAAGACACTGATTATGTAGCTGCCAAAAAATATCGTTCATTCTTTGCGAGTAGTGAACGACATAGCTGAGCCCGGTGTTGCTTTAATGGAAGAATATTATAAATTGATTACAACCAATGAAGAACAAAAGCAATATTTGCTTTTGTTGGTGAAAGAGTATAGAAAAAAGTACCCTAATACTAACAAGTCAACCCTTGTATCTTAAAAATAAATGATTCAAATATCTACATAATATCTTAATTCATAACAACAACAATAATTTTGTAATATTTTTTATGTCCTGGCTTTATGAATAAAAGAATCCAACAAATATAGATTTTGAGTTTTTATTTAAAATTCAAACCTTGGTAGCGACCCCTGAATGTCATTTAAAAAATTCAAAAAAATTACTGAAATAGTTTCTCATGGTATATAATCAAATTACGTGGTGCCCCGCGAAATTAAAGAAAAAAAAAATTTTTCTTAGGAATAAGGACCACCCTAATATATGTATATATGTATACGTATATATATATATATATATATATATATATATATATATATATATATATATATATATATATATATATATATATATATGTATGTATGTATGTATGTATATATATATATATATATATATATATATATATATATATATATATATATATATATATACATATATATATATATATATATATATATATATATATATATATATATATATATATGTATGTATGTATGTATGTATGTATGTATATATATATATATATATATATAGCGACCCCTGAATGTCATTTAAAAAATTCAAAAAAATTACTGAAATAGTTTCTCATGGTATATAATCAAATTACGTGGTGCCCCGCGAAATTAAAGAAAAAAAATTTTTTTCTTAGGAATAAGGACCACCCTAATATATGTATATATGTATACGTATATATATATATATATATATATATATATATATATATATATATATATATATATATGTATGTATATATATATATATATATATATATATATATATATATATATATTTATATATATATATATATATATATATATATATATATATATATATATATATATATATATATATATATATATATTTATATACATATATATATATATATATATATATATATATATATATATATATATATATATATATATATAGTAGATTTTGGATATAAAGGAAATAAAAAAAGAAAATAAACCCAAGTTTTAAGGGCTCTTAAGAAATTTATGTCAGAACTGGCGAGTCTTTGAAAATAGCATGTATTTCATCGCGACAAATTTCCTTTTTCTCATTTTTAGTGTTCCGTATGGAACACTTATAAGATCACTTCGGTGTCTCTCTGTCTGTCTGTCTGTCACACCCGATTTTCTCCGAAACTATTTGACATAGAAAGGTGAAATTTGGTGATAATATAGGAATTGATGGCCTCATCAGAGCCATGTAGTTTTGAGAATTAAATTTTGACTTAAGGGGTTAGTTTTGGGGGGTGAAGTCGGAAGTGAAAAAAAAATTTTTTTACTAGGTCATCGAGTGTGGTGTCAAATGAAAGTTTGTGAAAACACGAGTAAAAAATATATATAATATTATACTTGCGCGCACTTTTCTTCGTATTATTTTTTAAAAATTCGCGAAAAATCGCTGTCCCGGGCCTTATCTCGAAAAGTACTTATCAAAAAATTTCGAAAAATTTCTGAAATATTCTCCACGGGGGTGTAGATTGAACGAAAATTATCACGAGTGCATTACCTTTAATAATTTATATGGTATATAAAAAAACAAAAATTTCAAGGTCATCAGATTTCAGTAAAGATTGGAAACAAACTTTGTTGAAAACTCATTTGGGGTGTATTTTGTGAAGTCACTGATCATTTTATACCTCTGTAACAAATTTTTTTTTATTTTAAACGCAATCAACGTACGGAACACTAATTGCGCAAGTTCAACTTGCACTTGACCGGTTATTTATTCTTTGTAGCATCGATTCGTTCAAGATGGTGTTCTTCTGATAACTTTTGAAGGACATTAGAAGAGATAAATTTTTTCTATTTAGGAGTTGTATTTTGGGTTAAAGAACTTCGTAAAAATTTGAAACTAGTTTAATTTTAAAATTAATGTCCAAAATAGTAATTTTTAATTAAATAAATAAGTTTTAGGAATATATTTTTAAAAAATGTAACTTTGTTACCTTCAAAAAAGAAATGTGCAACCAAGGGCTTGTTTTGTTAAGAAAATGTTTAAATTAAAATAAAAAATTATATAAAAAGTATAATATTAACATTAGGTATAGCACGCCATCGATCATTTATAGATTAATTATCCAAATGCCGAAATTGCCATCATGGGAGACTTTAACGTCTACAACATGAACTAACTTAAGTATTCAAATATAACCTAAGAACAAGGTCGTGAAAACGACACATTCTCAATCAGTTTTATTTTCGTCCAATTCACTAAAAATCCCCATTCGTCGTATTCCTTAAATAGTCTTCTTGTCATGAATTTCAGGTCCTTTTTGTCTTTTGCGATTACAACCTGGTCATCAGCAAGATGTAGGGTGTATAAAGTTTTATTTTCATTTATATGTATTCCCATTCCGCTCTTCTCCATTTTCGCAAGACTTCACTAAGGTATATCTTAAATAGTGTGGGAGATAAACAGCACCCTTGCCTCAAACTCTTTGTGACTAGGAACCTCTCTGACAGATCACCCCTCAGTTTGTCTTATTGCAAATAAATGTATTTATTAAAAATATTTATGGAATGCATTTGGAATATTTATCTATTTATTTATTTATTCTGTTCCTGTAGTTTAATAAATATCTAAAGTATAACTAAAACACAAGCCAATTGTCTGATTAAGATAACGAGATGGTTTGCGTGTTTCCGAGCTACTCATTAACCCGAACGCAGGTTCATTTATGTCTGAATTCAGCAATTTATTTATTCGATTGCATTTCGGAGCGGGCTAAATTAAGTCATTTATTACCATTTTGATGCCTTTAAGGTGCGATCCAAGTATGGCTTGAACGGCCTCCGGAAATAATACCACTGATTTGTAAGAATACGATTTACAACCTTATTCGGTTTTTGTAATTAGCTTTTGGTTAAATGAAGACTTTGGGAACAAAAATAAACAAAATGTTAATAGATTCACACCTACTGTGTTTTTATCACCTGTCTCGGAGCATGACGTATTAAGGGCAAATAGCTAATCATGGAGCCGAAAAAAACCGTTTTTTTAGGATTTTTTTGCGAAAATATTCATAATATAACTCAGATTTTTATTTTATATAATCTCTCTCTCAACACTTTCACTCCAGTAGGAATATCGGTGACACTATGCAGTTGCTGCGTCAACAGAGAATCACCAAGCATCTCGATTCTGTGCGACCTGACTTGACTCGTACATGCCCATACCAAGGAGAGATCTTACTTGGTCGGACCATCTTATCGGAGACCGTCCCTTAATCTTCTACCTTCCCCGTTACTGCAAGCTTTTTCATAATGTGACCAAAATATTTCAGGTACTGTCCTATATTTGAAAGTCGGACATTTATACTAAGCTCTTCAAGAATAGATGCATTAGTACGGTGTTCGGTATATGATACTCTGAGGATTCTTTAATATGCCCACATCTCAAACGGACCCATTCGTCTTTTGTCAGTTTTTTTAATAGTCTACGTTTCCAATGCGTAAATTGTTATGGGAAACATAAGGATGGATAGCAATCTCATTTTATTTATGCTTCATAGATTTCCAAAAAGCCTTTGATATGGTAAATCACGAGAAAATGATGGAAATACCACAATCATGTAACATTGATGACAAAGATGATGATGTTATTGTTTATTTGTCTGAGCGCGTCGGCAACAAGGCCATTTGGCGCCCCATAATTTGTTTTGGATGAGAATTAGTTAGTTAATTTTCCTATTCCTATATATTTTAGGTATTTAATAATGTTGGGCAGGTTGACTGAATCTGGATGCAATGAAAGAGAATGAGTGACAGGAATGTTATATCTAGAACGGATGTGTGAATATTGATCAGCTTCAAAAATGTGTTTGATAGTTAAGGGAATGTTGCATTGAGGGCAGAGTGGTGGAGGATCGTTATGTAAGAAGTGTTTGTGTGTAAGATGTGTGTGTCCTATTGACAGCCTAATCCAGACAGTATTTTCTTTGCGGGAGAGAAAAGGGTTGAATAAGGGTGGGAAAACAGTAGATTTTACTTCCCAGAGCTTATTTAATGAGTCAGTCAAATCCCATTGGAATTGAAATTGATTGAGGAAAATGTTGTTTATTAATTTAAGAAAATCATCTGGATGGTTGTCTCCAATCATAGGGGTACCAGTACTTGCAGCCTCCTTGGCGAGAATATCAGCTCTATCATCTCCACTATTTCCTATATGGCCCGGCAACCACATGAAGGTGATGTCTTTGCCCCTAAGGTGAAGAAGGTATAATAGATCTCCTATTTGTCTTGAATAGGCATAATTTTATATTTTGTGTTGGATGGCTTCCAGGGCGCTCCGAGAGTCATATACTATGAGGAATTTTTTATGAGAGTTGTCTGTCGCGTATCGCTAGTGGTTCTGCCGCGAATATGGATGAATGGTTAGATAGTTTGAAAGATCTATGAAAATTTTCAGTGACAAATGCAGCTCCTGTGCCCTTTTGGATACATCTGTATAGATAATTTTGTGTGTAGAATAGGAATCGTGAAGTTGTTGTTTGAATTTGGAGTTAAAGAGTGAGGTGGGGGTGGAAGTTTTATATAAAGACGTAAGTAAGGAATTAATTTTTGGAGCTGGAGTAAGCCCGCGTGCAAAGGAGGGGAATAGAGGGTATTGAAAGGATGGAGGAGATAGATTATGTGTACTTAGAAATTTGTGAATACGATTTGGAATTGAGTTAGCGGGATACCGGTGTAATCGCGAAGTTAGGTTTAGATTCAGTGATTTTCTAAGATGGGGATGATATATGTTACGGATAAAATATTTTATTAGGGAGTGTTGTATTGTAAGATAGAGAGGGGGAATGGAGACGCAGACATTGGAGACTAGATACGGGTGAGGGTGACAAAGACTTACAAATAATATCAAATTTATACTGGAACCAGACTGCCAACATAAAAGTTGAGAAGCGCAAAGAAATAAAAATAAAAAAAGGCATCCGTGAGGGTTGTATTTTGTCACCCCTGTTATTCAATGTCTCTTTGGAGGAAATCTTCAATAAACCACTTTCTGATAGAAAAGATGATGTGTGTGTAAATAATCTCCGCTACGCTGATGACCCTGTCATTCTAGCGGACAGTGAAGAACGCGTACAAAGACTCATGAATGGATGCATATGAGGGATGTGGAATTAAACTGAATACGGTGGTCAGTAAGGACATAAATATTAAAGTACATCAACAAACACTTGGAAGGGTGACAAAAATAACGTACATAGGAAGCGTAATTAGTGAAGATTGGGACCGCCCTTTTGAAATACGCTCAAGAATTGAAAAAGCATGAAGCTCCTTTAATAAAATGCGCAGCATAATCTGTAACTACCAACTAAACTTAAAAACAAGAACAAGGATGCTAATATGCTACGTGTTCTCGGTCATGTTATACGGTATAGAAGCTGTAACAATCACAAAGACAACACAACAAAGTGAAAATGAGAGCTCAATTATAAAAGTACTGGAAAAGGTTGTTTTTAAGCAAATAAGCATGTTATTACTGGTTGTCAGCATGGATTTGTGAGGGGCAAAAGTACATCTTCGGTTGTTTTGCAATTTTTTAAATAGCTTTATAGGCAGTTGGATGCCAGCAAAAAGTATGTCGGACTTTACATGGAGCCAAAGAAGATTTTCAACTTGATAGATCATACTGTATTAATATGGAAGATTGAATATTATGGTTTAAGAGAGAAAGTTAGAGATTAAATACGCTTATATCTGAAGAATAGAAGTTATAGATATTGCTGGAGTGAGGTCGAGCAGATTGAAAGTCTACACGGGTGTGCCGCAAGGATCAATTCTTGGTCCCCTATTATTTCTAATATTCGTAGACGATTTACCAGCCATCATTAATGACTAGAATTATCTAACTAGGTTAATAGATATATATATATATATATATATATATATATATATATATATATATATATATATATACGAGTATATATATATATATATATATATATATATATATATATATATATATATATGTTGCGGAGTGTGTTTAAGGAGTGGTTAAGTCTTAATAATACAAAGAAAACTGTTTTTTCTAATATTCGTAGACGATTTACCAGCCATCATTAATGACTAGAATTATCTAACTAGGACCTTTTAATTAATAGATATAGATATATATATATATATATGCAGAAGATATATGAAATATATATATATATATATACCACGAGAATTTTAATAGCTACTCTAGAAGCACTAAACCTTGACCCTCTTGAGTACAAAGTCTCGAAAACTTAATATATAGCACATGTTCAGGAACAATATTATATATAAAGTAAACATTCCTGAAAAAGATATATATATATATATACGAGTATATATATATATATATATATATATATATATATATACCATTATATATAAATATATATATATATATATATATGTTGCGGAGTGTGTTTAAGGAGTGGTTAAGTCTTAATGAAGACCAAAAGCAATATGTCCTGCAAGTTGTAAGTAAATGCCGAAAGATGTGGGTACTACGTCTGTAAAAACTGTTTTTATAAACTTTACACCAAGAACATCTCTAATTAACGAAAGTTTTTTGATTAGAATGGGTGTAAGTGGACATCTTATTTCTCACGAAAGTTTTTTGATTTTAGAATGGGGTGTAAGTGGACATCTTATTTCTCACGGTGACTGAGACTACACTTCTAGGTATTTGTGTGGATAACAGTTTGAATTGGGGTTGGGTATAAACACATTGTGCAAAAAATTATTCATATAAACTATGCCTCAAGTATTCTGTTGATGCTTTCGCAATGTCAGCTTTTCTCTCACTTTCAGTTTACGGCCTCAGAACAATATGGTGGATTTTTTTGTGTTTTTGGGAGGGACTGTGTCATTTGAACGTCCGGAACGTGATGCATCATTGGTGCTTGTATGACTGCAGTTAAGTTCACAATACCATCGACATATAGTTGGTTTCGACAGAGCTGATGTTCCATAATATTTCTTATGCCATCTTTGGGTTTTGGCTGTATTTTTTTCCATCAAGAAGTAATGTCTAATTAACACACGAAATACTTTTTGTTCCATCGTTTTGCAAAAATCAAAAGCAGCATCACTCAAACAGCTGTAATTCGCAAACTAATATACAAAATGTCATGAAGATCTTGTGAGAGTTAACACCAACTAAAAATAAACCAGCCAAGTGCAAGTAAGACTTGCGCAATTAGTGTTTCGTACGTTGATTGCTTTTAAAATAAAATTTTTTTGTTACGGAGGTATAAAATGATCAATGTCTTCACAAAATACACACAAATGTTTTTTCCGATCAGTTTTTACTGAAAACTTATGACCGTCAAATTTTTGTTACCTTTTATATACTTCATTTGGTTCAATCTACACACTGTGAAGAATTTCCAGAATTTTTACAAAATTTTTTTGATCAATATTTTTCGAGATAAGGGGGGGGCAGCGATGTTTCGCAGTTTTTTAAAAATAATACAAAGAAAAGGGTGCGCAAATATTACATTATATATATTTTTGAACTAGTGTTTTTACAAGCTTCCATTTGATACCACATTTGATGACCTGGCAATTTTTTTTTCACTTCCGATTTCACCCCAAAAGCTAACCCCTTAACTTAAAATTTAACTTTCAAAACCACACGGTTGTGATAAGATCATCAATTCCTATAATAGTGGCAAATTTCAACTTTCTATCTGAAATAGGGTGTGACAGACGGATAGACGGACACCGAAGTGATCTTATAAGTGTTCCGTACGGAACACTAATTTTAGGACTTTTTTGTTGGTGTTGTCATCTCTTTGAGAGTCCCAGGACTTTTCACCCCATGTTAGTACTTTCTCTACCTGCTATGTACATTAATATAGTAGACGTTTTAGTATATGTTAGGAGTAGTTTCATAAGTTTCGTGTCCATGGGGGACATACTATACATACATAAGTTTCCACAAGTGCTCACTTGGTATTTTTACTGCTAACTCGTAATTCTAGTCAAACTGAAACCTTCAACTTTAAAAAACAAAGAACAAATCTGAAAAAGGCTATACGTTGATTACCACTAGCTGAATATTCACAGAAATGACTGCTATGTGCTGAGTAGCACCACGGTCGGGATAAACGACGGCGGGCACAAGGTCATCTCGAAAACGTTTGCACCATTCAAATGTGTTAGTGCGGCGGAACATTTCACTAGCACTTGAAGATGCCTACCGTCCACAAGAGACTTTATTTCCACATGCTGTTCTGTCCCCTCATTAACACTGATTTCTATCAATTTGTTTAATGGTCTCTGCACTGGGCCATGACAAGAAACACATTTGAAACGTACCAGTGTAGGTAGTACCACCACATTTATAATTTGTCAAGTAAGACCGTAACTGCTCGTATACTTGAAAAGAATGTGTTTCGAGAACATGTTTTGTCATCAATACATTCTTTGGTATGCTAGCAACGGCACAACTGCCTTAATAAGTTGTCCAATCGCCTCCTGTATCAATAATCACCTGGCATTTTCGAGGCATACTATCGCCGAGATATTCTGCATACTACGGCAATGATATCCAAAAGTTTTCGAATGGTGTGAGACAACTGAGTCAAAGTCCTCAGAGTCATTTCTCTGAGATTTCTCTTTACAAGAGACCAAACGTTTTCAATAGGGCTGGCGTCTAACGATTGTCAGGGCCACTCTCGTATCTTAGCGTGGACCCAAACGAGCCGCTTCGCGGCATGATTTTCGCCCAGCACGCGTTCCTTTAACATGCTCTGGTCTGAAGGGACACATTCAAGCCCGATTTTCTTTATTTTTCCGCTCCTTGACGCAGCGTCATTTTCGGGTCCCGTGAAAACAAAGACACGATTCGTTTTTCGACTTTCGGAATGACTTTACCTATCGAGCCATGTTTTGGCAAGTCGTCGATATTTTTCGTCTCGTAAGAACGATTTACCCACTTCTTCACAAACGACATCGATTAATATATTTAGTGCTGCAGAATGTGCCATTTTAGAGCCCTTTTGATGAGAAAAAAAAAGACTGCCTCAAACCGACGCGCAAACAAATCACTCGACGTCACTTCAACGAAAGCTCAGAATCGACTGATACTGTTACTAAAATGAATCGTAGACAAAGGTTCCCTCTACCGATTTTTTGTTGAATCGCTAGAATCGCATCTACCAAAGATGAATTATCGCGGACACGTTCTTACTTGACAGATTGTACCTTTCTGTTTGTTCCTGTAAAATTACTAAAAAATTTAACACTTGCACGATTCTTTTACAAATTAAAAAGTTAATAAAATTCCCTATCTGACCTTTCATGAATTCTCAAATAAAACTTTCCATATTTGTCCATTTGTTTAGAGTTCGTCGATAAATGATTTGAAATTTCATATTTCGGCATACAACATTAAATTTAAAATCAATAATATATATTTGTTCTCCAAACAATGGCAACAAAATGGTGTTGGCAACAATAAAAAACTGTATTTGATTTATTACAAGCTTTATTAATCCGGTAAATGACAAAAGCCATTTTTATATTAAAAATATTAAATATTGATAAAAGCAAAAATTGGGTTTTATGTTATTGGCAGAGCCCTATGGCATTAAAGTATTTTTAAAATAAAAGCAGACAGGTATAAATAATATAGTATAACGTATAATAAGACCTAATCAACTACGAAGAAGCGCCGCGAAGTGTCACGTTATTTGAAATACTTTTATTTCTGTTTATACTAAGTGTCTCTAAGAGATAAAGTTTGTTCGAACGACGCGACGTGTCCATTCGTAAATTTGCATAAAGCCCTGCCAGCGATGAAAATGTGAATAAACTGAAATGTGCTTAATTTTTGTCACCCACTTATCTCTTCATTTTTACACTTTTTCGCGTTTCTTCTAGTAAATCTGCACTGGAGGGCATTTGGTTGTGTTCAAACTGTCCAGTTTTAATAAACGAACATACATGTGTACCTATATACACATACGTACAGCCTAACTTTGAATTACTTACATGCAGATATACAGTTTGTAAATTTCTTACTTTCTTAGTACTATCTTGGGGATCTTGGAAGGACCATCTAAGTCAGCTTGCATATGTGAGTTTAGAGACCTCTTTATGCTATGTATGATATTCTCTTTTCTACATATAGTAAATCCTAAGATATAAGCTTCTGCCTTTTTGCTTTTTCAATGGGGCAATAAACGACCCTATTAGGGTTTTGTGCATAGTTGCCAGGTATTAAGATAAACGTATTTTTATTTTACCTGCATTATATACCGCCCTCACTTGCACCTGCAATCATATTGGATCTTTTTTACCTATATATTTACTACCTGGCAACCCGGTTTGGAGCCCTTTAAGTATTTGATAATATAGGCCTAATGACCACAGGTCCCCATTAAGATTCGAAAGATACTTTTTATTATTTATAGTTTTACTTACACGTAACGGTTCTATTTTAATTATGTGGCGTTCGTGGGAAAACCGCATTAGTGGCTATCGTAAGAGAAAACATTTATCACTTGACGCTAAACAAATAGTGAAAAATGTTTACTACAGTTTGGTAAAAAGAAATTTTAATAAACAAAATGCTTTGCAAGAAACCAGTGAACTAACAAAAATCCCAATTTCTACGATTAAGGGTATTGTAGGAGAACCATCACTCGGGAATAGGAAAAACGGAAAGATTTTCAAATGCATCATGTAGACGATTGTGAAAAATACGTCATAAGGAGAAAAATATATTCTATGTATGAAGAGCAGTTGGTGCCCACACTAGACAAAATAAAATTAAGACTGGTGCAGGACGGGACCAATATACATTGTGGCCGAACAACCCTTCACAGAATTCTCTTAAGAATGAAATTCACGTTCCGAAAAATCAACAAAAGGCAAGTAGTGATGGAGTCACAAAGATTACGAATCTTGTGATTTACTTATTTACAAGAAATTAAAAATTATCGTTCAGAGAATTGGCCAATAATTTATCTTGACGAAACATGGTTCGATACCCATGACACTGTACAAAAAGGGTGGGTTGACAGCAGTACAAAATGTCATACTAACGAACTTTCAAATAAAGGTAAACAACCAACCATTTTGCATGCTGGATCTGAAAAGGGCTGGGTTTCAAATTATCTACTATTATCTGCAAAAAACATAAAAGATTCTAGTTTGGACTATCACGAAGACACGACCGCAGAACTTTTTGAAAGTTGGCTGAGAAAATGGGACATACTCTTTTGCGGCTTCCTCCGTATTATTGTGTGTTTAATCCAATTGAACATATTTAGCATCAAGTTAAATCAAAAATAAGGGCACAAAATGTTTCTCCTACTTTAAGCGTATCAGTGGTTGAATTAGTAAAAAAGTTATAAATGATATACCTTGTGAAAGCTGAAAAATTTCCATTCAGCACATTGTTAAAGTTAAAGATTCATATATTTATGTACCACTGATAATTACCTCAGCTGGACAGTGATAGTGACGCCGAATTAGGCTTAAGTTAAAATATATTTTTATTTATACAATATGTCCCCTCTTGTAAACCCCATTCATTCAAACTGCATTACATGCATCTATAAATAAACATCTCCAAAAACACTATTTACTATTTTATTTATGTGCATTAATGAATAAAACTCTTAAGTCCATCTCTGAAACCTATCATAAACAAAAGGTCAGAATTTGTATATTGCCCACTTAAAACGGCAAAAATCAGGATCTTATATTTTGGGACAAGCTATACAAATATTAAGCTGTTTTTTATGGACATAGTAAACGTGCTGCAGGAAAATCTTTAAAAAGCTACAGGAGCGACACTTGTGCGGAAAAAGCAATTCACGTTAACCCTGAATCACTGTAAATTGTACTCGGTGGGAAACAGTCCTGAGCAATTCATTCCAAAGGGATGAGATTCTCCACATGCAACACTGCTTGAAAAGGATTGTACGGGGAGTGACAAGCTGGACCTTATACGAATGTGAGGTGTTTAGCGCGACGTGTTTACTTCATTCCTAAGATGCACCGTTCTGGGGGAAATTAAGCGGTCTACATTCACACTTTCCATGAAAATACTTGTAGAGTATACTCAAGTTGCCAACATTTGGGGGTTGAGACTCCAATAAGCTGAACGGCTCTTTCCTGAATAGACGACAACAAATGCATCAGTTATTGTAGAATGGAAAATAAAACAACTGTCACTGAAATCCTCCAGGGTATGGCTGCCTTGAGCAGCGAACAACCGGAGGGCGAAGTGACACCTAACGCAGGGGCAGCAACTGACCTAAAATAAAAATTCCTAACTTTATTACACTCTTAAAAATTACTTCTACTAAATAAAAACCTCTTAAGCTAGAAGAGTGTACATTATGGCATAGAGTCCTTAGATTAGGGTCACTAAGTTTTTAATAAAAAGCTTGATAACACTCGATATTAAAAGTTTTTGAAATTAACTCCGCGAATTACACGTGTAGAGAAGTCGATGGAAACGCACTTGTAGACAGGAAGTGAGACTTTTAGATTGGTGTGCTTATGACTTACGGATTGGTTTCTCCTCGTGGGTTTTCCATAAGTTACTCGGCCTCTCCTGGTGAGATCCTCATAAAAATATTTTCTCAGCCATTACCATCCTAGTTTCATTTGGGTTGTTAAACAGTTTTTGATGTCTGAGGATGAGCAGGACATTTCAAGAAAGGAAAAAAGCCTTAAACTTGAGAGCTAGAAACCGTTACTGCACTATTATATCGCTAAGAAAAAAACACTCTCTGGCGTGCTATAGAAAAAAGCCACTACGGCCAACTGCTTCATGGTGGAAAAAGCAACTACTGCTTCATGGTGGAAAAAAGCCCCTATTGCTTTACGGTGGAAAAAGCCACTACAAATTCGAAATGGCTCCTTAAATATCTTTATCCCTTCCTTAAAGTGAAGTCTTTAAAATGGCTCACTTCCGGGCGAAAAATTAATGCAAACTAAATAAGTCAAGTGGGCAACACGCGTTACACACTGCCGGTTTAAATTAAACTGCTCAAAAATTGAAAACACTGTTTTAAGCTACACTGCTCAAAAATTGATATCAGTGCAATAAATATAAAAATGTAATAAAATATAAATTATAGGGAGAAAAACAGTGTCGTAACATGATCCTAAAATCTAGAAAAAAATGAATGTTACAGTGGTAGAAAATTGCTTAGGTAACTCTTCCTGTTCATGTGTATGTGTGCTAAAGTATCGAGTGATTAAATGTTGTATTTAGTAGTTGATTATAGGGAATGGGGCATATATAGTTTATATCAAAATTCCATGACAAAAATTGTATAATCTACAGAAGAGAGTTAAGCCGCGGACATGTTCTGCTGATTAATATAACGATAATAAACGAAAAAAAGAGCTCCATCTACTGTTTTTAGACCTAAAAATTAAAGCATCTGATACCTTCCCAGTGACAAAAAAACTATAGGCAGATTTTAGAACGATCAACCATAAACCTCCGTTACCGCAGTAAAACAGCTGTACGTTTACCCAATACCAAAAACCAGTCACGTTCCCGAATAAAGTTGGTCACCTAAAAACATTCTCTCCGAAAATTTTTCTGTAACAAAGGGTATCAAAGGGATAGAGCTCCTGTCTTTCTCCTACATTGTTGAAAATTTATCTGAATGAGACATTAGAAAGATGGCTTAGAGCATGTGGAGGAATAGGAATACAGCTGATCGGCGAAACAACTTTGTACACTGTACATTTTACCAACGATCAGGTTGTTATTGCTCAAGACAAGGAAGACCTTGAATTTATGAGAAGAAAACTGAAGATTATAAAAACTGGGATTTGATAGTTAACTGCAAGAAAACCAAATATTTGTATATAGGGGGAAGACAGGGAAGCCTTACTCAAAATACTGTTGAGGTCATTGATGCTTGCGACGAACATAAATAAAGACGGTAGAATGGAAAAGAAGAGGAGAGTAGAACAGGTAAAGGAAAGGTGGTTATAAGACACATAAATGCTGTTCTGTGGTCGAAGTACATAATATCACAGAGTAAGCATTTATAATGCTGTATTTAGGAGCATCGTGTTATATGGTTGTGAAACTTGGCAACTGATGAACCGATTGGAACAGAAACTAATGGCACTTGAAATGGATTATTGGCGAAGATCGGCTAGAATGTTAAGAATGAATAGAGCTAGAAATGAAAGAATAAGGGAAGTAATGAAAGTAAAAACCACGATTATTGAGGAAGTTCAACAACGGCAACTTATATGGTACGGACACGTGTAAAGAAAAACACAGAATACCAAAGATGGTTCCAAAGTGGGTACCGAGCGAAAAGAGGAAAAAAGGGAGACCAAGAGCGACATAATTTGGAGGTGTTCAGAGGGCAATACCAGAGAGACCCGGAGATTGGAAAGATCGAAGAGGATAAAAACTGGGAACCGGACGGTGAAGAACGCTATAAAAAAAAACCGGATTGGTGATGATATAAATGAAAACAAATACTTTTATCAGAATATTAAAATTAATTCCGTTATTTAATTTACATTTTAAATTCCGTAAGCTATGAAAAAAAAACACTGAAACAATGCCCAATTTTCTGATTAGAATAACAAGATAGCTTGCGTGATTTTCTACCACTCATTAAACAAACGCAGGTTCATTTGTATCTGAATTTAGCAATTTATGTATTCAATTGCATTGCGGCGCCGACTAAATTAAGCCATTCGTTAGCACTTTGATGGCCTTAAGGTGCAATTCAAGTAAGCCTGAAACGAACTCCGGAAATAATACCACTGATTGGTAACAATAACAATTCTATTTTATTTATATAATTAAATTTTGTTGTTCCATAAAGACTTTGAAAAAAAAAGGTTAAGTAGATGCACAGCTGCAAATTTGTCGAGCTAAAACCTAATACAGTAATAAACGAGGTAATTTTCTAAAGCTTACTCTGCCTTCTAAACAGTATACCAAATCCCATAAAAAAAGAATTTTAAAATATATACAGTAAAAAAACAAACTAACGAATGAAAAAAAAAAAATTATTGTAAACCAAACAACAGATTTTGTGAATTTTTTACTGTTCCGTACGGAACACTCTAAGATCACTTCGGTGGCTGTCTGTGCATCTGTTTGTCCGTCTGTCTGTCCGTCTGTACACCCGATTTTCTCCGAAACTATTTAACATAGAAGGTTGAATTTTTTTTTTATCAGTCTAGCACAGCGGCAGGGAAGTCTCTAAGGGCTCCAGGAGCTGCATGTGTACGGAAAAAGCGATTCACGTTGTTCTTGAATCGCTGTAAATTGCAATCGGTGGGAAACGAGGCCCTGGACAAATTATTCCAAAGGGATAATGTTCTCCATATAAAAAGACTGCTTGAAAAGCGTTAGCAATTTGGCAATAATAAAGTAATTGATGGCTTCATCAGAGCCGTATAGTTTTGAAAGTTAAATTTTGAGATAAGAGGTTAGTTTTGGAGGGTGAAATCGGAAGTGAAAAATTTTTTTTTTTTACCAGGTCATCGAGTAGGGTGTCAAATGAAAGCTTGTAAAAATACGAGTTTAAAAATAAATATAATGTAATACTTGCGCAAATTTTCTTTGTACTATTTTTAAAAAATTTCAAGAAATCGCTGTCCGCCCCCCCCCCCTTAGCTCGAAAAGTACTGATCAAAAAATTTTGAAAAAAATTCTAGAATATTCTCCACAAGTGTATATTAAATCGGGAAATTATCACGAGTGCATTACCTTTAATAATTTATCTGGCATATACAAAAAAAAAAATACCGAGTCATCAGTTTTTAGTAAAGATCGGAAAAAAAAACTTGTGGAAAACACTGTTGAAAACTCATTTGGAGCTGTATTTTGTGATGTCATTGATCATTTTATACCTCCGTAACAAAAATTTTTTACTCCAAAAGCAATCAACGTACGGAACACTATTTGCGCGTCCAACTTGTACTTGGCCTGTATATTTTTACTTAAAACTGATTTCATCTAAATATAAACTATTTCATTTCTGGCACTTTTTGAAGCTAGTGATGATATTATTGATATATTCGAAAGTCATTACCGTAAATATTGTTACATCTGATCAAACATTTTCTTTTAATTTTTCTTGTAAATTTGATTTTGAAAATAACCTCAGTACCCCCACCCCCCTCAGCAGAAAAAAATCTGTAGGAGTCATAACAGGGTTACGTAGAGACCCACTTATATCACCTCCTTTATTATAGAAAAATGTTACTGGCACAGATGTGCATGTGTGTAATATTACGGCTGATACCAGGTTCTCTGGTTATCACCATAAAAATATGGTAAAAAAGTTCCCAATTATCTCCCATCATTCTCTGAAATAACAGTTGTGCGGCCTTTGTCTAAAACCTGCAAAGTTAAGCTTCCTTTATTTTTCCGTGCTCAGCCATTCAGCAGACACAAGGTCGAACCTGCGAAGAGCAAAAATAAATCGACAGAAAAATTCGGTTTTTTTTTTTTCATTTATCATATTTAGAAAAGAATTAAAAACAATCACAGTATTTAAAAAGGAAAGAACGCTAATGTATTGACACCCGCAAGACTTTCTTCTCTACAGGCCTAGTTAACTTATTATTTGTCCAAATATTCTGTCATATTGATTATGCAACCAACGTATGTTGTTTATTTGGAGTGATATTCCCTTAAAAAATTGATATGTTGATTTCTCATTTATTTTGCCCATTTTTGTTTAGTTTATCATTTATAATCTCTATATAGGACTACGCAGTATATATCACCACTACACCAAAGACTTTATTTTTGCGCTTTAAATGCGCGTTTCGCTAATCATGTTAGCTTCCTCACGAGCGGTGATTGACTAAAGTTAAATTAGAAATCTACCCTATTTGTACTTAGCCTAACACTTGAATTACTCAGGCGGAACTAATAGCATAGGCGAGGCCATCACTTCCGGTCAAGTAACCAGTAGAGGGGACTATAAGGAATAGGCCCTCTATCTTTATTTAAACTACTTTTACATTTTATAATTTCCATACTTTCGTAGGCGTTCAACAATCTCCTGTCAGATACATTTTTAATTAATCTTAGATTATCTAATTTATAATATGCTCAGTTTCAAGAGCATGTTCTGCAATGCTAGACTTTTCTGTTCTACTGTATTTTAACTGTGCTAAATGTTCTTTAATCGTGTTTTAATTGATCTTCTAGTTTGCCCAACATACTTTTTTCTCAATCATTACAACTAATTTCATAAATTCCACTTTTCTCACAAATTGTAATCTTGAGAGACATTAGTTCCGCCTGAGTAATTCAGGTGTTAAGCTAAGTATAAATAGGGTAGTTTAACTTTAGTCAAACATCGCTCCTGATGAAGCTAACATGGGTGAGTGAAACGCGCGTTTAGTGCAAAAATAAAGTGTTTGGTGTAGTGATGATATATATTGAGTAGTATCATTATGCCAAAGATTCCATATTCACAACATAGCTGTATATCGGAGTATCTTGCAGTCAAGAATTTTCTCTCCCATGACTGTGACTTGTTTGGCTAATTACTCGACTTTTTCGTCAGTGAAATCCATACGTGACTTTTGATCCAAATTGACTTAATTTTTTTTTTCTTTTCGCCGATTGTATGGTCCAATCAAGAAATAATTTTGTTTTTGGGTAATTGAAACATTTTATTATGATAAATTTTTGTTTTTTTTAGTGTTCCGTACGGAACACTTATAAGATCACTTCGGTGTCTGTCTGTCTGTCTGTCTGTCTGTCTGTCTGTCTGTCACACCCGATTTTCTCCGAAACTATTTGACATAGAAAGGTGAAAAATTTGGTAATAATATAGGAATTGACGGCCTCAGCGGAGCCATGTAGTTTTGAGAATTAAATTTTGACTTAAGGGGTTAGTTTTGGGGGGTGAAGTCGGAAGTGAAAAAAATTTTTTTCACTATGGTCATCGAGTGTGGTGTCAAATGAAAGCTTGTGAAAACACGAGTAAAAAATATATATATAATATTATACTTGCGCGCACTTTTCTTTGTATTATTATTAAAAATTCGCGAAAAATCGCTGTCCCGGGCTTATCTCGAAAAGTACTTATCAAAAAAATTTCGAAAAAAAATTCTGGAATATTCTCCACGGGGTGTAGATTGAACGAAAATTATCACGAGTGCATTACCTTTAATAATTTATATGGTATATAAAAAAAACAAAAAATTTCCAAGGTCATCAGATTTCAGTAAAGATTGGAAACAAACTTTGTTGTAAAACACATTCGGGGTGTTTTGTGAAGTCACTGATCATTTTATACCACCGTAACATAAATTTTGACTTAAGGGGTTCGTTTTTTTTTTACTAGGTCATCGAGTGTGGTGTCAAATGAAAGCTTGTGAAAACTCGAGTAAAAAAATATATATTAATGTAATACTTGCGTACACTTTTCTTCGTATTACTTTTACAAAAAAATCGCTGTCCCTACCTTATCTCGAAAAGTACTGGATCAAAAAATTTTTGAAAAAATTCCGGAATATTCTCCACGGTGTATAGATTGATTGCATTACCTTTTAATAATTTATCTGGTATATAAAAAAAAAACCAAAATTTCAAGGTCACCAGTTTTCAGTAAAGATTGGAAACAAACTTTGTTGAAAACTCATTTGGGGTGTGTTTGTGAAGTCACTGATCATTTTATACCACCCTAACACAAAATTTTTATTTAAAAAATAATCAACGTACGGAACACTAAATTGTGCAAGTTCAACTTGCACTTGACCGGTTTTTTTATATTCTATAAACAATACTTGATTGCTTGTTGTATGGTCACCAATTCGACCGTGTATTTGCTGAATTGTCCGGCAATTTCAACTTAACATGAATATTTTGATCGGCGTGGTAAAAAGCACATCCTGTTTTGTTACTGATCGTAGATAGATCCGTAAAAACTCGTTCCTATCCCGACCATATTTATTCAATTGTTTGTAAAACTTTTGTCCTCAAATTTGCGTTGTACGTTCCATTATCATATTAACGCAATGACATTTTAGAAGTATTTAAGATATCCTAATCCTTATTTTTAATTACTTCTAATTTTTTCAGATGAATATTAACCGCAAATTCATAAAAAATGCTGTCGTAATCTAGTACTAATGGGACAAATGCTTTATAGAATAATAAGAAAATAGGTCAGCATCCCATTTCTAATTTAAAAAGCTCGCAAGAATATTGATTCCGTTCTCGGTTCTTCTAATTGTATTATTAACTTGGTTCTCCGTCAAAACTTCTTATTCAGGATGACTTCAAGCTATTTAATGCATATTTTGTGCGAAATAGTGTAATTCCTAATTGGATAATATAGGGGGGAGAAAATATAATTCTAGGAAATGGACACAATACTAATTTTTTATTTTTGCCATATCATGGAGTATTGAAATTGAGTGTTTTTTTTTATATTTGATCTACCTATATCTTTAAGGTATCTATAGATGTAGATGTGGATGGTTTGGCAAATATTACAAATATTGAGTTAAGAAAAAACAACTTTGATAATGTCAAGTTTGTTATAAGGAACATTACGACACATGCAACAGCGCTCGCCACCCATACAATATCATAGGGTTCTTAACTCTTAACAAAATACTGTTTTAAAAATAGTTTAACGTTAACAACTCCTCCTCCATTAGCCTACATTTTTAATGTTATTTTGAAAGCTGGAGAACCAACCTTTTAAATTTTGGAAAATTTGACCAATTTTGGGAGCTATTTATATGATTGATAGTGTTCTAATATACATATGCAAAGGTTTATTCTATTTATTTATTAAAATGGCTGTTAAGATAGAGATGTATCTCATTTGGTAATAAGATTTTAGTCAATACTGAAAAGTGTTCAGGTTAGATAAGATTTGACCAATTTTGGGAGCTATTTATATGATTGATAGTGTTCTAATATAAATATGCAAAGGTTTATTCTATTTATTAAAATGGCTGTTAAGATAGAGATGTATCTCATTTGGTAATAAAATTTTAGTCATACTGAAAAGTGTTCAGAGTTAGATAAGATTTG